>JAODLD010000130.1:251589-286603 GCA_026781065.1 Mormyrops boulengeri
CTCCACAGGGAAGAGAGAGCAGAATCAGGTACTTAAATACACAAGGAAACACAGGACAGGTGAGAACAATCAACAGGGAAGCTTCAGGTGGACCTCCCGGAAGCTGGAGACCAGGACACTAGCAGCGCCAAGGGACACGGAGACCCCACTCCTTCAGCAGAGGAGCGGGGTAACGTGCCGAAGCAGCAACCAGCACCCGATGCTGACCTCCCAGGCCCAAGTTTCCCCTGCGGCCAGTGTGGGCAGACCCTCGATACTCTGCAGAAGCTCCGCGTCCACTCCCAGTCCCACGCAGTTGTCCTGTGCAGCCTGTGCCAGGGAAGTTTTCCCTCCTTCCTGTCTCTCAGGAAGCACTTAGAGACGGGTCATCCGGAGCTGAGCAAGGCCAGGGTGAGGCAGCTGTGTGGGAGTCCGTCGCCCAATGGGGACGTGTGTGCTGAGCGTGAGGCCAGGCCATGCGAGGACATGCCAGCTCTGGAGCATCAGTTGGATAAGGAAGAAGAGATGGACCAGGAGGGGAAGGCAAGCCCCGTAGGAAGCGACAGCAGCTCCCTTCTGGACGAGATGGGATCAGAACCGAAGCGGAGCCTACCTCTCAGGAAAGGTCCAAATTTTTACATGGAAAAGTTCCTAGACCCTTCTCGTCCATACAAGTGCACGGTGTGCAAGGAGTCCTTCACCCAGAAGAACATCCTTCTGGTTCACTATAACTCAGTGTCGCACTTGCACAAGCTAAAGAAGGTCCTGCATGAGGCGTCAAGCCCCGTGCCGCTGGAGGCCAGCAGCGGTGTTGACAACAAGCCCTACAAGTGCAACGTCTGCAATGTTGCCTACAGCCAGAGCTCCACCTTGGAGATTCACATGAGGTCTGTGCTCCACCAGACAAAAACTAGAACCGTCAAGGTGGAAAATGGCAGTGGCGCAGTCAATGGAAACGGGCTGACACTCAGTCCCATCCCTGTCCAGCATGGGGTGCCAGACTCCAGCTTACCAGTGCCCCCTTATAGCGAGAAGATGGAGGCTAAGGAGGCGCCGAGGAAGAAGGCGGAGCACACTTCTGTTCAGCCCTCGCAGTCTCCGGCGCAGCTGATGATGCAGCACGACTTGCAGCCGCATGCCGCTTTCTTCCAGCCCCAGCTGCTGAACCCGGCTTTCTGGCCGCACTTCCCAGTGACTCCCGAGGCCCTGCTGCAGTTCCAGCAGCCCCAGTTCCTTTTTCCCTTCTACATCCCTGGTACCGAGTTCAGCCTTGGGCCCGAACTCGCTCTACATTCCGGCGCCCTGGGCCTGCCGGGTCTGCCGGCCTCGCTGCTGGAGGACCTGAAGCTGCAGATGCAGCAGCAGCTTCAGATGTCGCAACAGCAGGCCGCCTCCCAGTCACAGTCCCAGCAACCGAAGGTACAACAGCAGCAGGCAAGCAAGCCAAAGCCTGAGGAGATGAAGGCCTCTGCTGATGGTCTCATGCCAAAGGAAGTCGAGGAACCACCAGAGAAGGAAATGAGCAGAGAGAAGCAGGATGGTATGAGCAGCGACGACGCTACAGCAGATGGCAGGGATGCCAAAAAGCCAAAGCCGGCAGAGTCCCTCAACCCTCCCCCGCGCATCGTTTCTGTGGCAAGAGGAACTGTCGCCAAGGCGCTGCTAGAGAACTTTGGTTTTGAACTGGTGATCCAGTACAATGAGAACCGGCAGAAGAACCAGAAGAAGAGCCAAACTAGAGAGCAGACCCCCAACGATAAACTCGAATGTGGAATATGTGGAAAGTTGTTCTCCAACCTTCTCATCCTGAAGAGCCACCAGGAGCACGTGCACGGACAGCTGTTTCCAAATGGAGAGCTGGAGAAGTTTGCTCAGCAGTATAGAGAGGCTTACGATAAACTATATCCGATAAATCCACCCTCACCAGAAATATCCACACCCCCGACCCCCCCACCTCCTCAGCCTCTACAGCCCCCGCCTCCACCAGCACCACCAACACCTTCCTCTGTTAGGAAGGTTCAGACTCCTCCCTTACCTCTCCAAGTTTCGCAATCATTGCCACCACCCGCTCCACCACCTCCCCCGCCCCCTCCCCCACCTCCTGTACCTTCCCAGTTGCCCTCCTTGGACCTCCCTTTCTTTCCTCCGCTGATGATGCAGCACCCTGGCCTGACCCCGCAGCTGGCCCTCCACATCCCCTCCCTGGATTCATTATCTCAAGCAGAGTTAGCGCAGCTCTACCAGCAGCAACTGGGACTGGATCCTGAGTTCCTGAGGCAGTCGCAGTTCAAGCGGCCTCGCACACGGATCACCGATGACCAGCTAAAGATCCTTCGCACTTACTTTGACATCAACAACTCCCCGAATGATGAGCAGATCCAGGAAATGGCAGAGAAGTCTGGCCTTCAACAGAAAGTGATCAAGCACTGGTTTCGCAATACGCTCTTCAAAGAGAGGCAGCGGAGCAAAGACTGTCCGTACAATTTCAACATTCCACCCATCACCACGCTAGAGGACTTCCGGCTGGATCCTCAGGTTAGCTCATTGGAGTATTACAAAACGGATGGTACAGTAAATAAGAGGTCCTCCAGAACTCGCTTCACAGACTACCAGTTAAGGGTTCTCCAGGATTTTTTTGATACCAACGCTTACCCTAAGGATGACGAGATCGAGCAGCTTTCCGTTGTTCTCAATCTGTCAAGTCGGGTGATTGTTGTCTGGTTTCAAAATGCTCGTCAGAAGGCTCGCAAGACTTACGAGAATCAGGCAGATGGTAAGGACAATGAGAAGGAGAGGACAAATGAGCGTTACGTCAGGACCAGTAACATGCAGTATCAGTGTAAGAAGTGCTTGGTGGTTTATCCACGCATCTTTGACCTGATCACCCACCAGAAAAAGCAGTGTTACAAAGACGAAGACGATGAAGAAAAGGATGATGGCCAACCTGAAGAACTGATGGATACCAGTGACCTGAACTTGCCAAGGTTTTTGGGGCTCACAAATGCATCTAAAACCCCTGTAATAACAGCCACCAGCTCTGGGTCCAGCTCTCCCATAATTCCTGCAGCACAGACTTGTATGGAAAAGGCTTCACCAAAACCTGACCTAAGCACTGAAAAACCAAAGCAAGCTGAGACTGTTCCTTCCCAAATGGCAAAGCTGCTGTCAGAGTCCCAGCCATCCCAGACTCCTCAGCACCTTCAGAAAACAGCCTCCCACCAAAATGTCGCCAGGCCTCACTCACAACCTCAATCAACAGTCATCACCTCTAGTCCTTTATCCATGGCCATCTCCTCGATAACCAACAGTTTACCTCCTCCCATGTTACAGTATCAATGTGAACAATGCAAAATTGCATTGCCTTCTGCAGAGCTGTGGCAGGAGCATCAACACATGCATTTTCTGGCAGCCCAAAACCAGTTTCTCCACACCCAGTTCCTGGAAAGGCCCACAGACATGCCATATATGATATTTGACCCAAATAATGCCCTCATGACTGGGCAGCTACTCTCAGGAGCTCTCTCCCAGATGGCAACACAGAACAGCATGGCCCTCTCCACATGTCCTGGTTCTGGTTCCAACTCACTGAAACGCAAGATTGAAGAAAAAGACGAGAGCTGTTCCAATGAAAAAGACAGTGGAAACAGTCTAGAGGACCAGCACAGGGATAAACGACTTCGGACCACCATTACACCAGAGCAGCTGGAGGTCCTGTATGAGAAGTACCTCATTGATTCCAACCCAACTCGAAAAATGTTGGACCACATCGCTCACGAAGTGGGCCTGAAGAAAAGGGTGGTCCAAGTCTGGTTTCAGAACACCCGCGCCAGGGAGAGGAAGGGACAATTCCGAGCCGTCGGACCTCCACAATCTCACAAGAAGTGCCCTTTCTGTAGAGCACTCTTCAAAGCCAAGTCGGCCCTCGAAAGCCACATCCGCTCCCGGCACTGGCATGAAGCGAAGCAGGCCGGCTTCAGCTTGCCCCCAAGTCCCCTGGTGACACAAGATGAAGCAGAGAGCCCGAGTAGGTGTGGTTACTTTGACTATCCGCAGGTGTCCATGAAATCAGAGACTAATGAATATGAGCTTCCTGCTGCATCCTCAACTCCAGTCAAACCGCCTGAAGCACAAAGAAAGAACATCTTGAGCCTTTCACTGAAAATGGAAAACCATAATGATTATGATATTCTCAACATTAATTCCACAGATGTTTCCCTAGATCAGAACAAGACTGATTTTGATGAGACATCTTCGGTGAACACCGCCGTGAGTGACGCAACGACCGCAGATGAGGGACACAATGAAAACGACAGTTTCAATGGCGGTGGAGCTGAAAAGCAGATAGAAGCCAAAATACATCCATCCCAGAACCCCAATGGTTATGATGAACGTTTTCTTTATAACCTGGCGAGCCCCTCCTTCAGCTTCTCTGGTAGGGAAGGTGAGCAGGGTTACATTATTCTGGATGACCAAGATGACAATGCAGATAAGAGCGAAACATCAAGCTTAGCGGATCCAAGCTCCCCGAGTCCTTTCGGTAACGGCAACCCCATGAAACCAGGAAAGTCAGGTGGAGAGAAGCTTAGCCACAAGCGCTTCAGGACCCAAATGAGCAACCAGCAAGTCAAGGTTCTCAAGGCTTGCTTTAGTGACTATCGAACACCCACCATGCAAGAATGCGAGATGCTGGGAAACGAAATCGGTCTCCCCAAGAGGGTTGTGCAGGTCTGGTTCCAGAATGCCCGCGCTAAAGAGAAGAAGTTCAAGATTAACATTGGCAAGCCATTCATGATCAGTCAGAACTCCCCGGAAGGCCCAAGGCCTGAATGTACTTTGTGTGGCACCAAGTATTCCGCTCGCTTTTCCATCCGAGATCATATATTCTCAAAGCAGCATATTGCCAAAGTGCAAGAAACCCTAGGACACCAGATTGACAGAGAGAAGGATTACCTTACTCCTACCACTGTCCGGCAGCTGATGGCACAACAGGAGCTGGACCGCTTGAAGAAGGCCACGGATGTCCTCGGCATGACGGGCCAACAGCAGACAGTGACTGAAAAGAATGCACTTCAGGGCCATAATGGGCCTGCAGGCTACACGGGAATCTCCGCCCTAGCACCCGTGCAGCTGCCTGGGGTAAATGGCCCCCTACCCCTCCCCCTCTTTCCACCAAACATACCTGGTGAGTTCGCCGTGCAATGAAAGGCCACCTCACACATCACATGTCTCTTCTAAGCTTATGACAATGCTTTAGACACTTGAAATGAGGGAGGATGCATAGTGCATACAGTGAGGGGACACACTATGTTTCCTGTTCAGATATTTCTAGAGTAACCATATCATTTTTATTATAATTTGGTAGTTGTATAGATATTGTTTTGTGTTGTTTGAAGTTTGTGTCAGTTCTGGTCTATAACAAAAAAAGAACTTGGTACTTTCCAAGACCTCCCCATGTTCAGATATGAATAGAGTTCAAGGTTACTGTATTTCATCAATGTCTTTATCACTATATTTCAGCTTTATCAGCCCCCGGTGCTGGTATTCTTGGGTTTCCCACTACAACCACCCCTACCGCCAGGCCTCTGAGCAGTACCCCAACCAAGGCCATGTTGAGTCCTCCACCTCCACCTCCCCCTATAACTCCTGCCAGCAATCCCACGGAGCAGAAGAGCAAAGAGCCCGAGGTGGAACAGAAGGCTGAGAATCAGAAGAAAACCGAGGAGAAGGAAGCAGAGATCAAGAGCCCAGACATAAAAAAGAGAATGAGGTCCTCGACCATGCATTCAGCTAAAGTCAAAGGTGGTGAGGTGTCAGTGGATCCAGCACAGCTGCAGGCACTGCAAAGTGCCGTCGCTGGTGACCCTGGGTCCTTCTTAGGGGGACATTTACTTCCCTACTTCCTTCCCGGACTCGCATCGTGCTTCTCGCCCCAGCTTCCGGCCGGAGTGCAGGCCGGATATTTCTCACCCTTTTGCGGGATGGACAGCCTTTTCCCATATGGCCCGGCTGTGCCGCAAGCGGTCACTGGCCTCTCCCCTACTGCTATTCTGCAGTATCAGCGCTCCCTGCAAGACTCCCTGCAAAAGCAGCAGCAGTCGCAGCAAAGACAGCAGAGACAGCAGCTGCAGCAACTGCAGGATCACGCTGCACAGGAGCATCAGCAGCAGAAACCCAGTCTGGCCCGGCAACCGAGCACGCAGAGCGAAGCCCTCAGACCAAAAGAGGAGGGGAAAGCCGCCACAGCTGAAAGCACAAAAGACGAGCCCCGCATCGATACCAAAACCTTAGACTTTCTGGACGCTTTCATCCTTCCCTCCGTGAAGCACGAGTTCATCTGCCGGAAGTGCGAGACGCCATTCGCCGATGAGGAGTCGGCACGGCGCCACCAGACATCCTTCTGCTACTTTGGCCAGCCGACGGCCGCGCTGCAGGAGACCGTGTTGTGCAGGGCGGCGAGCAGATACGACTGCCAAGCCTGCAACGTGTCCATCGGCGGGAACAAAGCGCTCAGCCAACACCTTCAGTCGAGCTCACACAAGGAGAAAACAATCAAACAAGCAATGAGAAATGCCAAAGAGCATGCTAGATTATTACCTCACTCTGTCTGCTCCCCTAACCCTAACACCACATCTACCTCGCAGTCTGCAGCTTCTTCTAATAACACCTATCCGCACCTTTCCCACCTGACCACGGCAGCCTGGCCCAGCGCCCTCTTCCCAGCGTCCGCCAGGACAGCCGCTTCTTCTCCATCACCTTCTCCGCCCATCTCATTGCCTTCAATGGTTACCTCAACTCTGTGCAGCTCCTCAGGCGCCCAGACCTCGCTACCCGCCAGAAGCTGCTCGGAAGAATCCGACAGCAAGCTAAGCCAGAAGCTGGAGGAGCTAGAAAATTTGCTGGAAGTCAAGTCAAAGCCGTCAGCCGGCATGGATGGTAGTTTCAACAGTATACGGATGGATATGTTCAGTGTATAGGAGTGAAAATGGGATCCGTTGCTTTAAAAAAGAAATAAGACTTAAACTGCAGTTCCAAAGTTTCTCTATCCCAAAAATATTCACAGTACCAAATGATTGACTCAGGATTGTTGTTCCCATATTGATAAAGCTGGTAAGCTATGGATTAATGGACAAAGTCGCATATGCTTGACTGAGTTTTTACTGTATGAATATACAGAGGAGGGGAGAGGGAGAAAATAAAATCCCACAAGTTCATGCCGAACTTGTTTCAAACCAAAACACTCATGATAGCAAGTTGCACATAAGCTGGACTGGTTTCCAAAAGCTTACGTGGGCTGTATGGGGCTGATGATCCGGAACTTTTTTGGAGAGAAGTTTCTCGTGCTTTAGTTATGTGGTGATTCAGTAGCTTTAAAATCTCAGGTCGGAACAACATTTTCTCATTTGTAAAGAGCAGCAAGAAGCCAGGGCTTCGCTTTACCAAAACACGTCCGGCGTTATCAGAAGCATTAAATATGTGGGTAATGTAACTGTTACTGAACAACATATCTTTTTACATCCCCCTCCAAAGCAGTAAGTTGTACAACTGAGGAAGATTCTGGAATGGCGTTGAAATATATGCCCCCGTGTCACTTTTCAGACCCATGAGCGTGTTTCTTGTATATCTGTAAAGCACCCCCCCCCCATAGACTGTACTAACACCTGTGGCAACACTTGTTTTTTTTTTCTCTCTTTACCTCTGATGACACCCTTTTCCAAAGAGGTAATAATCCTAGTTTTGATAGACTTTGATAGAATGACGTGGACATTTTTATTCCTTGGTGAACTGCTATCCCGTCAAGGTGCGTGCTTGTGTCTGGACTACAGTGCACTTAATTTATCATCTTTAATTTCACCTAGATTTTAATTTATTTGTAACTTTTTGGTAGATTGTTCATAATTTAATAGTGTTTTTTTTCCATGTGTGTGTGTGTGTTTATACTTATTTGTAAGTGTAGCAAAGCAACATTCTGGTCTTTTCTTTGTCAGTTTGACTCATAGCATTTCAAAGACATATTTAAAAATTTAGCCAAGTAGAACCACATACTTGAAACTACATAAGTACAAGTTGAACAAAGAATATTTATAATGCTATAAATATTTACTTCTTGAGAGCAAAGAAGCTGCTTTGAGAAAGGGGACTAAAAGAGTTCTTTTGTCAGTGATTTTTATTTTTTATTTTCCTCCTGCTGTTTGTCAACCAAACACACTTCCAAACACACAGTGTCACTTAGCGGATAGCTAATTGTACCCTCAATTCTCCGGGCCCCGTTGATTTTCCTGTCTCATTTCATTACATGTATAAAGCGTTATTATCCTTCACCGACATTTTGCTGCTACTCTGCAACATAGATTCTGCTTGCCTTGGATTTTCGACTTTCTATTTGACATACGACGGACTCATGAAATGCTTTGGCTGGCTTTTTTTTCCCTTTTACCGTGGATCTTAAACAATGTGAAAGCTGTCGAGGCTGTTCAGTTTTACGAACAGCCTTCTGGTTCTGCGAGGCTGGTCAACGCAATTCATTCCAAAGTAATGGATGGCCATTTATACGAAAGTAAAAGGCTTTTGGACAAAGAGAAGTAAGCAGTTGTACATATTTGTGGTCGGCCGTGCATGGTGCAAATGTATTAATTATGAAGAAACGCAAACCTGTATCGCTTTTGATATTCCTATTCTGAGATGAACAAGTAGCATGTAATGCAACTGTTTGACAGGATAAATCAAATTTTGCTTATAATAAAAATCAAAAAACATTTTCATTTTTTTTTTAATATTGTACAGGTTGTTTCGTTGAAGTTTTGAGTGCTATTGTCACAGCGATTTTTATTCTCCGCATTTTTATGTGAACTTTTTAATGTTCTTATTTGTATTTTTAGTATTTTTACATTAATTTTAATCCTGACGACACTTTTTGATTGTTTCAAAAGAGATGTCTTGGGTGCAATTTTGCCTCTCTAAAAGTAGGGGGCACTGTCCTGATTCCAAAGGGTCTCTGCATAGGTTTCGCCTTTCTCTTGAATGTGGGTCAGCAGTCAGAGACTGAGCTGTCCGTTAACACAGCAAATAGGTGTGTTGGCATGATTGCTTCCCACGTAAAGGACTGGTAAACGAACCGAAACTTGTATAACGGTCCAATAAATAAATGTATACACATTGCAACTGAACCAAAAACTTTCTAGGGATGGATAGTGTCAACCTAAAGAGGACAGCTTTCAAAGGGTGACGTGAGGCTGCTGTCCTGGATATCAAAGGGATTAACACAGCGCAATTATCCAAAAAGAAAAAGTAAAAAAAATATCCTTTCCATGCCTGAGTAACGTAAGAAAATGCATCCTGAGGTTTTATTAAAGAGCTGTCCATCTGGCGAGAACTTTAAATAAACGAAACCAAAAATGTTATTGATGTTTATAAATATATAAATATATATATAGAGTAGTCACACTAGTTTTTGTTACTGTAATGTTGAAAGTCTCAACTGTACTGTATTACAGTTAAACATGGTTTTGAAAATTCTTTTCATTTTGTCACAGACCTGTTGTCATAGTTGAAATGATGTTTATCGTAGATGGTATTCGAACCCGCTTCCATTGGAAGGTGACGGTTCCTTCGGTATGTCTGTTATTCAGTGTGATACATTAAAGTCTATCTGCAAACCAGGTCTCTGCGTGTGCGTGCGTGTGTGTGTGCGTGCGTGTGCACCCTCGTGCGTGTACCAGCCTTCCATCTCACTATCTTTCCCTTCTTTTTTCGATACCCCCGTGAATGGTAATCGGCAGCTTAAACGCGAGGAGGCCGTGACGCTTTTAAATCATCGTCACCTCTGGATGGAGACATCTGCTTTTAATTTGTACATGATTTACTGAAGTCCTGTATAAGCAAATGTGGCTCGATTCTGGTTTGTAGAAGGCAGGACGTAGTCTGATGCTTAACATATGAACTGTTAATTCCATTTGCTTGTGAAAGAGCCAAAGCAGGAGGCTGATATGAGACCCAAACTCCAGTCCGCCTGCCCGTATACGAGGGTGACTTGGGGACGGTTCTGGCATCCTCGGACCTTTGTGCCCGCGTGTCTGACGTTTACAAGCTTTTGTGATGAAAAATCTCATTTTTTCAGTTGAGGAATATTGTAAAAATCTTTAAAAATATTTGCTTGATAAATGGCTCATATATGTGATATTCTGCAACAGTATAAATCAAATTTTGCCTACAAGGTATATTCTTTCTGTAAATCTGAGAGCAATATTTAATTACTTTATTCTGTTTTGCAGCAAATAAGTCGCTGATTTCTACATAATTACATGATTAAAGCCACGTGGAGACGTGTGTCATTTTGAAATAAGTTCAGATGCGTATACTTTTTTGGGGGGGGGGGGGGCTTCTTGACCTTGGCGGAAATATCCCATAATACGAGCTCATCTCTGTCTAATCTCCTTCCCGATATTGCTCCAAAGAACCTCCCCATACATTTCCTCAGACGCATCAAAAGGTACCCATGTTGGGGTAATTCAATTGTGTCTGACCTTTGCCGAGAACAGTTCTGAAAGAAGTTCCATTATAATTTTTTCCCCTCTGTACTTTTTTATTCCTGTCATCTGCCTGTTCCGCGATGCCTTCTGCTGATCTTCGCTGACATTTCAATCACGGAGCTCATTTGATTTGACCCAGATGTGTGCTGTGTTTGAACTGCAGCACTGTCATCTTTCTGCACTATAACCCAAGTCACATGGTGTCTGACTCCAGACCACATCTGCCATGCTGTTCTGTACAAATAAATCACCTTTCCAGCAGCTCACAATTTCTCCATTTTTGAGAACATGTGCTTTCAACCTTTACGGTAAAATGTGGAAGAAAGCAAACTTCTCTATATACATAATAGTTTTTATTCTTTACTGTTCACCTTAACATTAGTGCTACTCTATTTTGTTTTTATTGACATTTTAGTTAATTCTCTTCAGTTTCCGGTGTATTTTTTATTATTTAGCACGAAACTACTAGTACTAGTACTAAAGTACTAGGCTTATTGTAGTCTGGTTGCGACTGTCTTTGACGCGTTACGTGATTCCCTGAAACTCACAGTCGACAATTCTTTTGCTTATATGTTAAATTATTTGCCCCAGTCGCTTGCAGAGTCTGCGTAAATGACAGGGTTTTTCTGGAGGTGGAGTCTGCTCAGCAGACTGTGAAATTAGCTATGCAAGTCAAACTGTGAGCTTATTTTATACAGACAGATCACAGGAAGATAGACCTCTGCCACCTCGAAGAATGTAAAACGAACCGAAAGACCACACTGATGCAGGATGTATTTAAAAGTGTATGTATAATACATAGTAATATATGTCTGAGTGTGTATCCAAGGATAAGGCACACAGCTGGTCATTCCACACATATGCAGGCACAGACAGTAATTTTTTAAAATAGTAATTGAAGACCCCATCTGCTCTCTGAGTACTGTGGTTGACTGGGGCAGATTAGATGTTTTGAAAATACAGATGGTCCTATATTTACACAGCATGTAACCTCGGTACTGCACAGCCGACACATTTTTAAGGTTTATGTAACCTAAGGTTCGTGTATATGTGGTTTATATGTAACTTTACTTGTATCAGACTTGTTCGCTTATTTTAGTTTCTGTGTTAGGAGGAAGACGGTTCTGGAAAATGGCGCTTCTTGTCTGCGTATTTTGTTCATCGTTGTGGATTAAGAAGCACGCACCGGACTCTGTCCTTCAGTTAGCTGAAACTTTGTGAAGAGAGGGAGAGAGAGAGAGAGAGAACTATTTACCAATAACGATACAGATTCTGTCGCCAGGCAGAGAGCGAGAGCCCTGCTTTTTGGCTATTCTGCCAGAAGGGAACAGCGTTTAGTGGTTTATACCTTGGCTCTGAGCTTCCCGGGACGCGACAATAGAGGGGACTGTACCAGGGGGCGTCTCAAAGGCACCCTCAGTGTAATGGGTGTAGGAGTTCTGTAACCACTGAATGTAACATCTGAAATGTGGGCTCCTTGCATATTCCCAATGAAAAACCTTTAATATTCTCCCACGCTGCTTATTTATTATTATTATTATTATTGACAATGATAATAGTAATAATGATGTAAAGCAGCTTTTGTTTACTCTGTGTGTGTGTGTGTGTGTCTGTGTGTGTGTGTGTGTGTGTTCACTTAGCAGGTGTGCCTTATTCTTCTTAATATACCTGGCAAATAGATTTGTTACATTTCAGTAGATTGCCATAACAGAAAATTTTGGAAATGGTTGATTTAGCAAACTAATTGTAATACTGCAACATGGGAGACGAATAATGACCAGGCAATATTTTACTGAATTCAAAGATACAGTAAAGAAAAGTATTAAAACTTGTCTTTTAAGGACAATACATTTTGTTCTGAAAGTTAAAATATTTGTCAGAAGTTCTGCAGCTCATATTGGTGCAATGACCACAGAAAAAATATCATAACCACAGGGCAGTAACCATTCTGCACGAACAGCTCTACTGGATAATGCATGTGTAAAGTCCACCATGTTTGCTACACAAACGGATACAGCTTTAGAAATAGTGTTTGCCAGAGAAGGAGAAATGGTTCCACTTTGAAAGGAAAGTAGTGGAGTACAAGACGGCCAATCATGATGTGAACTTGCTGTTATTACTTTTTTAATTTATGACCTTTAATGCATTTTTTATTATTTGCAGGGGGCCTCCCGTTGGCCGTGATTTTCCCGTACCTGTTTAACAGACCCTGCCGCAGCCATGCCTTACCTGTGGCGGAATCATGCCACATTTACTCCGCGCGCTCGGCCCGGCCCTTCAACAAAAAGGCATTTTATAGCTAATTTGTTTCTCGCGCTGGAAACAGTGCCATGGTAACAGCAATAAACATGTCACCTTCTCATAACATGGCTTCGGCTTTTAAGAGCGTTCAACAGCTTCTCTGCTCTTTACAAGCACCTCCCCGTTTTAGAGAACAGGGTGGAGGCCGAGGCGTTTCTGGCGCTCCTGCGTGCGCGGGTTCCCAGGCCATCAGGGTGCCGGCAGGGAGGCTCGGGTGCGATGGGGCCCTGCGCTTCAGCGTGCATCATGAAAAGTTAATGCGAGGGGAGCCTACCGTCCCATAACAGCGACTCTATTTTTATATTTTATTTGTCGTCTCTGAATTATACGTCTGAGTACGTAGCATGTCAGTGCTGCTGGCGACGGCAGAGGCACGGCGCTCCTTTGTTTTCCCGCCGCTGAGTACATGTATGAGGGCCGTCTGATCTGACAGCGCCGGCCTTTGATCGCCATTATTTCTCCATCCATCCCGTCTCCGCCCCCACTTATAGGTGACACAGAGCAATCGACGGGCTGTTCTGCTTCCATGCCCCCCCCACGCTTTCCCTTTTTATTACTTTCCATTTTTCGACTTTCTGTGTTATCAGCATCATAAATGCAGCCATTCTGTTCTGCCCCGAATCCCTGCTGTTAATTTTGGAGGCTATCAGTGTTTTTTATTTTGGATATTTATCATTGTTCTGCTTGTAAGCGGAGAATTGAATTTTCTCTGCCTTTTTTTATTCACAGATTTTTTAAAATGTACTTTTCAGTAATGACATGTGCCGCCCAAACTGTCTCTATATCTCGATTTCAATATAGTTGTTCGGCTGAATTGAAGTTCACAGGAAAATACGCTAAATTGCGTATGGTTATTACGTGTGCCTCTAACTCGATATGGCAGTGGAAATAAAGCATGCGATCTGTTTCATATTGATTCACTTTAATCTTAAATGTCGCGATGCTGATGTACTTCAAGGCCAGACGGTGCTGTGTCTTTACAAGCGGTGGTAGCAGCATCTCAGCTTGTGTCCCTGATGGCCGCGCAAGGAAATGCACCTGTGTCACCTTTATTTGGGGGGGGGACCCGCCAGGCCCTGCCGGGAAACGGCGCTTTCCGCTTAATCACATCATAAAATAAGCCGGCTCCGTTTTGCTTTCATTATTACTATACAGTATCTCCCTGCTCTCCGGTGAGCGTTTTATATTTTATATGCACATTGCTTCACGTCAGGCTCACAAGGGGCATTTGTTTAAAAGGATTGAGAAATAAAAAGTGGAAAAAAAAAAAATCTTGCATGTCTAGACTTCTCAAATAAAACGGAATTGGCAGGCATCGTGAGCGCGGACGCCGGGCCGGGGGCGCCTGCGCCATCTCGCCGTTATTGAACCGAACAGATGAGACCGCGAATAACGTCCCGATTTAAATAAGCAGCGCGGCATTCAGCGCACTCGCTTTATTATTTTTTAAATACGTCCTGCACCACTGATATGAGCCTGACTTCTTAAATGGGTAGAAATAACCGACGTTTTGCAGCGAAAATGTTTTCTGGGGGGGATTGATTGATCAATTATTTCTGGCCTATGGAAGGGTGAACACGTGTTTGTGGCATTATGTAATGGCCTGCAAGCCGTCCTTGAGTTTACATACATTTATTTATTTTAACAGGAAAATACACTGATTCCAGGTCCACTGGGGCAATCTGCGTGTTTACTTTTCATATAATTAATTGTATGAACTGACTGCGAAACACCCACTGGGCAAAAACGAGCTTAACGAGTATGAAATCTTTAGTTTTTATTTAAAGAGCCTGCCGGCCTGTTTTTGGGCACAGCATACAACGTATGAAATAATTGTGTGTTGTTGTTTTTTGTTCTTTTCACATATGCCTCGTGTGTTTTGCGCATGAAGCCGCAGGAGATGTCGAGGCACACTGAGGGGGGGGGGGCGATTGTGACGCCGAGGAATGCTTGACCCAACATGCTAATACGGAATAAATTGCTTCAGCCGTGGCCCCTTCCTGTGCACACCTGGAATATTTACAGCCATCGTGGATCATAAACAAGATGGTGGATACACTCCATCCAGTTATTCCCAATTCCCCCTCCTCCACCTTTAGTTCAAGTCTGTGTTTGTCTGGCTGTAATTATGACAACAGAAGGGAAAGGCCAAGCACATATACCTCTGCCTGGGGTCTCCCATGCTTCCATTACGCAGGAATTGCTGAGAGATTTAATCTCATATATGGCTCTGCAGAAGTGCCACGGAACCCATCTGAACATTGGGGTGGTGCCCAGGGATTCAGATTCTCTTGTCATTGCTTACCCCCTAGAAGGGGGGCGCTGTTTTATCAGCCGTGTCCCACGGACGCGCTCAGGGCCTCTCCTCCTCGCTGTAATCCACTACGCCCGCATTGCTCTCACACTCACCATGCATTTAAAGTTTGTCTAACCCTAATAGTTCACGCTAATGGCAGATCTCATAATTGTTCTGGTTTGTTTTGCTCGGGGGCAGCCATGAGGGAATATTTCTCGTGGATTCACCAGAATAGCAC
Organism: Mormyrops boulengeri; assembly: GCA_026781065.1. Lineage (NCBI taxonomy): Eukaryota > Metazoa > Chordata > Actinopteri > Osteoglossiformes > Mormyridae > Mormyrops > Mormyrops boulengeri. The sequence goes on from JAODLD010000130.1 coordinate 266,930, forward strand.
CGGGTGGGTGGAGGCCCATTGGGATGCAAAATGACGGTAAGAGCGGGCCGCCCTGCAGTGAGCTCCTCGCCTGATGGAGTGGGGACCATCCAGCTCGAGGTCTCCGATGGCTCCGCACTGCAGCTCCGGGTGGGATAGCGTGCCGCGTTACAAATCACCGGCGCTTAAGGGCCTTTTAATACACCCCAGCCCACTTGGAGGCCGCATCTATTACCCCCGGCCATGACCTAAGTGCAGAGTAGCCTGTGAGGGCTAAGCACCGGCTAAAAGGCTTGGGTGGTGGACGTGGCCGTCAAACACGACGACCGATCAATGGATCGATCAGGACGAGGCCAGGAGCGGGGGGCCGGTCTGATCCAATGAATGGAGGAATCGATTGATGTGTTTCTTTTATTGTAAAAAAAAAGGAAAGAAAAATAGTGTCAATGCAACAATAGGGACCAGCTTAGCTATTTCAAGTAACGGAATGTTAGCCTAATTAGCAGAGTCCAAACAGATAATTACTTTCCTTAATTAAATTTAAGATGGTATAGTCTACAATCTGCAATCCTGAGCTTTCCGTCAGAAATGATAAACCCGGTGGGGCACCGTATTCGCCTGATTTATGAGGCTGAGGATGCAGGAATGGGAGGCTGGTGTCACTGGTGACGGCCCTAAATTGTGAGGAAGTCAGGCTCCTTTGGAGTTTTCAAAATGTCCGATATTTGGACATGCGTGTTCCCTGCACTTTGTATGGATGGTTTTTAAACAGGATTATTATCCGTAAATTACTGTCAGACATGTGTTTATATGGAGATACGATTTAATATTAATGTACAGTATTCATAAAACGGTAAGAATAAAAAATACACATGACGTTTTGAAGCAGTTTGCCTTCCAGTGGCCTGGTCTGAATTCCTCGGCCTGCATTCTTTGTAAAATCCGCACCATGTTGTCTCAATCAAATTCAAAACAGTTATTAAAAATTTTAAAGGCATTTCAAATGAGTGCAAGCCGCAGGGATGTTTAAAGATTATTTGGAATTTTGTATGTATTAGGTACAAATGAGCGGATGGCTCTAGACCGGGCTGAAACCCATTTCACCTCAGACTCATTAAAGAGCAGACGGTGAGGTAATCCCCGTAATTCCCTTTCTGCCGCTTCATCAAAGTGCTTACTTCCTAAGCCAAGGTGTCCTGGTGCCGCCATGTCCTCACTGATCTGCTCTTTCTGCCGTGTTTTTAATAGTAACTTTAAAAAAGGATCGTTGCTCTCCTAGCCAAATGTCTGAGTCCATTTAACGCAAATTGTCTGGCCATCGTTCATATTTAGAATATGCATTTCAGTGCATGGATCAATATTCATACGGATACTTCATAAAAGTGCTCGAAAATTTTTTGGAGATTTCCTGCACTCAATACAGAGAATTAGCTATTTGAATTTGCAGATTATTTCATCTTGATTGCAATTGTGTACAAATGGAATACTTATGAAATCCGTGTATGATGCGTGACTGAAGTGATGTGACTATTGGCAACGAAGGATACCATTTCCTCTTACCATCTTGACAAAATTATACATTTTTGGAATTGTAGATGTTCTTTGGAAATACTATCACTGGCCTACATTATATGCATGTCCCGATTTTTGAAATTCATTCCATTAGCCTCCCGAGTCAAATTAGCGGACATATTTCATACGTGTAATCACATAATAATATTCATCAACAAAATGGGAAAACCTCGATTCCAGTTCAGATTAAAATATGCCTGCACATATCCAGTGGGTTCAATGCATGCCTGGATTCTAATGGAGCTCTTTATCTGTAAAACTATTTAATCAGAGGAATTAGCATTGAGCGTTAAGGCTGTGAGTTTGAGCACTAAAGAAATGTTGATGAAATGGCAAATCCAGGTAGAATTGCACCTCTAAGGTACAGATTGCATATTTGGTTATGGAAATCTGTGACAAAAATATACCATGATGGTTCTGAAGACATTCAAATTGGTGCATGTCATGTTTGTTACTTAACGTGGGATGTATAGAGAGCATTGTCTTTGCAGAATTTAAAACACGCACAGGCGTACAGCATTTGCGAATGTGTTTTTAATGGTGAAACGGTAACGGCGGTACGCTATTATTGATATCGTCGGGGCCTCTGGAATGTTCTTCCAACGCCAATGTGATCCTCATACAGTACCATACAAGGGCTCCTGTGGAAGCAAAGCATCCAAAATCACATGATTCCACTAAGCTTGAACGCCATTGTTTTCAGGAGACATCGCCCCATGGTGCGAGTATGACATCATCATCATTATTGGTCAAGTAACTGAGGACATTGTCCAGTAAAGATGCAGATGAGGAATGTAACGGGAAGCTGGCCATAGCTTTTAAGAGGCCGCGCACCGGCAACGAGCGATATAACCCAGATGTGTACCCAGGAAGGTTGTCGGATGAAGAAAGGGGTGCGCTACTGCTCCCAGGAGAAAGGTGATACACCTGAGAGTCATCGTTAATGCACAAACGCGAACGGGGAATAGGCTAAATCTATAAACCATAAGTCACTTTGGCTAAAAGCGTCTGCCGAAACACCAAGATTTAGGGAACAAATGGATTGTGATTTAATTGACTTTTTTTTGCATTACAACTATCACTTGAAAAAGTGAGGCTGGTTCCAAATGAGCTTCTATACATAGAGCGACCAGTTTGCTTAATAATCCGTCGCCCTGCAGTTCCGCTTCTGCACATTCCGCGGGGCGCAGACCTTCGAGCGGATACGGCAAGCCGCTCCGATCTGCGTGCCACATGGCGATGCGCCAGCCGCCCATTTGCTTCTCCCACCGTGTGTGTCCCTCTCCTCCGGTCCAGGTTAATTACGCCAGAAGCAGCTGGTTAATTGACATCGACGCTGAATGACATTATTATCCAAGTGCATCCCGCTTTATGTTAAATAAAGCTGCAGAATGTAAATGTCAGCTGGGAAAAAAAAATACCAGAGGTGAAGAGATTCAAACAGGCCTGGTTTTCCTTGTCTAGGGCCTGACCTTGTTCTTGAATTTGTGTGTTCCCTGAAGCTTTAAGGCCTTGCTCAAAGAGCGAAGCAATTAGCAATCCTGGGGGCTTGATGATGCTGGATTACCAAAGACATTAAGTGCTTGTTTAGATCTGCAAATGTTGTGTCACCCCTGATGATCATGGTTGCAGCTGGTTTGGAAGGAGGCCAATGAGGTTGTCTGATGGAGAAGGCGGGGGGGGCACTGTAGGCCACATCAGGCCACAGTATCGAGCATCAAGTGCAGGAGCAACAAGCAGGTAAGTGTCTATGAATACTTCCCGCAAAGATCGTCTGTTCTAAATGAGCCCATTAAGTCTCCCTTTCTCAACTTCCACAAACTTCATTAATATGTTCAAGTTATTGCGGATTAACTGGTCACGCCGCATTATCTTTGATGGGGCCAAGTGTGGATATGGGGAACGGGAGCCGTAGATGTAGTGCCTGCATTCTGCCGCCGAGTGCCGGCACATAAATTAAAGAGATTAAGCTACGTACAGGAAACATAAACTTAAAGATCTAAGTGCAAGTGCGGCACAGAGATCTCCAAAGGAACACCCAAAATAGCCTGGTGAAATCTCAAGAAAGGGGGCCGATTTCTCTTAATAAATAAACTGTATGTTTTTTTATGCTGATGTCATTTCCTTTTTTAGAATGGAATTTGTGTTCTACCGTCTTCTCGCTTCTACACAATAAAAAAAGAAAAATTCGAGCAAATGAGTCATTTTTATTTCGTTTCTTAGTCCCTGTGCAGTACTGTTTCTACCAGCTGCATACATACATGCGTATTGGTAAATATACAATAAAACCAACCATTAGTGTTGACATTGTGAAAAAATAATAACAATTTAAACACTAGAAAGTAACAGTGAAGTGTTCAGATTATAAATATGGTTTTTCTCTCTGATAGATTGACAATCTCTGTCAGAAAGAACTGTAAGGATTTCTTGAAATGTTACATCCCGTGTGTAGCAGTTAATCGTTTGTGCCACAACTGTTGAGAGTATTTGAACACCAAATATTAAAAACTGACATTTTGTCTTCATCCGTTATTAGTGGGATTTGGACTTAATTAAGCACTAAATTACTCGGATCAAATGTCTCTGATGACTGCAAAAATCCTGCAAGTGTTATACATTGTGTTGCGTGGGAAATTAGTATAAAAAAAATTAAAAGCTTAACACGAGAAACCTAGTTATACATGAAACGAGAATGTTCACCCCCATCGATATTAAATTCAGAGAAGAACCATACAATGAGGTAAATATTGCAGTTTTTTTATCTGCTGGATTCACTTTTTGTTTTTTTAATGCATATGTAGCTATTGCTGATGATATATCTCATAATCAATGACATAAACAGCCTGTCCATGGTGCCCTTTGCATTCTGGCATAGACTGCAGGCTCCTCAAGCTCTACAATGGATATGTGGTTATGGGAAGATGGGAATCAATATATATCCATCAAGCAATCACCCATTATTATGGCTGACAAGAACTGTTTTAATACCTGTGTCTGCATAAGATGATATAAAACCTAAAGTGGTTATATCTAAAGTGAATAGAGTAACTGTATTTTATTATCATTATACTGAGATGCATGGAGTAACACTACAGAATAGCAGTGTAATAGCGTAAGCAATGCACAGCTATTATGGGATGTATCCCGGCTAATAGCTCAATATGTGCCTGTTTTCACTGTATTTCTTACTAATGGCTGGCAGTTCCATTATCACGGCTGTCAGAAAAGGTGTTAACATGACATGCGAAAGGCGTATTAACCTTACCAGGATGCTGCGGGCTTTTTTCTAGCTGGTCACATGGGACCAGCATCAGACAAAGTCTTGGTCCTCATGCCAGGTCATTGCATTGAAATCTGACCGCATAACTTGGAGTCAGATTTCTGCCTCTGGTGCTTAGTCAGACATTAAATTTACGTTGCAGCACACAATTAGCAGCCGTGACATTCAGCCCAGGGACTTTCCCATCCCAGCCCCTGTTTTTGCGGCTTTTATCGGCAGTTCAGGGCTGCTTGCGTCAGGACATCGTGGTGAGGGAGGACGGACCGGCGAGGAAGGTGAGTCATATTTGGTTGAAAGCCGATTAGCGGTTTGTGTCGGCTATGAAGGAGGTCTCAGAGTCAGCACTTTGGTAGGTCAGTTGTCCAGATAATATGAGTGAACTGACTGAGTTAGTAACAGTAGTAAGCAAGAGAACACTTAACAAGATTATCACAGAACAACATCAAATTACAGCTTCAAAACTGCGAACTAATTCAGAAGTAATTCAGCACCTCTCTGATTAAGCCTCAACAAAAACTGTACTTTGTGAGGTTCACAAAGCTGGAATTGTGGCCTGGGCCGCCGTTTGGAAACCATGTATACTGGCTAGAGCATGAAGATGCGTAACTCCATGTGAGGAGCATGAAATGCCGGCCCCTGAGTGACGGGGGAAGCGCTGCAGCCTGGTCAGCCGTCGTTCCCCCTCTCTCCTACACCCAGATGCCTTGATGTTTGCAGAACGTCAGAGGATTCCAACTGCGAAACATGGTCCATGATGGTGTGGGCAGCCGTCTTGCGACAGTCATTGGGCTGATGATTGCATGATTGGTACCTTCATGATGCCCTCATACACACTATTAAACAGATCAAAGTCAAACTCCTCCCACAGCTTCATGTCACATGATCTAAACACCATTAATTCTTTATTGCCAGTTAGTTCTGGAGGACAGTATGAAGTAGATTGATCTGAATTCAAAGTGTGATCCTTATCCCTTCTTAAGTGCTCATGCTATAATCTCTGCCAGTTCTAACTTCACATAGAGACACAGAAATACCTGCTTTATTTTTTGTTTCTGGTAGATTTCACATTCCATGTTTAAAAATGTTTTTGTTTTTCTTCTTAACCATCACAGAGAACATAATAATATCAATATGTAACATGAAGGTTTAAAAAGCATCTGATTGACGAAACATGATTATCAAAATAAGCCGAAAATGATGACAATAATCTGATTCTTTTCATGATGCTCTGATGTGTAATTATCTGCTGCCAGGGCGATATAATTGCGTTCAGCAGCGGATCCAGGTGAAAAGCAGATGCAGCGTAATTCACAATAATTTTGTGAAATTTCCAGCAGTATCTCTGGCCCTATAATCAACAAATTGCCTAGTTATTTATCTTATAAGCTTTTTTTTGCTCTATTGAAGAAATTCTCATTTCAGACAACAGCTTATATCTCCCGTGCCTCTCTGTACACTGAATAACTAAAAATGAAAATGTGTAATTCCCTACAAATTCCCAACATTCCCGGAGGTCGTGTGCGATTCCCTACAAATTCCCAGCATTCCCGGAGGTCATGTGCGATTCCCTACAAATTCCCAGCATTCCCGGAGGTCGTGTGTGATTCCCTACAAATTCCCAACATTCCCGGAGGTTGTGTTCGATTCCCTACAAATTCCCAGCATTCCCGGAGGTCGTGTGTGATTCCCTACAAATTCCCAGCATTCCCGGAGGTCGTGTTCAATTCCCTACAAATTCCCAGCATTCCTAGAGACGGAACTTTCACACGAATTTAATTGAAATGTAACCACTTAAAAGAAAGAATAGTAATGGGAAATGCAAAAAAGCAAGCAAAAGGAAATATTATTGGTGCTGTTGTGTGCTTTATGCATTAATATTATTTGCTACTACTAATTGTACATAATAGAATAATAATAATACATTTAATTTATAAAGTTCTTTGCACTACAACAAAATCTCAAAGTACTGATATAAAGTTAAAATAAGATAATTAAATGTTTATAGTTGGACAGTTACAGGTAAGTAAAAGTCCCTAAATACTGTTAAGAAAATTGCCATGTTACCACATATTACTGCCGGAAGAAAAAGATTAAGCTAGAATTGACTGCATGAGGGTGATCTTGCTATGCGAACACCTGACTTGCCGGTGAGGACCACAACAAGGCGGGGCCACATTTTCCCTTTATTGACTTTTGCAGGTGTTTGTCTTCAATGGACCATGTTCTTACATAGTGTGGCAAACAAATCAATACCCTGCAGTGGGTCCAAAGAGTGGATGTGACAGGCCTGATCCTCGTCACGCCGTGACCCGCCTGATCCTCGTCGTGGCCCGCCTGATCGCCAGACGGTGATTTATACTCCCGCTCGCTGTTTTACATGCCCCCGCTTGGGAAAGTCTTTAGGTTCATCCGTCTGACCCGCTGAGTGAGTATTGATCAGCACTTGTTTAATGAGTTAGTGAGATAATCTGCCAAATAAATATTAGGCACCACTGTAATTATAGATGGGGGGAATTTTTTGGGGGGAAAAGGGAGTCCCTTTATTTGGCTTGTGAGCATTGCCTTTAAATGTCTGTGAAATAAAGAGTTGGCAGACCCACAGTTGGGCCCAGCAGTTGTACATTTTGGCTCCTGCAGGGGCTAAACTGTTGTACCCTTGAGCAGGGAGCCTAATTCCATGCATCCCATAACATGATCGGGCTCTGCGTGTATAGTGTACGGCTGTAGGCCACGTGAGTTAGCGGGCACCTGTGAATAAAAACATTATTCTGCTTAGCAACAGAATAATGCCACCCCACCCCAACGTCCCCCCCCGGCCACCACACGCCCAGTAAGAGTCAGATTCTGTTGCAGCTGCATTTGTGTTCTGATTGCAGGCGCATGGATCCTGTTGGTATAAGAAGCGCTGCCACCTCGAGGCAGCCGTCACCGCGACCCCCCCGCCCAAATCCCCCCCCCCCCGCAGGGTCTGCCCGTCTCCGAACGCCTCCCCGGCAGGGTGGCTTCGACATCTGCTGGTCGAGGATGCGACTGCTGTCAGCCACCGGAGTGGAGGCTCGCCGGAGCAGTTGGCAGCATGGCCGCCAGCCAGCTTGTTACCATCTGTGTGCCTGACATTTCCCCACTAATTAACAGCGGGGTTAATTGTTCCGGCGGGTTGAAATGGAGTGTCTAACATCACCCAGGGGAGACGCGGCAGAGCGGCGGAACGACGGGGCGGCGGGGGAGGAGGCTCTCATTTCTCTGCTGCTGCGAGCCGCGGACGGCTTCTCAGCAGGCGAGAGACGGGCGTGCTCCCTCCTCTTGCTGAATTACAGCATGCCGCACACGGCACCCCTGGCTCAGAAAGGCAGGCAGGCCTCTGGCCCAGGGTGAAGACGAAGCGGCGGGCTGCAGTTTGGCGGCTGGTCGCGCTTGGCCTTGCTGAAGGGGGCGTACAGAATGTGCCGTCCCATCCTGCTGTGCCCGCGTGGGGACCAGCTAGCTAGCTAAGGTATGGTAAACACTGACATACCACACTAGGGGCATCATTAAAAAATATACTCACTGTTTACAGTTAGTTACAGGTAAGTAAACGTCCCTAAAACTGTTAAACTAAGTTACTGTACTACTGCTGGAAGAAAAACATGAACCTAGCGGTTGAGGGTCTCTCTTCAGATAATTAATTTTATAACAAGCATATATTCATTTTAAATTTAATTTGTGTCTCAGGGCAGTTTGAGAGTAATACGATCCTTTGTACGCTTTTACTACCTCAGAAAGCCGAAACGAGGGTCATCCGGACAGAAGCGCCCATTGACCAGGCAATCGAAATCAGACAAAATGAAGCAGCGACATCTTACTACTACTATAATAATGTTGCTTGTTTGCAGCTGCTAGCATCTGCGTTGCTGGGCTGTGTGCGGCGCATTAAGCCCCGCATTCCGTGCGTTAAGCCCTGCGCTCTGCGTGAGCTGCTTCATTCCGGCCCAGAGGCTGTGTGGTGCAGCTCATTGCCCGTCACATTTCTTATTGCTAGTTGTTTTCCTTTGACAAATTCGAAAGGGTTTGTACAGTGCAGGGTTGGCACAGGAGTGGGATGCAGGCCACACTGTATTACAGCATGATATATATTTATCTTAAAACAATGTGTAACCCGAGGGCAAAGAACACACTTTGCATGGAGTGAAAAACATATAAACAGTGTATTTATGCAGTCAAAAAACTGCAAAAACAGCTGATTAGAGCACTTATTATTTAAGTAAAAATGCAGTATTGATTAACAGGATATTAAAAGTCCCTAACCTCTAAATATTTAAAAGCAGCGAGAAAGAAATTCATAGAACTTTTAATTTTGAAAAAGGAAACATTTTTTTCTGAAAATAATGTATATATTTCTAAATAGCGAAACAATACTTCTGTTGTGCACAATGGCCCAAGAAAAATAACAGCAATTACAGAGTGCATTTATCACACTAAAATGCATTTCTGACACCAGCCGTCATCACAAGTTACTAACAGTTTGATTGATGCTGTAGTTATCTTCTATGTGTGTGTGTGTGTGTGTGTGTGTGTGTGGAGGGGATGCAGGGCTGTGACACAGGTACATACGTGGGTACAGAATGTCTCTGGCTCTCGCTTCTCGCACTCATAGGTTTGTTGAAGTCATTTTCTGTAGAAAAGCAGAGTCTGTGCATAAGCAGAGCAGCAAAGCGGCATCTGAAGACACAAAGGCTTCTGTCCAGCGTGAATCCAACGGCAAGAGCCGTGTCTGTGAGGCGAGCGTGTGAGTGAGCGCACCAGGGGCTGGACGCCGGACATGAGCGTGGTCGATTCACTCAAGTAAGACTCGTCTCCTCTATGGTTGCATAAATTCAGCAACAGGTTTTATGCACTAGGCAGAAAAGTGATTAAATGAATATGAAAGATGGGGGGGGGGGTCCGGCTGGAGTAGATGAGATGGCCTGCGGTACCCTTGAAGATGGCATTAAAGCAGAGTGATTCATCTAGCTGAAGAAGAACTATCTCAGCTGCTTCGTTAGAATCCGCGAGGTGAGCCCAAAACAGGAGCCGTCGTCTGCATCCTCCGATTCTGCACCAAAACCGGAGGCTCCAAAGAACCATGATGTTTCCATTACAGTTTTCCTTTGGTGCCAATCGTCTGGACTGCCCTGGACCGACCTGGTCTGCCCTGGATCGCCATAGTCTGACCTGGTCTTCCCTGGACCGCCCTGGACCGACCTGGTCTGCCCTGGATCGCCATAGTCTGACCTGGTCTTCCCTGGACCGCCCTGGACAGCCCTGGTCTTCCCTGATCTGATGCTAACATGTTTAGCATTTAGAATGCTGAGTTCATCCCCTCTCTGTCCTTTAATAGCATCTCATTTTAAAACCCATTTCAATTAATTATTTTGCCACAGGGCTTTAAAATTTCTGTCATTCCACATTGCGGGATGATGTTTCTGTGCCGTTTTGATTTCCGTAAAAATACCACACACTCTCTATCATGCAAGTGTGCATTTCCTCGATTTCCTGAATCCCTGCAATGTATCTGATGACAGCAAATGACTCCCACAGAATTAATATTATATCATTGAAATTTGTCAGGTTTTTGTTATGTGTTTATTGTTATATGCTGTTGTTTTCATAGCTGTAAGGCAGTTAAGTGTGATGTTGCCGCTGAAATGCCTGACTTTCCTGCTGTAACCTAGAGCAAATTATTATTAATCATGAAATGCACCGCTGACATAACCAGCCGCAAAAGACAACAATAAGAAGTTTGTACTTTTTTGGTCTAGTCGTTTTGGAAGAAAATCTCATTAGCTTTTTTTTTAATATAACAAAGTCTTAGTTTCTTGACTTCAGGTTGTTTTAATGTTAGGTGCTACGTTAGTGTCCCATATCATGAAACAGGAAGCAGGATGTTTGCTGTCCTTTAGTCCCGGGTTTGAGTTGAAATTCTTGATTCTTCATTCTTGGTCACAGTTGTCTGCAAAAGAATAAGACGAGTTTCCTCTATGCTTGCTTATTCGATCCTCTGTGATTAGACCCCGATGGCCCCTGACTTAGCGGAAAACGCTCCTGTGGGTGTTAAGACTGAAAGTGCTCGGCCGGGAGTCCAAAAAAGTGGCACAGACACACAGCTGTTACGGATGCCAGGATCCAGTGGGCTTTCAATGGGACATGGCCGTAATGAAACCTTCGGAAGAGAACCTTCTAAGAGCGACGCTTGTTAGCGTGGGGTTTAGCGCGGTGATGAATGTTTCCCTCCCCCCGGCCTCCCGCACACACTCCCATTCTGGATCAGTGCATTTTAATTGAAAACATGCCAGCAACACAATGGATTAAATTGAATAAATAGTACTTATCCATAACAAGGAGCATAATTAAAAATGCAAATTGTCAAATAATACTATTAACCTCCATGGAACATTTGGGGCTCTTGACAGCTTTTGTACTTGAATTTAATCTGCACATGTGTTGTGATCAAAGGGAGGAAATTTGCATGTAGTTGTTGACATTTTGCCAAGGACGTGAAGTGGTTAGCGCATAAATTAGCCTCCCGTATTAGCGCTTCTGTATTGAGAAGGCTTCCTTATATTGGCACTGCACGTTAAAGCGTGATTTTCTCAGAGATCCAGCTTCTGATATATGCATATGTGTATGTGTGTGTGTGTGTCTGTGTGTATATATATTTATATATATGGTAGGAATATGTATACATCCATGTATATACTCATGTATGAAATAATAGGAATTTCAATCAAATGAAGATACTGATTTAACAAAGAGTAAACTGTGCAGACATTGCAGTGATTAAATATTATCAAAGATAAGTGGGGGATCCTGAATCATTTTGTAAAATATAACCCTGCTGTTAGGTACTAGAAAATGAAAGATGTGCAAGTGATTCTTCAGTGTTATAACAAAACCAGTGTTCAGCTGTGCCAGTCCAGTCAGGTGTGTCTGGGATATGCCTTCCACTGAAACTGGGCTTAAGGTTTTCAGTGATGCAAAATAATAATAATAATAAATCAAAACAGTTTAGTGGCGAATCCACATACTTGTGCTCTCTATAATAAAATACACTCTCATTCTGTAGAATCGAGACCTTGTCCACTGAACTGGGGCTGGCTGGGTGAGCAGCCACTGGTCTCGGTGTCTGGGCCCCCTGCACTGCGTCCTAAGAGAGGGGGGACCTGGATGTTCAGTCGCTGTGCGGTACGTATGTTCAGCTAAATTCTACTTGAAGCCAAATGAAGTTCGCTTGACATCAAAAGGAATATCATTATCACAAGGAATATATATACATATATATATATATATTTACATTCCTGTATGTAATTATTTAGGTTTGTTTTTTTGGGGTATCATTTAGGGACTTGTTTGTTACATTTCATTGTACTGACAATAAAACTTTATTCATCCTGAGGGAAATTATAACCTTGTGCTTGGGCAGGGGACACCCCGGAAGGGATGCCGCTCCGTAGCTGGGCGGGGGACACTCCGGAAGGGATGCCGCTCCGTAGCTGGGCGGGGGACACCCCGGAAGGGATGCTGGAACGTCACTGGGCGGGGGACACCCCCGAAGGGATGCCTCTCCGTAGCTGGGCGAGGGACACCCCGGAAGGGATGCTGGAACGTCACTGGGTGGGGGACACCGCGGAAGGGATGCTGGAACGTCGCTGGGTGGGGAACACCGTGGAAGGGATGCTGGAACGTCACTGGGTGGGGGACACCGCGGAAGGGATGCTGGAACGTCGCTGGGTGGGGGACACCCCGGAAGAGATGCCGGACTGTCGCTGGGCAGGGGATACCCCGGAAGGGATGCTGGAACGTCGCTGGGCGGGGGACACCCCGGAAGGGATGCTGGAACGTCGCTGGGCGGGGGACACCCCGGAAGGGATGCTGGAACGTCGCTGGGCTGGGGACACCCCGGAAGGGATACCAGTCCGACGCTGGATGGAGGACACCCTGGAAGGGATGCTGGACTGTCACTGGGCGGGGAACACCCCGGAAGGGATACCGGTCCGTCGCTGGACGGGGGACACCCCAGAAGGGATACCGGTCCATCGCTGGGTACATCATGAGGAATAAGTCTTTGAAATTACATCCCTTCAGTAATTTCCCAGTGACTTTCTCTGAATGCATAGCATGGAAGCAAATTCCAGTTCAAATTTACCACAGGCATCATGTGTTTTTAAAATGTCTTTAACTGCTGCTTTCAGCATCCAGCTCTGTAATGATATGATGATGCAGATTAAATGTTTAAAGTGTAATGTGCTAATTTGCAGGCTAAGGCATTGCTGGTAAAGCAGGCTGTTGTGCTAACTGGTTAATGTGCAACAGCGTCTTATAACATTAAATCAAAGTCAATGTGGAACATTCAGGAAAGCAGATTTTCCTGTGGGGATTTCAAAAAAATTGATTAAATCAGCGTAATCTACCTCTGCAGCTCCCGTTATGCTAGAAGGCCTCTCTGTTACCCCCTTGTAATGTGAGCACAGTTCACTCCCAAATGCTAGCGTGCTAGCACGCTTTGATCCTGTTGTGGAAATGCTACCCCAACCCCGCCGAATCTACTTTGCATAAGTGTCCATTATCTATAATGGGCACTCTCTTTTGATATTTGCGTTATTTACTAGGCTTTAAAAGGGAGGAAAACTGTCCAGCCAGCAAAATGGTGGTCAGGTTCAGGAGCTTGTATGGGACAGTAACAACTTTATGGAATAATAATGAATTGGATTTGCTGGGTCAGTATTCTCTAATCCCCACTGCACCCTCAAAATGCAGCACTCTTTCCAGTGAGAGGTGACTTTGCTGGGCCAGTGTTGGCGGCCGTGCCCGGCACGTGGGCCGTCAGTGTGGGGGGGTTATTAACAGATGCCATTGGATGCCCTGTGTACAAAAGCGTGACGAACGAGGTATCCCTGGACGTTTCAAAGGAGCCATTTCTTCAGACCTTGGTTATTCTCTCCTGCTCAAATTCACTGTAGGAAACATTTTTCAAGGTAGACTGGAGGCAATTATCTCTCCAAATGGATAGAACCATGGCCTCTTTCTCCATAATCCTTACATGAGAATCTATAGAGTATCTATAGGCTAGACCAGTCGCAATATCGTAACCTTTTTTGTGTGCTTTTGAAGTCCTTTCAGAAACAAAATGTCGATATGTAGGGTCACTAAATATAAATTGCTCATCTTACTTGACTTCGTCTACATGGTCACCATAGTAACCTTGGGTTCTTGGATTGTCGAATTAATAAATCATCTTAGCAATTCCCATGAAGAACATCTTATAGCTGAGATGTTAAGCTCTGCTGCTGAAAGTCGTCTTATAGCTACGTCTCATTGCTTCTGAGATTCTAGCACATCAAAGATGAAAAACAAACAAAGACACAATAAGTTCAATGGATTTTAAGTTTTCTGGGGAATTCTGCTTGTTTTCCTGTGTGGAAATGTCTGCTTTTTTCACACAATGTATTTGAATGTCTGACTGTCGGAGTGAAGCTGATGTGAGCTTCGGATTAATATTGATGAACAATCAGATGTGCTGATTGGACACCAGACAGCCAATGACAATGAAATAAACTTTCTGTCAGCGTCTCCCAGTGGTCCTTGGTGGGGGGGGGGGGCTATGTGTTCTCTAAAATACAATAAACCCTCCCACATCACTACAAATGTCAGCCCATAAATATTCATACATTCTGTGTATTTCTGACTATCATTTTCATATCAGAATTTGTACATTTTTTTTTACATAAGTGCCGTTATTAACATATTCTCATCACTACAGGATTAGACAAACTTTTCAGTTCGTCCTGATAAATTTAAGTTTAGCATGTGACATAAAATAATAAATCAGTTCAATGTAATGAAATCTTACAGCTTGTGCCATTCTATACTTTAGTGCAAAACACCGACATTCTCTGAAAATTTTATTTAATGCCACATAAAGTTGTAAAAACAGTAGATTGAAATGAACTGCAAGACAAAATACATTCAAATGTAAAATATATGATGATTACAAGATGTTAACAAGACATATTTCTTACAATTACATATTTCTATGTATATATTTTACGTTTGTGTGTGTGGGAGAGAGAGAGAATGCTGTTTATTTCATGCATCCTTCATATTGTATATGGTTCTGTGATTATATGTGTTGAGGAATTCTTTATAATTATTCTTTTCATGGAAAACATTAAAAGGATCAAATCTATTTAATACGTCCTTTTCCTCTGTAAAGTTTGGCTAAATGTCAGATATTAGCATGTGAACTTTAGAATGCGTTTGTTTACTCAGTGACAGAGACATACACACGTGGATATTGAATCTATAAGTTGAATGGGGGGGGGGTGTCAACGATTTTCTAGTGACACACCTTCTGCAAAGCTGGCAGGTGTCTCGCGGCTGGCCGATTTCAATGACGGGCTCTCTAAAATCCATCGCTGACTGAGAGTCCAGTGAGCAGCAGCTGATATGTAAACAGCACTCTCTGTGAGCATGACTGGCAGACATTGTTCCGGAACAGTAAAGCCCCTGTTTGAGTCGTTCTTACACCTCACTCGCTCCTCTGAAATGTGCTCTGAAATGGATCTGTTTTTCATATGTCATTTCATGACGAGCTGAAATGATTTCACTTGCTGTACAACATCAATGCAATGCACCCTGTATCATTTTAATTTTTAATAAATATACTTTTTAAAACTTGGCTTCATTCCTCCAGGACTGCAAGTTCGATTCCAGTCCCTGCTGTCACTGTGTCTACGCAGGTTTCATCTGAGTACTCCAGTTTACTAATGAAATCGAAATATATTTTACTTAGGTGTCACCCCTATACTGTGCTCCCTGGGAGAGGCTGTGGCAGAGGCTGTGGCAGAGGCTGAGGGAGAGGCTGTGGCAGAGGCTGCGGGAGAAGCTGTGGCAGAGGCTGAGGGAGAGGCTGCGGGAGAAGCTGTGGCAGAGGCTGCGGGAGAAGCTGTGGCAGAGGCTGCGGGAGAAACTGTGGCAGAGGTATCCCTTCCGGGGTGTCCCCCGCCCAGCGACAGTCCGGCATCCCTTCCGGGGGGATACATAATAGTTACAGGTGTTTCCTGTGATTACTGGTTAGGCCTTGTGTTTTTCTTTGCTACCAGAAAACACTTGTTAAAAGAAGAGGACGCTGTCTCCTTGGGGATGCCGAACGTCATGACATGCCACACAGATCCGGCACATTCTGCTGGGTTGATTCCATCCATGCAAGCCAGGTCATATTCACCTGTGACAAAAACACACATTCTTTAATAATAAACAAAAAACAAATAAATAAATAATAACAATAAAGAAGAAGAAGAAGAATTCACATATAATTTAAGAGATAGAAATTTTGGGGATGAATTCCAAACCTCTGTGTAAAGTCACACCTTGACCTAATCAACCTTATATAGCTAATTATTATTATCTTTTATTTTGTTATGATAAAAATCAAATATGTCTTTAAAAGATTCATATTAGAAAATGCATGTGAGCAGGTTTAATAAATGGTAATTGTTCTCTGTTTTCCTCGTTGATATAATGCAATATTATGAGGTATCTTATTAGTTTTTTTTTAACGTTTGTGTCGAAACTGGTGGTGTTTAATTAGTTTTGTGTGTTTTCACTGTGTTTCCAATACCTTTTATTGCCTGTGAACTGAAGGTTCAGGCCAAGCACTTGTTTGTTTAGCTGCATTATAAAACCACTGTAATTACCGCACTCCTTATGGCCTTCAGTTTTAATTGATCTGGGATTTAATAAGCCCTGGCGGTGTTCCGCGCTCGGCAGCGTCAGGGGCCACATCCGAGGCGATCGGGAGCCGCGGGATGTCCGAGACGTGCACGGGTTTGAGAAGGGGTACGACGACATGTCACTGGGCCTCCTATCACAAAGCTGCTGATTAATGGCCCTAATTAGGGAGTGAAATCAAGCATGTGAAGACAGGGGGGCTGTTTCAGTCCCCCCCCCCCCATCCATCTTTATCGCAGTTTTTTCTTTCCTGTGCATCCTAGTTGGAGGACGCCACATGGGCCCCAGGTGTGTGGGGGGTGGAGTGTCAGAGTCACGCCAACGGCACCCAAGTCCCAGCCGAGATGGGGCTAGGCGGCCAGGTCATGTGATCTGACCGCCGTGGCTCTGAGGGCATGGGCTGTCCCGGCGCCGGCTTCCCCGCGGTCCTTGCTGTCTCGTGTACCACCGCTGCCTCTGGCAGAGTCGCGCAATTAGAGCAGACAGGTGCGCCGGCGCTGACAACGTGCGTTACCGTTACCGGGGAGAGGGGAAACAATGGGAAACAGCAGGGAGAGCGAGAGAGAGTCGACAGGAGATGAGGGCTACGTGTGTTTCTCGTGGGTGGACGGGGTGTGATGTTCGCTGTCAGTCCCTGCGATTTACTGTCATAATATCACATGTGAGATTACAGTGTGGCAAACAGCCATGGTCACACAGGCGGCATGCAAAGCCAGCCCAGGCTATTTGATGGAACGAACTGTGTGGAAGTGGCCCGCTTTTTAAAAGTAATTATTATCCTTGTGGTAGTAGGTTATACAATTTCTGGGCCTGAATTTTAGTCATTTATACAGCTGGATAGTTACTGAGCCAATTCCAGGTTAAGTACCTTGCTTGGGGGTGGAAGGGTGCCCCCTTGGGACTTCCATCTAGTCATATGCTCACTGCTTTCTGCTGTGACACCTGAATAGACTGTTTTGCATGTGAGCAATAATCTCTCAGGATGAAAATCAACAGAAGTGAGGAGTTACAGGCAGAAAGCAGGACGGCCGTTGAGCCTGACTGATGTAAATAATAAAACAGTCATTTGCATTCTCTAACTTGTACAAGCCTGTCGTGACGGCCGTGTTTTAATTTCCCGTCCCCTTCAATCGCATACACAGAGCTGGATTTATGGGGGGGGGCTCCAGGCCCGGGGCCGCGCGGCTCGCGCATCGGGCCCCGTCAACATTTTAATAACTTTCGTTTGTACGATTATTTCAACGTCCGGATCCGCCGATTGATTTTTTTCACGAGTCCGTAAGTGGCGGCGTGTTGTATTGGGCGAGCTCTTTGCCTCCAAAGAAAATCAAAGTTAAATGGGTCATCTATCATCAGAATTTGCGTCCGGGTGGCTTGTCTGAGCATCGCCGTGATTTATGGTCGGGGCCGGGGGAGTCACCCACGCGCCTTTCCCAGCTTTATCGTCCCTCGCCGCGTCAATTAAACACGTATAAATACTGCGATCGCTTCGCCACATGGCTTGTATCGCCGAAGACCATCGGGCATTTTTTTTGCTCCGTCCAGCCCTATACCAACATCATCTACTGAAATGAGCGCTCCTCTGCATATTTTTAATTATTAGCCAACATACGCTAATTTCATTATTCTGGCGATATACGCGCTCTCTATAATAGGGTGCATTTTCCCCAGAATATTGTTTTCAGTTTTTTAGATTATGCCATTGCTATTTATTTAACACTATTTTTCTAAATAGCTTAGATCTATGTTTTTATGGACGGCCATTAACATGGCGGTAACGTTGACTTCACTGCATATTAAGTACAATAATGCGAGCGGAAAAATGATTCAAAATCTTTTAAGTGCATCAATTTTAAGTGGGTATGAATATTAAGCAGTGGAATGCCTTCATTTGCTTTGAGGGCATTGAATAATGATATCTGTGTTCATAAATGTATAGGATTTATTGTGTCTGTATGTAGGAACTAAATTTCAGTCACCTTGACTGTCCTACACCAATAATCAGTTGACTGCGATTGTTATGCTGGGAACTGGATAATCAGTCTGGATCCCCCCCCCCTTTTTAACAAGGACATATATGTCAAGTCAGAAAACATGCCGCACAATTGATTGGGCTATAAAAATGAAAAGAAACAAAAGTTGCAGCGGCTCATGTGGCCGCGTTTTCCCTGCTCCGGAGATGTCTGCTCACGGCGGCTATCATGCGGAGAAGCGCCGGGAGCCGGAAATAACGCGGAGGAGCGGCGGCGCGCTGCCGCGGGGTCCGGCCGTCTCCGTCAAAGCCGCGCATCGCAGGCGTCGTGCGGGGAAAGAAAGCGCAAGAAAGCAGACAGCTCGGGTAAACCACGCCAGCTGTAATGTTCTCCATGTTTCTCAGCTCCTACCTGCGGGCAATCACTAGTTCTCAAGAGTTTCGGGTGTAATTTTAAAGCAAATGCAACTGGGTTATTCCACAATCCAGAAAGTAGCCAGTATAACTTGTGGGGTTTTTAAAAAAGTTATAATAATCCATCCATCTTCCGACAGATTATCCTGTATGGGGTCGTGGGGAATAACAGCGAATGAATATAGTAACAAGTTTATGAAATTAATCATCAGCTTCGTTTTGTAGATCTTTATCAGACTTACAGAAAATAATTTATGTGAAATACACTCGTTAGTATCTGTCAGTCTATAACAGAACTGACGTTTCACATTTTAACGTTTAAAATATGAATATATGGATTTAGCATTGAAATATATATACAGTATATGATTTGCTCGTCTGTTTCATACAGGCCTGCTGATGATCCGTTTCATCTCCTTTGGGCAGGAAACACCTGCCTGTTACACCGAGAATTTGCCGTAATTCCTTAAGGTCACCTGGCATTTTGCAGCTAAAAGTAGCATCTGCCTGGAAAGTGGGCCAGTCGGTACATATTGGCCTTAAATGTCGTGTTCTGTCCATCCAAATGGCACCTTAATCAGCTGAGATTTGGAGCACATCGCACACTTACTGCCATCTTGCCTCTTTGCTGTCCAGAGGATCTTACACAGGAACTGGATTAATCAATTCTCTAACTGCTTATCGTGGGGCTCATGGGCCACAGGGCTGGGGT
>JAODLD010000130.1:295498-306543 GCA_026781065.1 Mormyrops boulengeri
GTTTTTTTTGTTTTTTTTTTATTATTTTTTTTTTTCCTTTTTTTTTAGGGGTGTTTGGGAAAAAACATGCTTTTTAATTTATTAAAACCCCCCCCCCCCCCACACACACACACACTGTGATGACTGTCAATGTCCTCCTGTGCCCCCTTTATGATTCTTTTTTCTCTTACCAGTGCTTGCATTATAATTATCATAATGTGATAAGAATACTGTATGCTTTTGAGTGTTTTACATTTTATTAAATGTAACACGTATCTTTTCTCTTTAATATTAGCACCTACTCATAATCAAAATATCAAACGGATCAAAAATTTAAAAGGAGGTTCTGTCTGATGTTTTTGGTTAGATATCCACTCATCCGTTAATTCTCTTTGAAATGTGGGCCATCCCTGCACTGCCTGCTTATCCTACATCCTGCATCTCACTTTGACTTCAAAGAACTTTCAGATTCCACTTTCCGGAAGGTAGTAATGTGTTTCCGTTATAAAGCTTTCCGCTTAAAAGTTTAATCGTATGGCATGTGCTCCAAAGTGTTATATGCCAGCTGGTTGATATTTGTGTATTGATTGGTGTTTTTTGTGGACGGAATTATTCCGCCAATTCCATGGTGCTTTTCAGATTTCGTGATATAATACAGGATGCTAAATTTGTAAATGGAGAAGCCTGGTTGTGATGTGGAAGGAATGCTGACCTTAAAGCTTATTACTGAAGGAGCCCTGCCCACGACAGGGAGAGAGCAAGTGGCCATGTCAAAATCACCGGGCTGAATCAGAACCAAACCCATGGTACATTTTTATTCTGCACTTGGCTCTAGGTGGCAATTTGTGAGTCACTGGATCACTCCAGACAGACGAATCCTTCAATCTGAATTTTCCATGACTCCGAGCATCCCTAGCTGAAGCAAGCTTTGACTTCCCCGCTGGATTTTCCCCTTGCTTCAGAGAAGGCCTCGCCCCCTACAGGTCTGCTTGTCATATTGCAGTTTCATTTCATGTTAGTGCTAGAACTAAATTGCCTAATTTACAAACGCCACTTTAAATTTGTTTACGAGCCTCCTTTCCAATCACCAGTCATCAAGGATCCCATCATTTCCTGGGTGTCCTCCGCTCATTTTTAGCACGCAGTTTAGCACGGCAGTGGAATATGCAAGCAAATTAGGCATTATCTTCAGGGATACACCTCTACGCATCGCACGGGCCCGCCGCTGTCCGATCGGCCGGCCGTGACAGCGTGATTTATGGGGCTTTTGGCACATCAGCTCGTCTGGCCTTGCGGAGGTTTAGGCTTGCCAGGGATGATGCATCACGTTTTAATTGGAGAGTCCAAAATGCATAATGTTTACTGTAAAACATTTAAATTCAACGGGTACCGATGCCAAAATAAACATGATAAATGAACGGCTGATGCCAGTGGGTGATGAATAAAAACCATTAGAAACTCATATAAGCTGCAGCTCAACATGCAACGAATGCGAAAGACAGTGAGAGGAGGGTTTACTGACCCATTAACACCAACTCTGAGAAAAACAGAAGGTTTCGGTGCGCAGGTCACTGTGTTACCGAGCTATTCAGATGCCAACAGCAGTCAATGCATAAATGTATTTAAGGAAAGTTGTACGATTTTTTAAGTTGGATAAATAAAAAAATATATTATAGCTGAAATGTAGGAAATCGACTGCAAAATTGTAACATTATATAATTTCTGCAATGTTAACAAGAGAAATATCTCAGAGATTCGACGCAAACTCTAGCTGCTGTGTTTTAAGCTACGCGGTGTGTTGATCCAGAAACGTTTGGTGTTGGAAACATCTAAAGATGTCTTTTTGTGGCGTTACATTTGTTTAGAGCATTTTTTCTGGGTCACCCCAAAATGAAATAAGCCTTTGTAATGTTGCTGAAGTAAACGCACAAACATCAGAAACGTTTTGCTTCTCCAGAAAGTATTGATTGCATTATATCAAAGGAACATGGCTGACATGAGATTAGTTTACAGTTTGAACACTAGATAGTGTGTTACTGCCTGCGGCGGTTTGGAATCTATCAAAGCGGCAGCTCCTGGCTTCCAGGTCTCCGGCAATTTTGGGTCAGAATTAAACCGTGATGACCGTTTTTTGGCATTTGATTGCTTGCATTTTTCAACCAATCTGTGCCTAGCTGAATCTGCCTGATGACAGAATACAGACGATCTCCGAGGGACCACATTTTGTGGTCTAGTACTATGAGTAAAGGTCTAGTGAAATGAGTAAAAAGCTGTTAAGGGTGCAGAATTTTCTGTTTTCTTTGTGAGAGATTCCATGGGATTCGGGAGGTGGGTAGTTATTCCAAAGCCTGTCTCATTGCATCCATATTACTGCTGTTGTTTATTATTGATTCTTCTTAATATTATTATTATTATTATTTTAATCAACATCATTGTTATTGTCATGAGTATTATTTTTGTTTTTATTGTTGTTACTTGTAGTAGCAGTGATAGTTGTATTGTATCTGTGATCAAGCCGATGGTTTTAAACGTAATGTGAAATGAATCTTTTAATATTGCAGATTGATTATTTAGATCATTCAGCAGCATTCTGCTTGCCTATAGAATACTCAGTAGAATATTGTGTGTGCGTGTGTGTGCTCTATTGAATATTCAGGCTGGATGGACCTACCATTTCCTAAAGCTCTAATTTAAACAGCTGGGCTACTGCTGTGCTATAAATTAATCATGTCCTACCCTGTTAATATTCCTTTGTACACTCCCGGTCCCCCCCATTACACATACACACACAAAAATTAAAAAAAAAGACACTTGCTTCTTGTTGTGCTAAAACCTACCATTTTATTGTCACGTGACAAGTTGTTAAATCTATAACCATAACGGCTGGGGAATTTTTCTATTTCAACTCGGATTTTAATATGTGATGCCGTCCCGTGAATGATGGTTGTTGTGGAAATTAAAGTGCGCCATCTATTGGTAGGAAAAATGCACATGGAAAAATAAATACGCAGGCCAGCAGCCTTCCAAGGCAGACATCCTGCTAAATTGTCTAAGTATCCCTGGTATTTAGAGGAGGGGGGGACGAATGTGTGTTTTTTTTCCTATTGTGCATTGCAACATGTTACGCCCCCTTCGGCAATGGCTTATCCCACCACAGGGCAGTGGTGATTGGGTAACACAGCCTCGTACCCATGGCTATGGGGCTGGTAGCTGGCCACTATCCATGCAGGTGAGAGGCATGTAAGTGACCCCCCCCCCCCCCCACGAGCCCCCACATACCGTTATCCAGATGTTCCAGCCTCTCACAGTGACCCCTGGAGGCTGTGGACCTGTATTGATTGACTACATGTGTGCCTGCCGTCCCTGTGGCAGAGCTGACAGAAACCCTATTGATTAGCTTTTAGCTGAACTTCCTGTAGGATGTTGTTGGCGCCCCCATGTGTCTGGCCCTTCCTGAATGGCGGCCTAGCTACCTGCAGACCTAGCAGAAACGGTTACCTGCCCATTACAGCAGTTCAGTCCCTTAGTCATCAACAGAAATGAACTCTCAGTGCTGTACTGATTTTCATGGCTGGCATGTATACATACTTGAAAAGTGTGTCCATATTTTTTTAATAAGGGATAATAGACAGATGTCACTAATTACTAATTTCTTTTTGTAATATCCAGTTCCCCCATACATCAATAACAATTTACGCCAGCTTTTGTAGCAGCGACAGCAACCAGACGTTCTCTGTAGTTATCGGTCAGTTGATCTGAGCTCATGAGGGTTGTACTTACACAAAAATGTTCTGAGGGCAGAAGGAAAAATGATTGGTTCAGAGAGATAACCAATCAGATTGTAGAGGAGGTGGGGCCAACCAATCAGATGTCTTGGTCCTGCTTCCTCTTGTTGCTTGGACCCATCTGACCTCTACAATCTGGTAATCTCTCTGAACCAATCACTTTTTTCCTTTTGCCCTCAGAACATTTTTGTGCAAGCAAAACTCCCACAAACTCTCTCTGAGCCCCACAGAGCTATTGCAGCCCAGTTCACCTTTGGCATTCGTGCAGAAGGTGTCCATTGCAGGACGTTGACTGAACCATCCCTAAACTTTAACACCTTTTCTGGGTTCTTCTGCCAGTTGAGTGTAGGTCACTGTGTTTTGGGTCTTCCTGGATGACACTTGCAGTATAAGGACAGATTATCTGAAATTCTTCCATTACGGAATATAATTTGTGGTTCCTTCCATCACATTGCCATCTAAGTTATGCCATGCAGCGGAACTGCAGCTAGAAGCATCACATCACCATCATCCCCTGTGCGTGGCTGCTAGCGTGAGGTTCTTGCACCATTTTGGATTTTGCCAAACATGACACTGTGACTCATCGTTCCATTGAAAATTGGATCGCGTCTCACGAGGACCAGGCTTAGTGGTCAGCGGCTCCTGCCACATCTACCATCTCCAGCCAAGGCGTGCAGGTGCCCTGGATGTCGCTGTGATGTTCTTTGCAACACCCTGTATGATTTAATTCCTTCTTGGGGGATTTTAGCAAGATGGCTGCTTCTAGGGGGTCCTGCCCTCACCTTTGTGTTATTCGTGATTTGGCGGACCATTCGTAACCCTTTGCCAATGCATAGGCACATTTTGGTGTAGTTTGATAGGGTCACAGTGTCCCTAAACCTGGGCATTATGCCGTATTTGGAGGGTAAGGGGCAATAGCCACTCAGATTTATATTTAAGGTGTGTGGCCCAAATCAAGGCAGATTGTTACTTTTAAAATGGATGACCCTACTTGTTGTTTTATAATTAGGACAGCATTTTTGATTATCTTTTACTCAAAGCAAGTATAAAGAAGCATGACATTAATTTATCCCTCTCAGAATATCGCCTGTACCTATAGCAATCCACAGAAATATCTGACTAAATTTAATGTGAGACGTGAAAAATTCTGAAAATCGCAGATGCGCATGGAGATGAATAAACGGTTTGAAGATAGGCCCACATTCCCTGTGCGCGCTGAGAGCAGGCCTCTTACTGGGCAGGTTTCACTGCGACGGCTCCCTTCTGTTTTGATTGTCCTGCTGAGATTCCTCTGATTTGATTGCGAATTTCAAGGACTGTAATTAGGAATGTAACATTTTTTTACTGTTTTTTTCTGCTGTAGTAAATTGGCATTTGATAAAGGTCAAATAAGGATAAACATAATATGTTTTTACCTCATAATTACTCTTCAAATGACCACAGGGGATGCCAGTTTAGCTGGATACACTCAATCTGCACTGGCATTAGTATTTGTGAGGTTTAAAATACAAAGTAGATACAGCATTCTTCTTTAATTAGCTCCTGCTTCATCCTTATTAAATACTGAATGATGTGGTTCTGCGATAAAACACCACTATAATAATTTGCTAGCTGCTCACGCTCATTCTGTTGGAATATGTAGCCGATACAGTTAATGTTGTGGCGCGGGGCCGAGCGTCTTCCTCTCCTCTGCAGATTGGCTCTGTCGTTGTCTTACTTGGAAGACGGTGGTATGCTAACAGCAGCTCAGGTGCCTCGTCTTGCGGGGTGGGGGGGGGGGGAGATCACCCATATTTTCTTTACCTCCAACGAGATTCCCAGTGCCTGCTCTCTGAAAGTCCCCTGATGTGACACTGTTGGTTAACTGTATTGCCACATCATGGACAGAGTTAGCCTTGTGCCTTGAATTTTGTCTGGAGAGCTCCACCTCTGTTCCATCCGAGCGACATCCTTCTTCCCGCGTCTTAGCTGGATCGCTGGTGCAGGTTTTTCTGTGGTCCCTTCTCGGTAATGGGGTCTTGACCGATGCATCGTTACCCTGCTCCAAAGTCTCTCAGAGTAGCTGCTGGCCTCACGTCTCCCTCATTTTCCAGCACTCGGGGCACAAGGATAGAATTTTTTTTCCATTTGAAATATTGGTAACACTTTACTTAAAGCAGTCATCATAATACATTATAGATATCTTCATAATGCGTAATGAATGATTTAAAAATGTTTAATGAAACCTTGGTATATAATTCAATGTTGATCATTAAAAACTTGTACTTTGATAAAGCTGCACACTCAGAGTGAATGGTGTGGCGCTCTCAGCTTGTAAAATAAATCCATATTATAAATGTCTTTAGTGAAAGCTGGATAAGCAGCGAGCTCATTTACTGAGCCTCTCTGCAATTCAGAGACCCACATTGGGAAGATACTAGTACCTGAAAATCAATACTCTGAAGATGAGGAGAAAGATCCTCTCTGTACAGTCTGTATAAAAGTCACTAAATTTGAGGGTCTTTTGTGGTGAACGGTCTTGCTGTTCTGTACTGTGATGTAATTTCCATGCACTCCGCAATATAATGACATACATACAATTTCTCCCAACCTCTGGTTATACATTGGTGTTCACTGACTTTTGAGTACTTGCCGCTTGTATTCTCTTCATGTAAATGTGATTTCACTGGTCATTCAGTTCAGTTAATATATTTAGAATATATTAGTTTTGGTAAATGGGATGTTAAACAAAATGTGAGGATCGGTATCAGCTAACCAGAGAAGATTCTGCTCGTTGGAGTTTCGCTTACACAAAAATGTTCCGAGGGCAGAAGAAAAATGATTGGTTCAGAGAGATTGTAGAGGTGGTAAGTCCAAGCAGCTAGAGGAGGCGGGACCAACCAATTAGATGTGTTGCTCCTGTCTCTTCTAGTTGCTTGGAATTACCTCCTCCACAATCTGATTGGTTCAGTGAGATAACCAATCATTTTTCATTCTGCCCTGAGAACATTTTTGTGTAAGTATTACTCCCACAAGTGAAAATTCTACCTTTGAACACAAAAAAGTCTGCAGTCGCTCTAAGGTATTATAGAAATTTCTTTTGGTGTACACTGATGTAGGTAGTCTTACTGTAAATGGCTAAATTCTGTCTCAAGGTTCTGGGAATGTTATTCCGGAGAACATGGAATGGTGGAATAAGGAGCGATGGACGGAGGCTGCCTGTATACACAGGAATCAGCGAGTTTGATTCATCAGGAAAAATAAACGGCATCCACAGGTCAAAGTCATTCCCGTGTGAATCATGTGAGCAGTCTGCTGACAAGCTGCACCGTTTCTGAGTTAGTTTCCTTCGCGGGTATTTGATGTAGCTTCCCTTTGAAACTGAGGAAATAACATTATTGCTTTAAGAATGTATTTTACAATTCACTGAGTTTATATTATAAGACATCCTTTGACTCCATTAAGACTTAAAAAGAATCCTTCTAATACATAATAATAGAAACCTTTTTAAAACAGTGTAAGGGGAAATAAATACTGCCTGTGCAGAAGCATTATTTTTAATAGTTTTGATAGTTTTTGCCTGTGTGGACGAGTGAACAATGAAACCAACGCTATGTCTGTGTTTGAGTGGATGTTTTATTAGTAAATCGTTCTATTCATTTCGGTCATGCGTATGTCTGTTTGCTATTGAATTTTTAATCAGACCTATAAATAGGTGTCATTCCATCCTCCAGTGACACCAGCTTAATAACTGTCATTCCCAGTAGAATATAAACGCACTAGCTACAGTAAGTATGAATTATGAATTTAAGTGTCATTATGAATACAGAGTTTAATAATGACTGACCTCTACAAAATTAGATATTTAAGCCCATAATTTTATCATTTATATACATATTTAAATGAACCCATTGGGGTGTTTTAATTGGTTGCATTGTTCAATATAGATAGACGTTCAATCGTATAAATAGACCTTACAGTGTAATATATATTTTTTATAAGGCATCTATTGTTGAGGAATTACTATTGAAAACAGATATAGGTACTTTAATTCTTGTATGATATTGAGCATCATACCACCTCTGGCCATTTTAACGTTATGTAATGAATAAATAAAACGGGCCCATGTCTGATGCAGCCTTGTGCTCCGCAGTGCTGTTCTCTCTGTTGCAGCTTCCAGCATTTTCTCTCCGCGTGTTGAAGGCCAGGATAGTGTTAAATGCACACGGCAGTGTGTCCTTTGCACCGTGGGACTGCATTTCGCTATTGCTAATGGTGCATTGCGTAAATCCGGCAAACTTCCATGCTTGCACCATGAGGATGTCATACCTCTGGCCCCATCCAATAATATTTTGGTGGTCTTAGCTATTAGCAAGATATACAGAAATTGGTTCCAAGTGACCTATGTCATGTTTGATTATTAATATATCAAATTGTTACATTCATAGCATTTGCCCTGTCTCCTGTGTCTGGGAAATACATTTTGGTTTGGAATGGCCTAGATGTATTTGTGTGTGTGTGTGTGTCTGTGTGTGTGGTTTATCGTTTTCCTTTTCTTTGAGAGTAGCATTTTCATTCTCCTAATCCAAAGGCCGTTGGAAGCCCTTCCGGTGAAAGCATTACAGGGAAGCGTGCAGTACATTCATTTTTTAAGGCTTGTAATTATGGGTATTAGAATCTGCAGGGAAACCAGGAACGAAATGTTGTTTAACATGTCCTGTCATTAATATATTTGTAATGTGTTACAGAAAGAGCTCCATGATTCCCCCAAAGGGTCGTTAACCTGATTTCTGTCTTTGCAGTTTAATGTTGATAATCTTTCACTTCATCAACGCACCTCGGTCCTCCTGGGTCATTTTTGTTGTAGTAATTAGGTCTGTACTGTACAGGAGGCTTCCAGAAACTCACTCTTATTATGAGATCCCGCTACTACAGACAAAGGCAGACAAAGCCACGAGGATCCTGTTTATATATCATCACTCTATATATAATCAGTCTTGTAATTAATCTCAATTTTGTCTTGTCTACTACTTGAACAGCAGAATGCAACTAATATGGAAAATCAGCTCTGCGGCTATAGAAGCACATGCTGTACGTAAGAATGGCTGGCACCTTCACACAGATCCGACCCGAGCTCTGCCAGAGGTAGAGATGTGCAGCGCTCGGCTTAAACGGCACGGATATTATGTCATTTAGAGACAGCGAATTGTGATGTTATCGCTTACGGAGGAGACGCGGAGACGCGTCTTCACGTTTCTCTGATCCCCGTTAAGAAACACCTGACGAGGAAAATATCGCCTGTGAGGTGCGGAGAAAATGTTCATTAAGCGAGCGGAGATGTGAACGGCGGAGGAAGGGATGGTTACGGCTGTCGCGATGATCAGGGCGAGCGCTTTGTGTGTGTTTAGGGATAATGATGCTGACTAGCGCCGTCTAGACGCTTCGCGTGTGATCGCCCGGCCGAGGAGAGATAAGCCTTTCTGCTCCGAACGGCGCACATAAATATTAAGCGGGACCCGCCGAAATAATAAATCGCACAGTCGCATCAAGAGATCTTTGATCTGTGTAATATAGATGGCAGATGGCCCTTGAGAGTTAACACGCAGACCTTCTGTAGGATAAACTTGTGATTGGATTTTAATTAAATAAACCATACGGTCCCTTGAAGAGGACGGTGGATTGTTTGTGTGTGTGTGTGTGTGTGTGGGGTGGGGGGGGGGTCATGTATATAATACATTGTGGGGACCAAATACAATCAAAATATTTAAAATGTCAAAAGTCTTGTATTTTGTGTGGTTACTTATGGTTAAGGTCGGGGCTGGGTAGGGGTTAAGGCTGTCATTGTTAGGATTAGGGTTTTGCCTATAGAAATAAATGGAGAGTCCCCACAAAGATATGAATACAAACGTGTGTGTACTCCAGTGCACTTTTTTTATTTTGATTGCATGTAGATTTTGACATTATCCTGTCATGGCTACGATCTTAAGTATGTTCAGCGTGTAATTGCATTTCTAGTGACACAGGACCACGGTTACAATACCCGCTGCACAGTTGTGTGTGTGTGTGTGCGATGCTGGTGAGCGCGGAGTAGCCGGACCACACGTGCACGTGCGATTCATCAGTGCGACACCCCCGTGTTTCTGGATGTGGGAGGACATTCACTGGGCTTCTTTCAGAGTCATAATCTGTCTGTATGACTCCCAGCTTCTCTGTACTGCGCTGGTTTTCAATGAGGAAAATCCAGCCTTATCTATTCATCTGTGATAACATTATTTTTATTTTCATATGACCCATCCAGGAGCATGTAGGAGAATATCCAGCGTGTGAGGGGGGACTGTGATGTGCACCCTACATGCTCTGCTCGCAGGTGGAACCGTGAATTTAAATCCATCCAACTGAAACACATCGACGGCTGAAGGGCCTCAAAAGCGCCGTACATGAATGTTGAATTCATACGAAAAGGATTCATCAAAGAGCTGTGCAGGGTCTGTTAGCTCGCAAAGGAAAAAGCACCGGCTGAAGATTAACTGACAGTGAAATCACTCGGTTTCGTTTGGGTTCAGAGATATTGCTACTAAAATTCCATCCATCCATCCATCTCCCACCTGGTTATCCTGGAGCCTGTCTCAGGCAGCACAGGGAACGAGGCAAGAATTTCCCTGGGCAGAATGGTAGGTCATGGCAGGGATTTTAATAGATTCCTAGGAAATCTGGTGAAACTTGATCTGCTTGTTTATTTAGTTGTTTGTTTGCTTCCAATTTTGTAAACTTGACAGTAAGCAAAGTATTCAGTTTTTACGCTTCTTGGATTCCCATGCCAGAAAAACAAAGATTTTTAATTGACCACAGTAGATTCAATTACAAAACCCACTCCATTATTAAGTCCTTTATGTTTTATTAATCTTAACAGTTAGGAGAAAACAATGCACCAATTATAAATAAAAAATAACCCTAAATTGACATTCTGCTGATCAGCAATTTAGATGTACATTGTAGTATAAACAGAACGGCCACATGCTTTGCATTCAGTGTCCCTGTGCCACATGGCTGGAACCTTCTGGATGAGGGACAGAACGTGTGCAGGGGAATAAAGAGAAGCAGAGTGAGGGGCATCATTTGGGATGACCAGAGGCCAGAGGTTCGAGGAGTCCCGATGCAGTCTGCAGCGTTGTATGTATGTGTGTGTGTGTGTGTGTGTGGGGGGGGGGGGGGCACACAACCCTTGACCCAGGAGGTGGACCGAAAGCAGGGCCTGTTACTGGATGCCAACAAAAAACCCATGCACAAAATTTTGTCCCAGAA
>JAODLD010000130.1:335147-351761 GCA_026781065.1 Mormyrops boulengeri
TGCAGCCCACTACTGGACAAGCAGTTGGGCAGATGATTGGATGGATGGATGGATGGATGGATGGATGGATGGATGGACGGACAGACAGACGGATAATGAAGTTTCATACAATATGATTGCTTTAACTATTGTAGCTAAAGGTTTTGACTTTCGACATTTGCCATGGAACTTGTCTGCATCCGTACATGGGCTGGCAGTGACCCCTGATGATGGCATTAGGAAACCCCGCAGTGGCCCATGTCTAAGCCAGTGGCATGGTCAATGCAGAGATAGCTAGTTATTTAATACCGTACCCAGCGGCCGCTCTGCGGTGTATTAAGCCATCTCGTTAAATTCCAGCTCGCTAAAAGGTAGCCGGCACCTGCGGATACCCCCGGTGGTTTTAGCGGCATCTGAACGTGGCCCTGGAGGTGCTGGTGCGAGCGGCTTCTCTTCGTAACGTGAGCCTCGCCAGTTATGACACGGCCAGGCCGGGCTCGGTGGGACCGCCTGCGACCCCTACAGTCTGTTAGGAAATGTGTCACTTGCTGTCAGATGGCCCTCGGGGGCGCCCTCCAGCCTGGGAGTACGCAGGCCCGGCTTGGGGCCCCCCTGGCGGCAGCAAGATGAGTCAATTGAAAAAATGCGGGGGAGCAGCCTGAGTGAGCAGGTTTAATGGCCTATGAGGGGATGATGGTGGTCATTTTCTCTCATTACAATAATCATTGAAATCTATGACATTTACAAATACAAGTTCCAATTGTTTTCCCGCTGGACCTCGGCGATTGCTATTAAAGTTAACTTGTCCTTGCTCAAAGGGCATAATTATGCTGCTTTTCGTTCCTTTGGCTTTGGGGAAAAAAAGAAGAAAAATAATGGGCCTCCAATTATCCTGCATATGTCATATCTGCTCTTAAATTACACTACAAAGGGGACACGTCTTTTGATGTTGACTTAGCAAACAAAAAAAATGGAAATTTGGCCATGTAAACTAAATATAATTTTTTGAATGTTATCCACAGTGAATACTTAGCGTAACCATGGAGACCTAATGACAGACGGGCTTTTATATATTTTTTGTCCTGTGATTCAGTATGAAGTACGGTAAATTTTTATATATCGCATTTGCATGATAACAAAAACAGACAACTGCTTGCGTTCATTCTTAATAACATAAAGTGGAACATGCTAAGAAGTGATGAAAGGCAATATCTTGACACACAAGGTCAGATTTACCAAAAATGTATTAAATACTTCACAAAATCAAAACTGACTCTGAGGATTTCATGTGGCCAATATCGACCATAACTTCAATCTGGGGTCTTTTAAAAGTCACACTAGTGCGCAGCAAACGACTCTTCGTTGTGCTCAGTCGTGACTGAGTCTTGTCAGATGTCTGACTGTCTGCCTTCGCCGGAATACTCATTACGCCGTAACTCATTCACGAACAATAAGCATCACGAGCTTGTGATAGAACCCCAGGATTAGTGATTAGCGATTAGCGCGGCTTCTCACACAGACCTGTTGGGATATACCATTTCCGGACTATCTGATGGGGTCCGATGCATGCATGATGTCTCTGTGTCAAGCTTCACCCCTTGCAGAGAGTGCATTGTCAGTAATGAGCCCTCCTGTCCTTACTGCATGTGGGACACTTTAATTCCAGCTACCCCCAAAGCTGACAGACTCCACTACCTTAAAAGATTGCATTGCCAGTTGGGAGCCTGTCACATCGTGGTGATTTGGACAGTGTGAATTAGGACTTTGCCATCTTGCCCATTTGACTTCCTCTGCCAGCCCCAGGAGGATGGGCTCCCCCTCTGAGTCTCGTTCCTCCCAAGGTTTCTTCCTTCTAGGAGTTTTTCCTTGCCACTGTCCTCTCTGGCTGCTCACTGGGGGCTTTGGGCAGGGATGCTGTAAAGCGCTTTGAGACAATGTAATGTTGTGAAAATGCACTATACAAATAAAATTAAGTTTGAAAAGATTGTATTCCCCAAATTTTGGCAATTTTTTGTTCGCTTGACCTGTATATTGGTCATGTGACCACTTTCACATGGATTTGATGGGACCGCTTCACTTCCCTTTTTTACATGAGATATTAATGCACTTTAATGCTTATGAACCTAAACCACAGGGAACCAGAGGGAAACACTGTCACTAACAATACACCGGTTCTTCTGGCAAATGATGTAGCCGATGGGCCCTCCAGAGTCCAGGATGAAAACTGTGGCATCAGTCAGCCAATCAGCATTGACCTCTGGGATGACCTGGCGGGAAGGGGCGGAGTCAGTGGGGTAGGGAAGGGCTGGGGGTTTGGCTTCCCTGGCCCTTCACCAGGCGGCGATCCTCGATCACCACTGTGTGACGGGCTCCAGATTGGAAATGCAAGCTGAGCCGAGTAAGATATATGATTAACAGAAAAAAATGGAGGATCCTATTTTCTCCAGGGCTAAATATGATTGCGCCCTAGGAAGAGAGGTGGAGCAGGTCTTGGGCAGAGGATCGATAGTGCGTCTGCCGTGACTCGTCGACACAATTATAATTTTCCCACGTGTCTCCTCCGCGACACACATCTTCACGATAAGCTTTTTTCCCCCAGCACTCAGTAATTTATACATGGCTCCTTCTATATCCATGGGCCGCTAAAAAAAAGGGGGCGGGGGCGGTTTATAATGTGCGATGAAACCCGCCACTACTGCAGCTGCAAGGAAGTGCGGCGCTCACCTGAGTTACAATCCTTGTTTTCTAACTTCCTCACATGTCACATCCTGCACTTGATACCCCCCACGGGACAACCTGCCACGTTCCTGTCCCCCTTTACATTAACCGCGGAGGCTTACGGCATCAAAGGGGACGCGGATGATGCTCGCGAGCTCGGCGGCGAGCGCCGCTGCCTTTGATCTCTGCACCTAATAGTAATGGCGTGACTGCATGGATGCATTCAAAGGCAGATTGGAATTAATAAGGCTAGACGATCTGGGAGATGGAAGAGGAAGATTCAAACGCTGGAGCGAGCAAGTGGACTTTTAGTTTGTAATCTTCATGGGCATACAATTTATATGCAGCATGCTCTCGCTGCCATTTTCTGTGTTTTTGTTATTTTGCTTTCATTATACATTGTGCAATAACCCCCATCATACACCAACCGAGTGCATTTGAAGGCTAGAGATATGTGTACCACCTGTGTATATGTGAGCCCTTATTTCTGTACGCAGGTGCGTACGTGTGTGTGTGTATGTGCGCATGTACATATTATATTGTAGGGACCAAATGTCCCCACAATGTCATAAAAACCTGTTATTTTGACATTCTGGGAACACTTTGTTCAGTCCGCACAAGGGGAAACTCAATTTTATAAATATCTGTGACTGCAATCAAAAAACTAAAAATACCATAAGACTTGTATTTTGTTATTGTTAAGGTTAGGGCTGGGTAGGGGTTAAGGTTGTGTGGCGGTGACGTCACAGTAATACAGTTGCCCTGGATGGAGCCGCGTGGCGGTGATGTCACATTAATACAGTCGCTCTGGACGGAGCCGTGTGGCGGTGACGTCACAGTAATAGTCGCCCTGGACGGAGCCACGTGGCAGTGACGTTACAGTAATACAGTCACCCCGGCACTTGTTTCATTCAGTGGCTTTGTGCCAAACCTTTTCACACAGCAGTTACATAACATTCAGGATAGGGACATTATTTTATGTCTCAGATGAAAAATGTAACAAAAGTCATACATGTGACTTGGAGCAACTCTTTTTCAGCTGGTCTTCATGTATATTTTTATCCTACCTGAGCACTTAAGCACCCAGTTGATCTAATTATCTCCCTGATGCACATTTAGCCGCTCCGGTTATTGGCGGTTAGCGGGTGCTAAAAGGTTACCGGCGAACCCCCTATGAGCAGCACCCAGGGCTACACGTACGTCCTTAAAAAGACCCCAGGCACAAAACCAAAGCATGCAGAGGTGACATCAGCTCGCTAATTCAAGTGCTGTGTAACAGCAGAATATCTAACGTCATCTTAGGTGCCGGGCCGTCAGTCCAGACCTCAAAGACCAATAAGGCCATTTTCTACGCATGACTACACGGTTCATATTTTACATATTTCCAGCCCAGCTGTGCTCACCGTTTTAGCATTATTAGTCATTCTCTCTTATCGGGCCATGAAAGTGGCTGGCTTCGAGATGGCATCCTGGGGGGCATCGGGACGGCATCCTGGGGGGCATCGGGACGGCATCCTGGGGGCTTCGGGACGGCATCCTGGGGTCCTCGGGACGGCATCCTGGGGGCTTCGGACGGCATTCTGTGGGCTTTGGGACGGTATCCTGGGGGCTTCGGGACGGCATCCTGGGGGCTTCGGTACGGCATCCTGGGGTCTCCAGTTCCGATGCTTGTGCACCCTTTAGCAGGTGATTAGTGAGGCTAAACATAGACACGAGGATGGAACAGTGAACTGGTTCAGCCCATTGTGGGCCTGCTGGGATTTTTACACTACTATTAAATTATCACTGAATGACTGGACTGTAATACATAGACGCACCGTACACAAAAGGCCGGAGTAAAAGGGGTCCCAGGGGTAAGAATATGAAAGCATGTCTCCAAATACATAAGCAAGCTACAGAGTGGTTAGGAAGGTGGACCTTTGTCAGTTTAATTCTGCTGTTGTACCATTGAAGAATTTACCGGAATTGATTCAGAATAATATCCCATAGGATAAATGATTATGGAGCCTTTGTTGGATCTCTTTAAGTCATTTATGATAAAAGCTTTTGTCTAAAAGTCTTCTTTTATTTGCAGGACATTTCATTACCCATAATTCTTTGGGTGAGTATCGTATATGAGCACACTGTAGCACAGTACAGGAGCACAGCCAGAATGGATGAGCCGCTAATCTTTTGGAGGATGATCGATACAAGGAGAGCAGGCCTTCTGAGATACGTCAAAGCCGGCTAGGAAATCCGGGGGCGGGGGGAGGGGGTGTGCACATGAGCAGGGGCCTGTGTGGGATCAGTCCAGATCAATCTGGGATGGCCCCAATCATCACACACAGTCAACGACTGGGTATACACCGAATGGATTCAGTGACACACCCATGACACTTAACGGCTCCGACTTAAACTACGGCTGATATGAAGCCGACAGTGTATCCTCTGGCTTATGTAGGATATGGCAGAGTCTTTGATATGCCTGCAATATGAATCACAGTAGCAGCCATGCTAAAATTTATCAGATGCTAATGGAGAAACCTAGGAGCATGCATCTGAGAAACCGTGTCCGTGATGTTTTCGAGCCCCTGCCATCTCATTTGGAAGGCGGTGGTGGTGGCCCCTGCTGCTCATTGGCTCGTCCGTCACGGCTTGGTGGCCCTCAGTGGCGAGCTGCTGACATGGGGCCCCAGGAGCGGTCGCGGACGGCTGTCCATCACGCGCCAACGCGTCGCTAATTTGACACAGCTGGGCTCCTGGCCTGTGCTCTCAGTTAACCCTCGTAAGGGATGATCTGCAGACCTGCCAGCCTGCTTCCTGACGGTTGCTGTCGAGCCCAGCTCTGTTTATTTTATTTACTTCGTTTACGTTTCCGTTCCATCGCGGTGTTTTGCTTCAAGCATCTGTGCTTTTCAAAATGTTAAAATGAAACCACTACCCCCAAAATCCACTTCATTTTGAGATCTCTTGATTCTATATACCACTTTTAAAGCAGGCTAACTGTCAGCTAAATGTAGCTAGCTTGGTGTTTGTGATTTTTAAAATGTTAGTGACTGGTATAATAAATTTTTGTTAATGCCTCTTAAATGACCTTTTCATGCTCCCAATACATTCCAGTTTAACCAATGCCATTTTGTGTGGCGTATAAGCTCTACCATGTCTAAACAGCTATAGAATAATTGCAATTTTCCAGTATAAATGGCCGTATAATCATATTCCTTTTCAGATGAGTCTTCTATGCTTCCTGCAGTAATATTTTAAAATATCATCCGTCTGCTTAATTTCTGAAAAATGATAAATGCCCTTATTATTCAAGGTTTCTAAGAGACAAAATAAAGCTTTTAGACTTTAATGGTCAACGCAGGTCATTCAAAGTGCAAACAGTGTAAATAACATTTGTCCCAGTTATAATACTTGCCCCAGGACAAAGGGTGGGGGTTGTCATTGGCTACTGTATGTGCATTCTGCTTTTCTATATTCATGTTTAGAGGGAGATTAATTTATTTGACTCAATTAAACTAATTTTCTGGGGATGCCCGTCAGATGAGGCCCCTATGATGTTATGAAAGTGGTAAATCACAGAAGGTTATCTTCTATAATTGTATAGGTGAATTTAATAGATCTGTACCCATTTGCAGAGGGAGGGCCATCTTGCAGAAATCTGGGTCACTGAGACCAGGGATGAGTACATTCAATAAAAAAAAAATAATGGAATCAAGGACACTTCCATGAAATGAGTTAAAAAGGCCCATTGACAAAATAAAGCCCATTGTAATGAAACCACATCAAGTTCATACAATGAGGCGATGCTACGGAAACTGGGCGTCTTGTGCTTCTTGCCAACAGCCGACAAGTAAATGTCACTCGAGCAGGACGGCGTCTGGAAGCAGCAGCCGGGTAAAAGTGCCTTTCGGCTCCCGAATAGTAAATCAAAATTGTACAAAATTGCCCATTGTACTCTTAAATTAAATTTATCGTGTGGTGGCTATTGCATAAACATTCTGAGTATTTGCTGAAAAAGATGTGGTTGAGTACATTGTCGAGAGGACATTAATACCCAGAATTAATGTCTTTCAATGTGACTTAAAGATATGTACGTAGAAAAAAAAAACAGTTCAGAATAATTGTATAATATAATGCCCAGAGTCTATTGTTGTTGTAAAAAATAGAAAACAGAAGACAAGTCACAGTCAAGTCACCAAGTGAGTTGACCAGCGTCTCTCAGAGGTTTGTGAAGAAATCGCAACCAGGGAAATCCCACGCAAGTGCGTGGCGGACAAGCAAATGGTATATTTAATGTAAAAATGACCGTGTTGTGTGGAGGCTGCACTTCAGAGTATATTTTTGTGGTTGTAGGAGAGATACATTGCTTCTTTACAGAAGGCATTCAGGGCACATGAAAGGAATCTTGGGAATGCATCTGGGAGTTGCATCTGTTTTTATTGACTGCCCCCTACAGGCACCGAAAAGTATGACATTTCATGACTCAAATCATTTTCAGCGTGCTAGTTGAAAAGGCATTTTGTTATGAGATTAAAACAGCACAGATGATTAATATGAGTTCTAGGTCACGGAATCTGTTATGTCTTGATAAAGTGCAGCTTATGCATCAGTTTGTTGTGAATGAGTAAATTGACATTTAGGGTAATGTGTTCAATGAAAGGACCTATAATTTAATGGAGAATCGGAAGCATTGTTTTGGTGGAGGTACCCTGTGTTATCAGCAAGGGTACCTCTAGAGGTTCTGGGCCCCATGAAAGCCTATCATATTGGGCCCCCATCCCAGACCGGTCCAATTATGTTCCATTTTTTTTGGAACTGTCCTAACTTTCCCCACCGTACTGCGCCCCCGGTTATCAGGCTGATCTGATTAACGCGTGATAAGAACAAAGATCTAGCATGACCTTAAGACTTCCTCTTTCCGACAGTCTTTTGTGTCCAAGGTATTTTGGCACAACTGTGAGTAAATTAACAGTATATCCCATTAATAATGTACCTATTTTCTGTGGTTAACAACATTCTTCAAGCTTGTCAGTCACTTCACAGCAGCTTAAAATTTCATTTGAGTCTCTACATGCCTAATATTCATTGCAGCTCACTCTTTAGCAGATACATTTTCAAAACACGTGCCGCTTTTAGCACCTACTGGAGGTACATTCCAGGCTATTCTTTCCCAAGTGTCCTCCAAGTGCTTCATTTCTTGACCTATGTACGAACATTAGACAAAGTTGGAAAGCACATATATTTAATTTGTAAAGTATTGTATCTAAATGCAGACTACGTGCTATCGCCTGCGTGCAAATCTGCATGCGCGCTGTGTGTTTCGGAGCACTTGGAAATTACCTTGTGTACGTTTCGCATCTTTAATGCACTCTTGGGTCTACCGTGCACCTGTGTGCGACTTGATAAAATGCCTCCCACGGTAAAAAAAAAAAAAAAAAATCCGCGAGGCGTTTTCATTGCATTAGCGGTACCGAAGAATGGCAAGAGTCTCGCTACGGTGAACAATTAAGGCTGGCGCGGTCTGACAGCCCGGAGACGCTCCATTTGGTAATTAACCTAGATTGTTTTTCCTTGTTTTGGACGACGGAGCCTCTTTGATACATTGCAGGCACTCGAGCTACCCGCGGCTCTCCAGCCTAAGTGCTGTTACTTACAAATGGGAGCAGAGACACAATCAAATCAGATGTTGCGACGGGGGGGCCCCCGGAGGAGAAGGGGGCGGCACACCCGCGCGACAAACGTGAGAATGTACTCGAGGCGAAAATGCCATTCGGTGGCGCGCGGACGGCTTCCCCGTTTCATGTACAGAAATAAATCAAAAGCCGCGGCCGCCTGCCTGCTCTTATTCTGCTCAGGTGCCGTCATTAAAACCCCATTAAAAGCTGCTGAATGAAACTGTAAGTGCTTCACTAAGAGCCGCTGTGAAGGTAAGTCAACATAAATTCTCATCTCGGCAAATTATTCCGGAGCCTCTCGCCATCCATCCCCCGCATCCCAGATATGGCGCCGAAAAGGCATTACCTGTAGCTCCAGACGTATGTTCCGCAACTCGGTCCCTCTCCGCAATTTAAAAAGCCTTTGTCTTCCTAGCTCCGCTTCATGTAGCCATTGTAACTCTATTTTAATATAATGAATCACATTCTTATGTCTATTAGTATCTCACTCCCTTCGTCACCATCGTGGCTTCTCTTGTAACAGGATTTTGCATTGATCATTTTGCTTGTTAAAATGACGGCTTGATTCTGCGGCCTGAATAGAAAGGCATCATTATATGAACTCCAGACATAAACCCACAGAATACTTATATAATAAAAATAAATTCTTTTGTGCAGTTAATAAATCTGGAGTCATTAAATGCTGACCGACTGAGTTGTCTGGCTAATGATCTTTTGCACTAAGACAAGGTCATATAGCGCACAGCTGGGGAGTGCATGGCGACTTGGAGGTGTCCAGGAGGTCTATTAATAAGACCCATACTCATATCTTACCCTGGTTTATATATTGCATGGTCTGTGGTTAAATTAAAGAATGCAGAAAAGTCTTCTTAGATGACCCCAGCAGGTCACCAGAAGTGCCTGCAGATTACAATGCATCCTGTACATCTGGACTTTTTGCGGATGAGAAGACAAACTTGTTTTGTTGGGGTTTTTTTCCAGGTTGTTTAGCATGCAGATTTGTTCTGATCAATCACTGGCTCGGAAATGCATGACTAATTTATTATTTATATTCCAGCGAAATGGGACCGGCGTCGTTCCGTGTGTGACGTCAGATTGTGCGCTAAAATATTGGCAAGCGATGCAGCTGCGTCGAGCTTAGTGTGCAGCATGCTGGATACCCAATAAGCATTAACTCCTGCAGCATAACCCTCTCATTATCACTATTATGTGTGATTGGAATGTTGCCCTGGTTATTCAATATCTCATGCAGTGCAATTAAACTCTGGAAGGTGAACCCCCCCCAGCACTGAAACTGTACTCACTGCTAGCTGATTTTCTCGTCTCTTTGTTCCGGCTGAAAAAAAAACAGCACGTCTAGACCGCATGAACTTAGAACTTCATTTCAGTACAAACCTCATTATTTCCAAAAGCAAAATTCCCTTTTTTGCAAAGAGTATCAAGTAACGATACAAAAAAATCAACCAATTTAGTAAAGTATGTGTGGTAACACTTCATTCCTTGAGAAGTAACTAACCTCTGTGTAAAAATAAAACATATTTACATCCAAAGCCACAAACTTTATTATATCAATCTTTGTTTAATGTATTACAGAGGGGAAAAAAGTGTGTCTGGTTAGGAAAATATGTTAAATATAGCGAAGCCTGTCATTTATTAAAGTTCTATCAAGTTCTTAAAAAACGCTGATGAACTGTTACTTGAGTGGTTAAATGGTACAGAGGTGCATGCAGGGTAACTTATACCGCGTTTTCCTCTTTTCAATGCTAAATTCACGTTTGAGTTTGCAAAACATGAAAAAGAGCATTAATACTAAGTATATTTGTAGAAAAACCATCATCTGAACACTGAGACATTTGGACTGCTATTAGTTTTTGAATTTTCATTCCTTCACATTTATCTTAGACAGGATTGGGTGGTTCCACAGGGTCACCGTGCTTTCTAACACCGAACTGCTGCCTAGCAAACAAAATAAACACTGAACAAATATGCTGAAAAGGCTGAAAATGTTCAACGTCATGTTGGGAAAGACTGCAGTCGGGGAGTATTTTACCGGTAATGAACCGTGTGATGTTTTTCGAGATGGCAACACTGAGAACTGTGGTGCTTCGGATCTTTGCGCATACATGTACATGAGGCCGGATGTATGGAGAGACACACACGCATGTTCCTGTGCAACACACACAATAAGGACAGCAGCAGCAGGGGTGTCGCTACTGACCCGCCTCATCATGGTACGCCAAATGAGCCCCCCCTCTGAGGCGCTGTGAGCCACAGCTTTGGCTGGGGGCCACTTTGTGGGCTGGGGGCTCAGCCCCAAACACCACGTGTGACCTCTGCACATGTAACCCGAGCCAGTAAGTGTGGGTGGAAATAGCAGGGAGGGGCACAGAGCCTTTCACCCACCGTATGCATCCAAACCGCGATCTGCGTTCGCCTCTTGGTGGGGGAGGTGCAGAGAGGCGGGGGATGAACATAGCTGAAATTAACGCTGCGTAGCTCCGTTCAGACCGCAATCGCTCCCTGAATGCGAACCAGCGGAAATGGCTGCCTCTGATTGGGCGTGAGTGAAAAGCAGGGACTGAATGACAGTCTAGCTCTGTCAGGAGAGACGCAAACACAAAATGCCATGGAAGCAGCATTTCGTATAAATGCTGCGAGCAATGAATTTAAAATGAATAATCAAGTAAATATTCAGGCCTGCGACTGGTTCAGTGACTGTCGTGTGTGTCAGAGACTTTTTTGTCTGTGTGTTTGAATGGTGGGTCCTAGACCCCCCCCCATAAAAGCTTTTACCTCGGCCAGCCATGCTCAGACTGGCCACCCAGGAACCACCCAAGACTTCTGACACAATTGAGCACTGGGGTTGTGGTAGCCTAAAGTACAGGCCGTTTTATACTCCTGTGTTGAGTCTGCCCAGAATTTACGCCAGAGGCCTACGCCAATGCGAGCATTTATTCTTGTAAGCTGGAATGTCTGTGCCCTCAGCAGTTACACTGCCAAAACATAGGAAACAAATCTTAGCAAGCTTTGCAATTTTGTTAATTGTTCCTTTTTGACATTATTTTTTAAAAAATCTGTTTTTACCACCGCTGCTTTTGCATGAGCTCACCAAGCCAATCATAATTATTTTTGCATTTGCCATTGAAATTTTAAACTCCTTTTTTGCTTTATGAATATTGCCATATTTATTGCAATAAAAATAACATTTGAAATTCTCCAAGCCTGAACTGCTGCAACCACGTTTTTTTGTTTTTTTTTTTAACAGCATGAACAATTGCAACCATGACAAAAACAGGCTAGGAATGAGCTAAACACAACTTGTCCCACACTAAAATCCCCCTAGCTGGAAACAGAAAACAACAAAACGTTTGTGCAGGAGGAAGAGTGATACTCTCAAGAGCACCTACAGCATAGCCTCGCGCATAAGTATAAATTAGCTTTAAAGGTTGGGGTTAGGGTTGCCATTAGTGTTAGAGCCAGGGCTGGCAAGCCTAAATCTAGCCCTAATACCAAGCCTAAGCCTAGCTCTAACCCTAAGCCTAGCTCTAACCCTAAGCCTAAGCTTCGCTCTAAACAGAGGATGGACAGTATTTCTAATACATGTATTCAAAACATGTACATTCAAACAGTATTTTATTTGTATTTGATCAGCTTCATAAAAATGACTACGTAAACTGTATCAAAATACGTTTGTGTTCAGTATTTTTGTATTTCAAAGATACTGATTTTTTCCCCATACTGCACAGGTTGCGACTTCGCATACGCAAAGGGCCACATCCGGTGCGTTGCTAAGTAATTTGCCCAGGATTGTTGACATATGAAATGATGTAATGTGTAACGTGGTTGAAATGTGCTTGTTTCTATAAATCGTAACAATTTTAATACTCACCTTTATATACGTTTGTTACCTACTGGTTGGATGAAGTCCCTTTTACTATTGTATGATAGCCTATGTGCTAAAGTTAACTACAGTAAGCAGTGACATTTAACCATCCATACACTGATGTTTTTTATGTGTTACTATAAATGGGCATATGTTCTAATAATGTTAAATTGTGTTTTTTTTTCCTGAGAAAATATATGTGTGATCCTGTACTGGGTAAGTGGTATGGGAAATATAGGTAAATAGGAATGTGTGTGTGTGGATTATGTGTATATTACATTGTGGGGACCAAATGTCATAAAAACCTGTTATTCATTTTTCAGGTCCCCACAAAGATCTGTGAATGCAATCAAAAATCTAAAAACGCCAAAAGTTCGGTTACTTATGGTTAAGGTTAGGGCTGGGTAGGGTTGTCAGGTTGGGATTAACGTTTTATCCATAGAAATGAATGGAGAGTCCCCACAAATATATAATTGCAAACCTGTGTGGCTATGTGTGTGTATGTGTGTGAGTGTGTGTATAATACACATACACTCATAATATGTTCTTAGTGCTAATCTCCAGTCATCAGTTGTGAAGTGTCTGTATTTTTACATAATTCATTTAAATGATTGTGTATTAAATACTGTTTTACTGAACGCTTCATTTATACAACAGCAGCTCCTAGTGGTCCTATATGGAAATACACCGTAGTTTATTTAGTACCAGAATCCTGGGGAGCCTAGGCAAAAAAAACTACATGGGGCCCTCCAATTCACACAACCTAAATTAATATTATCAGCAAAGAATTTAATAAACGCAAGTGCTTTATTTTCTTTTTTTTTTAAAAAAACGAAATACACAAACTAAGCAGAATTGTTGTTGCAATGTACTATGTAATTACCACCCTCAGGGGCCCCCTCCCAGCTCAGGGCCCCAAATAATGGCCTACCTTGCCTGTCCTGTTGCTAGGCCTCTGGTTACAGACATGCACTTCTGTGAAATGGGTCTCTGCTCCAAGTGTGTGAGCGTGTGGGTCCATGATGGACTAACGTCCCCACCAGGATGTGTTTCCATCTGTGGCCCTGGGACAGACTGTACACCACTAACTGCTCTTGATGCAGATTTCTTCGATGCAGCGTACTGTGAATTTAAATAAGTACAAACG
This sequence comes from Mormyrops boulengeri, assembly GCA_026781065.1. NCBI lineage: Eukaryota > Metazoa > Chordata > Actinopteri > Osteoglossiformes > Mormyridae > Mormyrops > Mormyrops boulengeri. The sequence goes on from JAODLD010000130.1 coordinate 348,535, forward strand.
TACGTGTTTTTCATGGTAATATTATATACCATCCTTTTTGTATCATATTCCCATTTTGATGTTATGAATTTGTCATTTGACAAATTTTAAACCAGTTTAACGTGGCTTAAGCAGCAAATGCCAGCATTACTGTTTCCCTCCTTAGCAATGTGCAAATACAGCATGTAGGTTACACTTACAAAGGTTACGAAGCATAGTTTGTTATTGAAATAATTCTCAATAAAAATTAATTTTCTTTCCATTTGGACACATAGATTAAACACAATTTTCAGTTTAGATCAATGACCCATTACCCTATTTTGAAATGTGTCTGTACAGGGACGTATCTTAAAATGGTTAAATTTAGTCTGCAGTGCAGTACTTTGTTTTTCCTTCAGGTAACAATGTCTACTAGCGCCATACAGGTAACAACGTCTACCAGTACCATACAGGTAACAACGTCTACCAGTACCATACAGGTAACAACGTCTAAAAGTATTATACAGGTAAGAATGTCTGCCCAGGATCAAACACAAATACAGTCATGTGCATGACCATAATGGTGGTTATGAAGATCGATTTGAAATATATCCTACACTTACAGTTTCTAATAAAGGACATGCGGATTATTTCACGATAGACAGACGGATATATAGACGAAGGCAGGCAAACGGCTCGATGGATTTATGGATAAATAGATGAACAGATTGATAGATGGATATCAGTTATGTTCTTTTGCATATAATGTAATTGCCTGTACACTGCTGTCACAGTGCTTATCATTTGAATGTGCTACAGAGTTTCTGTTGTGTATATAGGTCTTGTGTTTTTTTTTATCTTATTTTCTTTAAATCAATTTACAGTCATGTCACCGAGCAAAATGAGTCTAGCTGAGGGTGTAGCCTGCGGGAATCATTTCTTACATCCTTTTTCATATGTATAATATCATTAAGTTTCTTCTGGCCTGGGAAAAATGTCTAATAGCAGTTCAAATTGACACGAATTATATCCATATATGTGATTTCATTTTATAAAAAAGTTAGATTTTCTTTTTTGTGAATTTGGGGTTAAATGAGGAGAAAATTGCATCACTCATACCTGTAAAAAACAATGAAAATGACACTCCCTGCGCCTTATGAAAACTGCCGGCATGTTATCCGATTCCTGCCTTTTTAAAGATATGTGTAATGTTATGTTTGAAATGTTAAAAATCACTACCAGAATCTTGGCATGAATCTAGTATGAGGTAAGACGTTTTCAGAGCTATACAAAGGAACTGGGGATTAAGTATTTTTCAGACAGGATTTTGGTATTTTTAATGGATGATTATGTAGTGCGAGGTCAAACAAAAATCGTGGAGGCCTCCAATAGCCAAACTGGCAGTGTATTTGTATTTCTGAACATTTACAAAATTCAGTAATTGATCCGACAAACCCTTGCAATAATTAACAGTGAAACAGGAAACAAGGAATGTTTTCTTTTGGAAGATCAGTAAGATTGAAGATCCATCTGGAACTTAGATAGATGGATTTTGGATTTTCTAAAGATAGGAATACAAACGTGTGTGCGTGTGTGTGCGTGTGTGTGCGTGCGTGCGTGCGCACACGCATAATCAGTGTTGATAAATCAAATCAATCTCCATTGGACTGTGTTACTGCCTGTGTATATTTGAGAGTTCCACATCACTAACCAGCCCTTCCCGGCATCCTTTTGTGATGTGTAACATGCATGATGCGTGTAACATGTGGGTTATCGTCTGGGGAACGCTGGGCTTGCCCTGCTGTTATTCCTGGGCCTTTGAGAACAAAAGAGGAAGAGGAGACACAGCATGCCAGCATTGATGAAACTCAATATCCATAACACACTCAGCTCAAGATTAATGGGGACTTTATTCAATAAATTAAACAAGCAGCTTCATGTAGATTAGAAAATTCAAAAAGTACATGATCAAAATACACGTAGAAAGCCATTAATCTGAAAGCACCGTACAATACAGCAGACGGTTACCAAAAAGACACTCAGAACAAAGGAACAGTCACCCAGAAATTAAACAGAAAATCCTATATCTGCATTAAATAATGCACAACGATTTACGCTGTCTTACAAAAAGAGGCAGGTTTATCTTCAGTGATTCAGATCTTAGTGAAATTTCACTCTATCACACATGGATTATAAAAGAATATTGCATAAGTTGATGTTATGTATGTAACTTATATTTAGTCAAGGTTTATTAAATTCTATAGGCAATCGCATTCCTATGAAGCAATTTATATCATGTTGGCTACGAGATATTCAAATATTATTTCGAATGCATTAAAGAAGGGGATGTTTGTCAAATGGGCACCCAATCGGTAAAATTTGCACATAGTGAAAAATAAGTTCTACAACTCAGATATTATCAGTTAAAAAGTAAAATAAGAGCAAAATTATTTAAAAAAGCTTTCTTAGCAAAAGTGTTACAAATTACAGAACACAGCCACACAAAAGGTTATAAAATGACACTAAACAGAGTGTCTATCCATTGTACAAACATTTTAGGCAAAAAAAAACACTGGCAGTTTGTATAACGGTAAAGTTCACAGATTATAAATCCTTGTGTGTTTCACTTTATAGCCGTCAGGACAGCTGGCAGAAAACAGGTCCTCACAGTCAATCTGTTGACCCAAATGGTGCCTCTGAGTGACCGGCAGAAAAAACTGGGAGAAATTAATGAAGGTAGCTTGTCCTTTGTCTGTAGTTCAGACTTAACAAAGAAGGAAAGGTCATTAACTGGCTGTTTGCATCTGACAGCTATATTCTACTTTTTCTGAAATCCCTTTTAATGTTTCATTGTTACGCTACAGCTCAAAGGAACTCCTGCTCCAGTAATCCGTAACCCCCCTCCTTCGTGAACCCTAAGAAAAGCCACAGCTTGGCAGCAGCAATAGGAACTAACCTTCTACTTGCGCTGAGTTCTTATTAACTATTGCGATTATACAAAAACACAGAACTACGCAGCCTGCAAACCTCGGCAGGAAACCCTCAGCCATTGTTAAAGGCACAGATGCGGTCAGCTGCTGCAGGTGTCCCCATCTGTGTAGTTAGCTGGCGAACCTTCCTATGCTAGTGTGCGGGGGGGGGGGGGGGGGGGGCCCCCCGGCCCGGCCGGGGGGGGGGGGGGGGCGGGGGCACGGGGCCAGCGGCGCCAAGGGACACAGCGGGGGGGGGGGGGGGGGGGGGGGCGGGGGGGAGGGCCGAGGCGCCGGGGG
>JAODLD010000130.1:361253-401347 GCA_026781065.1 Mormyrops boulengeri
CTGGGTTTCCCTGCTTAGACTGCTGCCCCCGCGACCCGACCCGGAACAGCGGTAGAAGATGGATGGATGGATGGATGGAAAAACGTAAAAACACAATGGTCACATGTTTTGAGAGTGAGTACATTAATAAATATTTTATGTTACTTTACCATTTCGATCATGCGGGCTAGCTCATAAAACGTTCATTTATTACCCGAGAACAGCGACATACGCTCATATGCCATTGCACTATACACTGAAGACAGATTGTAGATGCACAAAAGTGCATGTGTATAAGCTGAAAGTAACACTTAAGAATTTTTAAAATGCTACTCACCGTGAACCAGTGTGTCCAACGCAAGGTAGAGCAGATTTATGGGCGTGGTTATGAATCCCAAGACGGTGGAACTGCACATGCGCAGAAAGGCTTGGTAGCACGTCTGCATAGGTAGCATTGGTCGATAGCCTATGGCTGAGTTGGCGATATACGGAAAACCCCTGTATGTCAGAATAATCTCGGCTAAAACGAAAGTTAGTCCTGTCGCTTAGCAACATCATTTTACTATATAATACGGTACATATAACCAGTTATTGTTAATTATTTTTGTGAACATATTGTGTATTAGGGTTTAACAATACTGGAAAAAGTTCAGATTGCCATATTTGAAGTTTTTGAGATTATTTAGGAGTTTATTTATCAGAATATTACTTATATGACCAAATATGCCTTGGCTAAAGCCTGGAAAATAAGTTAGTGGTACCTTGAGTAGCGCCAGCACTCACGAAGCATAGCGGACAACTTACTTCTGCTCCATATCTTATCTATGGAGAATACGAAATATTTCCATACAGAGGAAGACGAATGTCTTTTCGTGACCATGTAGTTCTTGTTTGCCTCTTCATTTATTTTTGTTTAATTTCTCATGCACGTGAATGATTATTATTGTCTGGAGAACGCATGCAGAGCTCATGCAAAAGCAGCGGCAATAAACTTTAGACTGTAACATATACTAGATAATGTCGAAAAGGAACCATCATTAAAATTGTAAAGCTTGCAAAGTTTGGTTTCCTATGACTGAGTAGAAATGTTCTAGCGCAACTTAGTGGCGTTTTGAACGCAGCAGACTATCGCGATCTTTGCAATGTGACAGCTGGATGTGCATGAAATGCCATGTCGATACTAACATCGCACAATGTGAAACCCTGTCAGGGCAGCACGGTGACGCAGTGGGTAGTGCGGCTGCTGCAATCCTCCGCTTTCTGTTTGTCCCGCTTGCATATTCACCGTGTCTGCGTGGCTCTTTCAGTGGATCCTCCAGTTTTCTTCCACTGTCTTCAACATAAAACATAAGTGTACTGCAATGCCTAAATTTTCCTTGTGTGTCTGAGTGTACACCAATTGCAAGGTATATTATATTGGCATATATACTGGCGGATTCTGCAAGGAGCCCAGCACATTAAAGGGGCCCCAAAATCGACCTGTCCCCCCTATAGAGGGAGACCCCTTCCCCCTCGGCAAATTCTGTCTACTGTGGCACTCACACTTTTATGGACTGAAAATGCCAATCCTAGCAGAGGGCCCAAGGTGACATTTTGTGGGGGGGGGCAGCATTTCTAGCTATGCCTCTGCTTGCCGAGTTTCCTGACAGTCATTCCTCACTAACAATGAACTGTGTCCCATTTGTAGAAGAAGCATGTCCCCATTTGCCAAAAGAATGCAACGAAAAAACGGAAGACGTTCGACTCCAGTAGACAGAGGGCAGAAGGGACTGATCTTCCCACCATAAGGCCTTTGAAACCAAAGGTGAGTGTTCCTGACCACTTTCTTATGTATTTACACAGAGGTGATAGGTTTCACACCATATGTTATATATTATATATTATTATGTATTATTAATTTTCAACGACCCATTAACCATTGAAACTGTAAAATACATTTATATTTCCATGTTTTACCATAAAAAAACATGGATAAAACACAGAAATATTTATATTGTTAAGTATTACTTGGAAAAAATATTTTTCACTCTTAATAAAAGCCCTTATCCAAAGTTTTAACATTTCTCCACTAAGAGTGAATTTATTCTACTTGTAAAAGTTGCAGTAGAACTCCAGGGGGAAAGTTTATGTTTAAAATTCTGTAGCCTGCTGTTTTTTTTTGCGATATCCTTACACTCCTTGGTGATGCAACACTGATTTTGCTCCCATGAATCTGCAAAATCCTGAAAAAAAAGCCTGAACCACCCAAAAAGCCGTCAAACTGGCGAAGGAAACACGAAGAGTTCCTCGCTACTATCCGTGCCGCCAAAGGCGTGACCCAAGCTATGAACGAAGGGGGCCCCCTCCTGCCCGCACTCCCGCCCTCCTATGACCCAGGTGAAGACTCTGGACCATCCTGCCCATTTGTCACTAATCAAAAATCATGTAGAAAAGAATATAGATCAGTGTTTTCCAGTCCGGTCCTCAGGGACCCATGGTCGAGCTTATGTTTTTGCTCCCTCCCAGCTCTCAAGCAAAATGGTGGACTGTCTATGGGTCCCCAAGGACGGGATTGAGAAACGCTGGTATAGATAATGGAGTTCATGACAGAGCAGAGATTCATGATGCTTCACCTCACATTCCAGACTACATCCAGTGTCCCTACTGCCAGCGGAGGTTTGGCGAGAGTGCTGCCGACCGGCACATTGCCTTCTGCAAAGAGCAGGCTGCCCGCATCCCCAACAAGGGGAAGATTGCCGGGGATGGGAGAGCAAAGCTTCCGGCCAGGTCTCTGGTAAATCGCCGCCGCTTTCACATTTTCATTTGATCTCGTTTTGATAATTGTAATTCTCTCTTCACCTGTCTCTCACTTTCAGCATTAAAGAAACCAAAGAAAATGCTGCAGCTAGACTATTAAGCAGAAGTGGCTATAGAACATACAGTACATCCTACCTGTTTGGGCTTCTCTACACTGCCTCCTACACCGCCTCCTACACCGCCTCCTACACTGCCTCCTACACCGCCTCCTACACCGCCTCCCAGTAAAATACAGGATAGACTTTCAGATTCTTTTATTTAGGGTTACTAGTCTACACTAGCTTATACTTTTATAACTTTAACCCCTTTATTCCTTTATATTTTTATATGGTTTATGTTTTAATAGTTTGTTTATTTATTTAGCTTTTATTCACTCTCGTTTATTTATATTACTTACCTTTATTCCATTTTGCTACAATTTCATTGAGCTGTACGTTGGCTGATTCTCAGTCTTTGGTTTTATTTTAATCTCATATATAAAGGACTTTGAGCTGTATTCCATGAATGCAAAGCACTATATAAATAAAGGTGATTATTATTATTATTATTATTATTATTATTATTATTGAGCCGTGAACAAAGTTATGCTTCATTGAATGAATGAATCATTTGCTGTATTTTTGGGTACCACTAGGTGGTGCTCTTTGTAAAAAAAAAAACAAAAAGGTATAAAGCCTGCCCCCAAAGTAAACTAAGAGCGCCATCTAGTGCAGTCAAAAATACAGCAAATGGTTCATAAGGTGTCATTTTGACCATCGCTATTATTATTATTTACTTAAAAGGCTCTTAACAGTCACGCGCCCACTTATATCCATTACGTTTTGACCCCATACTCAGCAAACATGATACTCAGGTCTTCTGAGAAGGACCTTCTTATTACCCCCCAGGTCTAAGTTTAAAAGAAGGGCTGACAAGAGTCTTCAATGTTGTTGCCTCAAGGCTCTGAAACAGTCTGGCCATGCACATTAGATCAGCCAGCAGTGTGGGCTCTTTTAAATGGTATCTGAAAACTTTTTTGTAGAGACAGGCCTTTTATTGATGTTTGAACATCTTTGTTTTCTTTCGGTGAGGCACTCTGCAACATTAGCCAGTGAAAGATTCAGTATAAATGAACTCCTTCCTTACATACTTTCTTCTGCTGTGTTTGCTGGACAAGTAATTGCAAGTGTCCTTTAGATGGGTCGTGGTTTTGTTGACAGTACAAGCCTCCGCAGGCGAAGAGGGATGGCTCTGCAGCGGTCTCTGTAACATCTCCATCCTCTCGGCTCCCTCAGAGATCTCTGCAAGGACAATATGGCGGAGGTATAGAACTGCTGCTCATGGAAAGTCCTAGAATAAATGTTGGTTTTAATTCAGCTTAGAGAAATCACTCCTTTTTTGAGCCCCAGTTTAACTGGATCTCATTTTAACCCTGATCGTCTACAGTACAATGATGACCTTAGTCTATGGGCTGCCTGAATCACGTTTCATCAATTGAAGAACATAAAGTCAGGCTTTGTCATCATATACAGTGGTGGAAACCAAAGCTCACTTGTATTCCAAAGACGAACTTTCCCTAAATTCTCTAAGTACACAGAAGTTTTCTTGATAACGTTTCCCGTAGACCGAGTGACTTTTGGAAATTTGCCAAAAAAACACTTATGCCAGTTATATTTTAACGTGGTGCTGATTGGCCATGTGTGTTCCTGTGCAGGGAAACCCCCCAACAGGGCACCCTCTGCCCGGCTCATCAGGAATGCCCCCTCAGCGTCCCTGCCATCACGTTTCGGTCCCTCTGGCACAGCGGAGTTCCCACCTGGGTGAGGCTTTCTTACCTGTTCTGCTACCATGGTGACACCTGGCTGCTGGGGCCCGCAGTGTTGGCTTGGCAGGAAGGATGCAGGTGGAATTCTGGGTAAAGGACTGAGAAGCTTGATTGGCAGGAAGGGGCCTTGATATCATACATTCAACCCCATCAGTTCACCTCCACCTCTTCAGTAAATATCCAGTCATAGAAATACATGAAACATGAAATATTAAACAGTATTACTTCTTATGAATGAGAAGCATTTGCTGTTTTTTTTGGCAGCACTAGATGGTGCTCTCTGTTCAAAAAAGGGCACAAATCATGTGCCAAAGCAAACCAAGAGCACCATCTAATGGGGTCAAAAAATTCAGCAAATGGTTCATGAAGTGTCACTTTGTCCATCACTACATAGCACATTGACACTGAAAATACATCAACAACAATATTTTAAATCGACACATAGTTTCTTTATTATTAATTTAATGAAATTACATTTTTGCTTAGTAAAACATTTCAATTTGTTATAACAAATGTTAATTTCTTTAATATCACTACATAACTCTGGGAGTAGTTCAGCACAGGTCTATCTTATTTAGCTGTGTATTCTTTGCATCAGTGTACAGTTTCCACAAAATCAGGGTGTTGTTCAAGCTCACACTGTGGTTAGGAAGAACAGTGTCATTTTGTTTGCCTTTCTGCACATTTGCGGTTTAGTTTTGGTTTAAAATCCAGGCCACTGCGTTCTCCCGGCTCGCTGAGGACCACACCTGGGATTGGAACTAACAGCAGGAGAGTGCATTATGCGGACAACAATTCCTTGAGGTACAGTCCTGCAGTCTCTTATCCTTTAAAAAAATATGAACAAAGTCATGAATTACAGTACTGCACAAAAGTCTTGGGCCATCAAAGAAAATGTTTAATGTTATTTATCTGGGTAGTAAGTGTATATTTGCTCAGAACAAAAAACCCAGTTTAACATTAGAACATATGCAAATTAAGAGTAACACAATAAAATCTAACAATAATTTCTTCTGTTCTCCAAAAGGTTACTGATGCCTTGTTGGATGGCTAGATGAACCCTGCTTCAGTTCCCAAACCTCTCCTCAGGGGCACCTCAGCCATTCCATGTATTTGCTAAAATTCACCATCAGTTCACTTAATTAATTATTTTAATTAGTTAACAAAAGTCAATGAAGTAATAATTAGCCATAGGAGGTGTGTTAGTGGTCAAGTCAAAAAATACCGGAGTATATTGGATGGTTGCTGCAAATACTATGGTGACTTTAAAGAGGTTTTGAAATGACTAAGCTGGCACACTTTGATGGACTTAATTTTATAGTTCAACACCAACATGAAGATCATTTGAACACCATTTTTTTTATAGCCCAAAACTTTTGCACAGTACTTTAAAAATGTACTTTAAGAGGAAGAACAGCAGAATGCTCACATTTGCCATTTACATATGAAGGAGAATAGTGTTCAGAAAAGAATTTGCTAGTGATGGGCAAAATGAAGCTTCATGAACAATTTGCTGTATTTCTTGACCTCACTAGATGGTGGTCTTTGTTCAAAAAAAGGGCACAAAGCATACCCCAGCGTAAACCAAGAGCACCATCTAGTGGGGTCAGAAAATACAGCAAATGGTTAATTTTATTTTGTTTATTCCAGAAATGAAGTTCCACCTGACTTAGAGGACCAGGATGGGTCTCGAGGGCAGTGGTCTAAGTTCTGCCATGAGTGTGGGGCAAAATTCCCAGTGGAATGGGCCAAGTTCTGCTGTGAGTGTGGTGTGGAAAGGCTGCGGGTCTGACCCCCATCTTGACACTAGGTGCTGCATGTAGACTTGCTTTTAGGCCCACCCTGGGACACAAGATGCAGAATTGCAAGATGCCAGCATGCTGACATTTCTGCTGAAGCCAGCCGTGACGTCACACGCCCTTAAAGTCCGACTCCGAGGCTTTTGCTGCTTTTCGTTTGCTCAGGTTCCTTTTTCAATCTGTTTTCAAAGTGCAACATGTCATGTCCAGTAATTGGTCAGTGGTAGCACTGAAATCAGGATTGGATGGTAAAAAGAAAAATGTAGCTTTTGAAGGTCAGGGGTCTTATATTCTTTATATGTGAAGGGTGGGACAGTTGTGGGTTTGATTCCCACTCCTGGCTCTGTATGCATGGAATTTGCATGTTCTCCCCTGCCCCATGCCCTGCGATGGACTGGGTCCCCCTGCAAGGTCTCCCCTGCCCCATGCCCTGCGATGGACTGGGTCCCCCTGCAAGGTCTCCCCTGCCCCATGCCCTGTGATGGACTGGCTCCCCCTGCAAGGTCTCCCCTGCCCCATGCCCTGTGATGGACTGGCTCGCCCTGCAGGGTGTCTCTTGCCTTGCACCCTTTGATGGACTGGCCCGCCCTGCAGGGTGTCCCCTGCCTTGCACCCTGTAATGGACTAGCACCCCTTGCAGGGTGTCCCCTACCTTGTGCTCTTTGATGGACCAGCACCCCCTTCAGGGTGTCCCCTGCCTTGCACAATGTGATGGACCAGCACCCCCTGCAGGGTGTCCCCTGCCTTGCACCCTGTGATGGACTAGCACCCTCTTTATATGTGAAGGGTGGGACAGTTGTGGGTTTGATTCCCACTCCTGGCTCTGTATGCATGGAATTTGCATGTTCTCCCCTGCCCCATGCCCTGTGATGGACTGGGTCCCCCTGCAGGGTGTCCCCTGCCTTGCGCCCTGTGCTTCCTGGGACAGCCTCCCACCCTGACAGAAAAGGATAGATGACCCTAAGATGGTTCTGATATTGTTTATTGATTATTTTTTTGCTTGTCCTTAACAGACACTTTATTAACCCTAGGTGGGTTATAGGAGAGTGGCAGTGAATGTGTACAAAAAAAGGAGATGATGTCACATGTTCACATGCCGACCAAGGCCTTTGCATTTTGCACTTTCACCGAGCTGGCTGTGTTTTAAACATATATATATACTTGAATTTATGAAAGATGGACTCTTCTGAATAAGTAAATGAAAAATATTTTTAAAGTGCTGGAGCAGCGGCTATTTTCGGACAACTTAAACGTTAAATAAAGTATTCAAACTGAGAACTTGGTGAATATGACTTACATTATTTTGTGTTTGCAAATTATTAGTAGGTCCTGAAACAGTTGAGTATTTAATAATCCATCCCTGATGCTACTCCAAGTGTCATTTTTTACATTTTCATTTCATGTCTGTGGTTGAGGAGCAGATGCCCATTTCTCTATCCACAGTTCTGAACCATAAAAGGGGGCAGAATACTGGTGATCAAGCGTTACTGAAATTAGACGTTTCTTGTTTGGCGTGAAGTTAGCGGAAAGATCCTTCATGAAAAGCGTTAAGTAGAAATGCATGCAGTGGTAGTTATGATGTCTGTCAACAGGTGGCAGTGTTGCTTCATAGTTCCGCTGGCCTTCGCTGCTTCTTTTTTTTTTACACTGCAGAGCCTGCATGCGTGTTTACACGGGATTGATTTTGGTGCTCTCACCTTTCCTCTTAACCTGTTAATGAGTTTGTGCGAGTTCTCCGTCGCGGACGATCTGCCAAGAGACTTCATCAAGTATATGAGAAAGGATGCTGTCGCCAGCTGAGGGCCAGGCCAGAGGGCTGCATATCAAACCCAACTTAAGCTGAAACGGCACCCGGGTATGTTTTCACTTCAATTCCCCTGTAGATAGCTGACATCCTTATAATAAGCCGTACTGCACCTACGAGCACAGAACACAGTCACATTAAAGAGGAGCTGGGTAAATAACCAAAAACATCCTGTATTCATGGGGAATGTCCCAGCTAGTGCAACACAATGTTGTGCTGCTGTTTCCATCCTTTGCATTGAAGCTCACGTGGCTGTGCATGAGGAATGTGCATTTTCTCTCTGTGTTAGGGTCGGTTTTGTCTGGGTACTCTGGTCTCCTCCCACAGTGCCAAGAACTCCATAAGTTATCCTTATGGATGTGCGAGAGTGTGTGTTTGTGCTCATTATTAAGGACTGACATCCCCCTATGCTATTTATCCTGGGATAGCCTCCTATGACCCTGTTACTGGATATTCATCCATCTATGCCTCCATCTTCTAACCTCTTATCCTGATCCAGAAACCTGGAGCCTGTCCCAAGCAGCATTGTTGGATATGCAGTTGATAAACAGATGGATGGATGGATGGATGGAAGAATGTTTCTTTGTTTTTTTAAGTAGATAGCAGCTGGAAATAAATGTATATGTCCATCTTGTTATCTAGTACGAGGTCGCGGTTGGAAGTGAATTTTTCATTTCCATAATTAATTATACTTTAGTGCAATGAAGAACCTTGTGCCCCTTTACATGATAACTGGAACTGGAAGATGGATGTATAATCCTAGTATAGTTCATAACATTTTGTTGCCACTAGAGGGCAGCAAAAATTGTGACCATTTTCCTTTTTCAGTGTAAACGAACTTTTAAAAAGATACATGAAGAAGAAAAATATGACAGTTTTAAATGAAAGGAAATCTAGTTGTATATTTGCACTAAATATGAAACTGGAAAGTTTTACTATTCATTTTCGTACGAGTCTCTTGAGTGTATGATTGGTTGCTTTATAAAAAATACTCTTGTCTGTAGAAGACCATAGGGTATTTATTTTTGCCCGGATATATATTTTAACTATAATGATTCCTCAACCCTTGTCTGGCTAATAGGGGACTAGGCTACGGAATTTGGAGAGTTAAAGGCTAAGGCTAATCATATGAGTGCTGCGGGAGGAGCTGAGATGAGCTCTGAAACATGCCCTCGGCCAGAACGAGGGAATAATCTTGTACGTTTTTCTCCACGTGATTGCAGTATCTTCCTAGCCACAGATCAAAGCATTCCTGCCTATTAAAATGTACAAGGTCTAGGGTGTGTATATATAGCACACTTTATTCCCTTCACTTCCCAAGCCAGGTTTCTGATTGGTAAACAGTGACAGGTAATATAAAGATGCCTGAATGCATTTAATTAAAATGTTTACGCTCATCTGATAAGGAATTCAACTGTTTATTTACATCACATGCGTGTCTCTTCTGCGATTGATCCTACCTCGATTGTGTGTGGGTGCCTAAACGATGAGCCTTTCATTTTTTAATCCCTCATTCAGGGTCCGAAGCGAAATGCGTTTGCCCCACATCCCGGGAGGTGTCCATTGATCTGCTTGGGAGCCCCAGGTCTAATGAGCTACGGGGATCAGTGCCCCGGGTTCAGAGAGCTGGAGCACGAACTGCTTTCCTTCGTATTACAGGAATAACGAGCGCTTCGTTTTAATTATGGTCTTCTCTCACAACAGCATGTATTTCTTTCGATGTCATTGACGTTGCCTTTCATTCCCTTTCCATCCAGAGTGACTTGTTCTGCATTGCCGAAGTGCCCAAATTCACTGCATAACTCAATGCAGCACTATAACAGTGGAGTAAGAAATCAGCTGAGCCACTTCCATAACAATTCGCTTGGCGCACATCACACTAAACTGCGTGTTTCCATCAGTTTTAAATTGCATTGCATTGCCAAGACCAAATGAACAAAGAGAAAGAGTGATTTATTTGCCTCTCATCAACAGCATATAATCGACCCTTCTGCATCGCGACTTTCCCTACCACTGTTTTGATATATCGCTGGGTCTGCATAAGAAATTAAAGGGGAATGTTTTGGGACTTTTGAGAAAGTCGCCGACAAACAAAAACTTTACTGACTGGTAAATGATAAAATGTAAGTATAGTGCTGGTTTGGAGGAGGCCTAAGCTATCCGGCAGCCTCTCACGTGATATCTGGCAACGATCTTTGTATTTGGCGTTCCGTATGGTTTCATGCCATTTTAGTGTCCCAGGCTGTACTAAAGTTATGGATCCAAAGCGCAGTGGTTCTATAGGTCAACTGTGTTTCCTCCGATTGATCCAACCAAACACTACCTGTCAGACACAACCTTTGTTATCCTACTGTATGGCTGGGTGTGGATGCTGAATGGGCGGAGAACCTGGACCACCTACGCCGACCCATGCCGCCCCGGTGGCACCACAACACAGCACAATGCAACAAACGTGGCAGTTTTCAGGGCTGCTAAAGAGCACATTGTCTGCAGCAGCATGTCATTTTGAAATTATTATTTTTAAAAAGAAAGAAGCGAAGCATTTTCCTTTTCCTCAAGCAAGACCTTTCTGAAGCTGCTTGATCAGCATCCATTTGCTAGAATCCCAACTTCAGTCAGCGATCCATCTCTGTGCAGTGTCCACTGTCCCGTGTTAACTAGTAATGCAGAAAATCACTAAGAAAGCGTATCGCTCTTCACCGGTACACCCCATTAACTAACCTCAAACTACACTTTGGTGCATTTTCGCTATTCTCCCAAGAAATGTGTCATTTTCTGCCAGTAAATAGTTTGCAGTCGCGGCTTCCAGTTTCTGTGGCTACATGCACACATTGGTGAGGCCAGCTCTGAACACTGCATACAGCATCAGCACCATCACAGGAGAGTCGCTGGAGGGATCCCTTACTATTTCACGCCAGAATTCTCCAGACGCTTTATGATACCTTCATGGCATCTGCTTTTACTGCCACACGCCTGGCTTTGTCACGGATGCCGCCACTTCCAGCATCCCCAGGTGCATCACCGACGCTGAGTGCTCTTCATAGGTTCAGAGCCATTATGCCCCCGTATTTTCTCCTGAAAAATAGCCCTCTCTCTGCACTAACATGGGCCATTTCCTATCACCTTAAGCATCGCAGACCGCTGTGTTCATATCGGTCTCACTTGAGCCCCGTGACAGGAAAACACCTGCCATTTACCCTATTATTTTTCAGTTGTTGTTTCTTTCCCTGACAGGTATTTGCGTTTTTAAAATGTGGCATACAAAAACCAGGGCTACCTCAGACTCTGACTTATAGTAATCCAGCCAGTAACAATGATATTTTTAATTAATAGTGAATTAACTATCCTTATTGATCTTGCCCCACATAGATAATTCTAACGATCATTCAATTTGTAGGCTACTACCTGGCTGTTCCTTCAGGTCTCCTGGGTGGCGTCTTGCCCTTGCTATAAGCCTCTTAGTTTATTCGGCAAACACATTACCTTAAGCAAGTGTACTTTAGGGGATTAGGGACTTGTGCGATTTCTGTTTTGTCATGTTATTAATTTGTTTCCTTATTATTGTGCCTATGGCTGTCACTCCCTTGTTAAATTATGGCAGCAGTTCTTATTAGTTTGATGTTTATTCCCTAATATTAAGATACAACAACTCTGTTTACTCAGTAGCATTGTTGCGTCACACCTCCATGGTTGGGGGTTTGTAGCCGAGCTGTGATCTGTGTGTGGAGGTTTTATGTTCCCTGGTGTTCTGTGGTTTACCTGTAGCTATAGTCTGGTTTTCTTCCCTCAGTCCAAAGACATGCAGTTACGTGATGTGTTCATGTATTAGTGTGTTCGTGTGTTAGTGTGTTTGTGTGCGCTGAACTTCACTGGTATTCCATCAAGGTGTTCCCCTGCCTTGTGCCCTGTGCTACCTGTTCCAGCATCCCACATCCCTGAAGTAATGAAGAGGCTGAAAATAAATGGATGTGCAAATTAATAACAAATTAAACAGACAACTGATTTGCGTGAAAACCAACAATAAAAACTCGGTCCAAGATTGTGTCTGTTATGATATATAGTCCACATTTCTCCATGAGAAATAAATCTGTATGGCTCAAATTCAGATTACAGGCAAATTAATAATGTTATATGATACACCCCCAGTCTCCAGTCATCCATTTGACATCAAATTGTTTGGTTCTATGTTTTAAGATATATAAAAAGGTATATCATGCAAACACACACAAAAACTTGTATCTCAAATTTCCCTAATGTATGCAAAATGGGTCAGTGTTTGAAGATCCATTCATAGGCCTAAAGATCAGAGATGTTTGCATGCCTATAATGTGGGTTTTAAAAAATAATTTTGTTGTAAAGCGAGTGTCTGACAGCAGTACATAGTATGATAACCTTCTTTCTCTTTAAATCGCCTCTTGAAACGTACGATAAACACTATTTAATGAAAATGTCCGCCCTGACACCTAGTCTAGATAAACCGGAAAACCAAACGTACGGAGATGAAGTATGACTGCCAAATCAGCCACAAAACACCATGAATCGCTGCGCCCATTTATAGAGTCCTTTCGTCAGTTTGTCAGAGAAATTGAAGCAAACATGCACAAAAAAAAAAAGTCCATCAAAGAATCAAGAGAAGTGACAAATGGAGAGATAATGCCGCTGGATCCCCAGCGGATGAGGAGAGTGAGAGTGAAATCAGGGGCACTCAGTCCCAGCTAACCCCCTAGAGGCCGACTGACATTTCCTCCGCCCACAAATAACAATGATGAAAAGCTTGAAGGAGCCGCCCGAGGGACACTCCATCGCATCTGGGCGCGGAAAGGGAAACGTGGGCTCCCGCATCCAGCCCGCGGTGCCTCCCCCAGAGAGCCGGCGTCTGAGAGCTGCTGCTGCCCGCTCCGTGGCGCCACTCGTGGCGGGAACCTCTTACTCAGCAAAGGATCTAGTCTGAGTGGCATTATAGAGTGGATTTATAGGAAAGGGATGTTTTCTTACTTCCAGCATCGAAATATGGCAGCGATCGAGCAACTGAAACCGTAATCATGTGTTCACTTGCCTGTTTAACAGATTACAACATATAACATGCATTATTCCACTCCACCCAGTCATGTATCACTGCTACTGGGAAAAGCAATGAACATTTTAGCGGAAGTAGGTCACCTTTTAATGCACCGTCTAATGCATTCTCTTCTGCTTTTTATCTGGCCATGTCAGTGCATGTTGTAACATAGACCGGCATTATTATGCATCACCCTATTTCCGGCTGCGCCAGGGCATTACGGCTTTTCTGCAGCTCCCATCCAAACAGATGAGGCAGAAAAACGGGGCTGGACTTGAGCTGATTGCATTTGCCATGCAGATATGTGAGCTGTGGTGAGGCTTGCTAATCGCTCTGATAGGAAGCCTATCTTGATGTCATGGGGCAGGAAGGTATCAGTCACTAACATGTTTAGCCAGCTGCTCTTATGAAAGAGGAGCTGGACGGGAACTTAATGGAAATGTCGGTCGCTGCAGTGGCGACCTCATCTCAAGACTGGTTTGTGTTGTAATGCCCAAACAGAAATGCCAATCCAGGGAAACACCGGAGCCAGGTTTATAATTTACTGGGTTATTATTAACTTCCCTCCTCATTACGACGTACGCTTTCGCAAACGTATCTACGATGTTGCTCATAACTTGACACATTTGTATGTATAATATGCAATGGTGTGAGAAAATGCGAAAATACCCCCACCGTTGCAAGGTTAGTCAGACCTTCCAGTTCAGTATCTGCAATTGTTTGCTTATATTACTTAAGCTTCAACTTAAACAAATACTATGTTTACATATTACATATTAAATCGCTGCAGCACTGACATAACAGTTCACAGGGTAATATGCCGTTACTGACTGTCACATCTCGATGTTTGGATATATCCGTTTGTGTGTTGTTACATAGGGACCTATGGCCAAATAGCTCTATGTTCAAACGCTGCTGTATCCTTATGTACTTAACTTTTCTAGTGCAAATAACTATGTGTACACAAGTCAGTATGAACTAAACACCTATAGGCCTAAGTAAATTGTATGTAGTAGGCCTACATTATCACAGACTGCAGGAAGATGCACGATAAGCTGCTTAAAGGTTGTTATTGACATACATCGAGAGGTGATGAAGGCGGGCGCAGAAATTATGAGAGCAGGCCCACATCAGCTACCCGCACACATTACAGAAAAGCTCAGATATCTTGTACAAACGTGACATAATTTTCATTACCCAATCCAAGACCTGCCCGCTGTCTTAGTACAGAGATAATACATCTAAACAAATGATATTGAGTGGGTATTGAAAAATACTGTGTACTGTAAGGGTCACAGAGATTCCTATTCTTGTGTTTAAAACCTTGTAAGATCAGACCCCAATAACAACGCAGGCTTTCTTAAGGTACCGCAATTATTCTCTTCTATTACGTGTATATGTGTGGGCGCTGGTTGAACCTACTGAGTGAAAATCTTTTTCACAATCTGCCAGTTGGTTTATCGGAGCACTTAATTAAACCTGCCAAACCTCTGCTGATACATTTTTTTTTGTCGGTGAGTAGAAGCGGATACGGCGGCTGAAGTCCGGGAGGAGAATAATGGCATCGATACTAAGAAGGAGTGTATAATCAAAAGGTGAGAGGAAGAGTAAGCGAACAGGATGAATAAAACATCCCGTTTCAACATCCCTCGCCAACTCTGCATTATGTGCCGCCTAATAAACCACATTGTTGTCTGGTTATTTTGAGAGTACTTCTTGCATGTGATGAACCAAGGGGGTAAATATTGTCCATTGACAACAAACACTACAAACGCCACTATAAGCGGCGCGTGTTTTGTATAAATCAGTCCTATCGTACTAATGACTTTTAAATACAATTCCGCTTTACACTTTAGACGAGCTAATAACATAACGGCGCGCATCCTCGTTTTTTTCCCAAGTTCAAAGGTTAAAGGATAAGAAACAAATGGCCTGACAAAAACGATTCTGAGATGCACATGAGATGCGACTAACGCGCCGCTGCACACAAAAGCCGGAGTTTTAATGTGCGGGAAAAGGCCGGGCGCCTATAGGTAGCTGGATGAGGATCCGCAACATTAATTTGGATCGGGCGTGTAGAGCGGGGGCGACGAGTGGGCGAAGGAGGCGCGCAGATGCGTGGCCGGCATCAGCCAGCAGGTGTCGCTGTTGGCGCTCCGGCGTGCCTCGGGGCGCTGCTTGCGAGGAGCGCGTCCGCTCCCTGCCGCTGCTTCTGCTGCTGCCTCCGTGGCTGCGCACCGCAGTGCCCCGCTCTCCCCGCAAGCCGGCGGATGCCGCTCTGCCCCCTCGCAGTCCGCCTCCACTTTAAGGCGAACCTTTGGGGCATGACAGTGCGACCTGTCTCTGTTTGAATATCGGACAGAAAGAAAAGGGGAGTGTAAAGGAGAGAGAGCGTGCTTCCTGCCTCTGGATATTATTTGGTAAGTGCAATGTCATTCTAGTCGCTTTTATCCTCCCGACCTGCTCTGCACGGTGGACGCATTTATCTTTTGTTTAAAGAGGGGTTTCCCGTTTTTGCATCTTAATTATAGGGATTATGAGTTGTTTTTTTTTTGTCTTTCTTCAATGATGCGCGCCGCATTTTAAGTGGCAGCAGCCGTGTTAAACGTTTGGCTTTATTGGTGGTGATTGAGTATAAATCTGAACTGTACGGAGGGCAGTTTGATGCTGATCCTCCATACGAGGCGGCTTTCACCACTTTTCCTGCCTAGTGACCTAAATTTCAGTCGTTTGCTTCTTTTCCCGTCCAGGTCTTCGCTGGTTTTTTGCAGTATATCGCGAATTACCCTAATTGTGTCTGTGCCAAGGAATGATACCTATTAAAAAGGACCGTCGTTTTGTATAGGTGGGATGAAACATTATATTACGGTTGTATATAATTAATGACTCGGCGAGGAGAAGCATCTCCATTTCCCCATCTCTCTTTTTCTTTAGTGTGTTTGAATCGATTGCCTTTGAATTGATCAGACAGGAACTGGTTTATTGTGAAGGCGCTGCGTGTTATATTTTAGCAGCGTTTTATTGCACAAAAGCGCGATACAGATGTGTTACAGCTAGTGGAAGAGCAACGTTAATGCCATTACGTATTTTGTATCTTATCGTAGATCTAGCTTTGCGATTGGCCAAAAATATGGACTGCGTTGATATGCATAATATCGCATGCACCATGTAGTATATAAATTTAAGTTTAGTATGTGGCTGTTTTATTTTTCAGATTTTTCTGTCGATTTGCAGTTATTAGGCTAATGAATGTAAATACTGAAGCCATGGAATTTCTGTTTAGATCTATCTAGATTATTTTCTTTTTGAGTTGCACGTTGTCTAAATGAAGGTAGCTTGCGCCTGTGTTAAATCCGATGTCTATTAAAATGTATTCATAGACGTAATTTTAGTATCGGCGTTGAGATATATGAGGCCTATCGGAGGGTGATCTGTAAATGCAGAACAAAAGCGTTTGAAACAGATGCTGTGGTGTTTCTATAAATGACATTCTGCATATGTATTAAAATACACATTTGTGGAGTGACTGACGTGTCGTCCGTGATTTTTATAATTCGCCCAGAAATATGCAATGACCAGTTTACCCAAACATAAATATGTGTGCGTTTTTTTTGTGATTCACACATGCCATAAACGCGATATGCCGCGGACCTGCATGTAAAGGATGGCGTGCGATGGTGCTCTAAACACACTGATGACCCACTTCTGAAACGCCATATGGATCCTCGCATACACGTACAGCCCTTAAGAGTGTAGCAGTTCAAAATAATGAAGATGCTGTCTGTAATGTTTTTGTTAAGGAATTATGGCAGAGCATACACCACGCAATATTCAGCGGACCACATTTTGCATATTTATCTAGTTAATTCCTTTCTTATAGTCAGTTTCTTCTGTTTCTCTGCTCGTACAAGTTTTCCCTCCAGATGTCAGAGAACAGCAAACATTGGCTACACACTACGGGAAATCTACAATAAAATTACATAATGCATTTCCATGATTTATTTTAATGAGAAAACACAATTGCATTAGTAATTAGACTGATTCTCCTGTCTAATCACTGTCACCTCGGGGCCAAACTGTTCCAGAGGGTCTCAGGAGATGTGTTTCATGCCCACTTCTGCTCCTGACATTATTCTGGTAGTCACCCAGCCTGCTAATCCAACCAATTATATTGGTTGAGAAAAGGTGTTTTTTCCCCACTTTGTCATCGCAGTTGTGCTGCTACAATGTTAATTAATGTCATTTCCATTTTCATGACCCATTGTATTTGTCATTGTAAGCCCATTTTATTTACAATTACTAATTACAGTTTTTTTTTTCTAAATATCTTTGCCTTTTTATTGTTCTTTATACAGAATATAACTTCTGTTCTCTTGCATTTATCAAATTATGCATCTTACTCAAGCTTAATGATAGCAAGTATGACATTTAACATTTTACATAATGCCAGACACCTCTTCTGTCTTCTGTCTTGTTGTGCACATTTGCATCTCTTCAAAGCATTACTGTACTACGTTACTGTAGTGATGTCCCTGTTCGGTGCTGGTCATTTCCAAGGTAAGAAAATACCGTGCAGTGCAATTTACAAATCTCTCTATATCTGTGTATTGTGAATTAGTAAACCTTGCCAGCAAATAGCAGACTGAACAGTCACCTCAGCTCAAAGCCGGTAGACTAGGAAACCTGTAAGTATGAGGCTCCAAGAGGAACTGCGAATTAGTTCATAGACAGTAGGCATCAATAAATAATTATAGGTGCTTATGAGTGCAGACAAGCTGCTGTCATTAAAATATGTGATATTTCACAACACGGCTTTCAAAGACACTTTGGAAATTAGGGAGAAGATTATTAAGCCAGTTGCACCTCTACACTGGGTTGTAAAGTAGAATATGATCCATCAGGACCAGATAATGTATGTAAAAATGCATTTTTATAATTGCAGTTGCTGTAATCCCTTGGCGGAAAGAAAAATGGATGTTTGCTCAGAAATGTCACTGGCCATGTGACCTAGAGCACTGCACTGAGGCCTGGTCACATGGTGTGCCGCCCTGTCTGAACCGGGACAGAGCCACCCTGGTTGGTGTTATTCACGCCTGTGGTGCTCAGTGTCAAAAGGATCAGGAAAAAGGGAAATAAAATGAGGAAACATTGCTGAGATTGACTGGGAAATAAGAAATCTTTGCAGACTCCATTGAAGTTCTTTGTTTTAAGCAAATGTCCATGAAAAGTACAAAAATAATTATATCTGCTCAATTTTTGCTCTGCTAATTATATGTCTTTTCCCCAAACTTCCATGTAACTTCCATGTTAGCACCAGTGCTTGTGGTCAACCAATCAGCAAGTTATCACTATAAGCGTCATCCACTCAGCAAGCTATCATTATAAGCGTGATTCAATCAGCAAGCCATCACTATAAGCGTCATCCAATCAGCAAGCCATCACTATAAGCATCATCCAATCAGCAGGCTGTGACTGTAGGTCCCTCCCCAGTAGTTTGTGCTTGAATGAAAAGGACCTAACCTGGAGTACGTACTAAAGAAGGGTTCTGGAACTGTCTCAGAGGAACTCAAAATCGGGCCGACTTCTGCAGTGTGAACACAACAAAAATCCTTGGTTCTAGAAAAAGGTTCTGGCTCCCAAAAAAGTTCCTGCAGTGTGAATAGACCCAGTGTGATGTTCTTACCCAACCCATGATAGAGCTTATTTTTATTATTAAACGTGAAACACACAACAAGGTGACAATAGATTATCACTTTATCATTAGTTGTAGTCAAGCTCAGTGACACAAGCATAGTGGATGTGATACAATTGCATTTAAATTAACAATATGGGCAAGTGTGCAGATTTAATTTTACTGATGTTAATTACCCTGCATGGGCATGTGAAAAGCCTGACTACCCTTGATGAATGAAACGGAAGAATCGGGAATGATAATGATCAGTGACCACGAGCAAAATAAATAGGAAAAATAAGTCGGAACAGGATATGAGGAGAGTAAAGGAACAAAAAAGCTATTCAGGGTGTTACTGTTCGCTTTGGGGAGCTAGAAGGACCGTTCGCAGTAAAGCATAGGCGAAACGGCTCAGCCTGTAAATGAGTGCAGCAAGGAAGGCGATCGATCCATACCAAGACATGTGACAGACTTCTTATTTCAGACGGGGCAGACATTCTAAACCTCAGACGGCAAAAGAGGACGACAAAGATATTACTGCTGACCGTGACACATGCTGTGTGTGCAGTTTCATCAGGTCCGATAGCCTCAAGATGTGATGAAACAGAATGAAAGGAAAAGCCATTGGATTGGTGTTGAGCACCAGCCTTTGACTTTGGAAGACTGCTTTAAATCTCTACCTCTGTGTACAGATATGGGTCTGCAGAACAGAAAGGATTGAATGGGTTACTTGTATTTAACCTAATTTTACAGACTGAAACTGCAACAGGCTTTATTTTCGCTGCTCACTGCTGAATGCATAAATATAGATAAGAAAAATGCATGCTGATTTGACCAGTGTGTACATTTAGTTTCGGGAATACTGGCTTTCTGTCTTGGGGAGGGTGAGGTTGACCAATCCAAGATCTCCCGCATCTAATATTTTAGTCCCGAACTGAAGGCTGTTTCCTCTGCTGTGCTGCAATCTGCTGCAAGTCTGTAACAAAATGTACCGATTCAAATGTAATTTTTAATAGCGGTGTCAGACATCGAGTCTGTTTCCCAAAATTGTTGAAATCTATGAGTCTAGGATGCAAAAACACCAGTACAAATGGGGATTCTGCTCCTTCCAAGTTCTGTAAGATGTGTGTACATGTACACCATTGGAATTAAATTAGATTTTGCAGATTGTCAGCGACACAAATGAGTTTATACAGTAATAATATTCTGGGTACTGTTCAGCAGTTTGTCTGTCATATGGGGGCCCTTTCCACATATTGATGCTCCAGTCATGCCAGTCTGATTGGCTGCTTGTCCTGCCACGTCCAGGCAACAGCCAATGGAGTCGTGCGGTGGCAGATACCAGCTTCCAGTCAGCTTAGACCAACTGATGGGATACATCACGGCCATTCAGGTGTAGAATCATTAACTGCCAGCATGGAGAACCTGCACGCTCCTTGTTCTCCTTGTCTTCTTGCTTTCGTCCCTCATTGTCCCGTGTTTGACTTTCCTTAGAATAACAGTGAATTTTGACTCGCATGATTATTAAAACCGGCACCAAAGGCTTGGACCCCTAGCCCAGCTCCTGCATCTTGCTAGTGGATTAATTAGTGGTTCAGTGGTGAGTCCTATCAGAGACCAGGTATTTTCAGCGGGGAGCTGGAGAGACCGGCTATTGATCAGGAGTGGAGAGCTGGCAGGGGCTCGCTTGGGGGGGGCAGATGACTTCCGGAGTCCTGTCTGCATGAATGGGCTCCCTTCGAATCACGGGAGGCTGTTTTGGCTGGGGGGGATTTGTGGTCAACAGCTTTTTGCCAGCTCATCAGAAACACATTTTGTAGCTGGCTAATGCGCGTGAAAAGCAGTTATGATGGGGAGTGCCATCTGAATTTTATTTTCATGATTTTAATTCTACTTTATGGTGAACGTCCCTAAAATTTACTTTCTTGCATATGGTATCCTTTATTGATTACATAAAATTCCAGGTTCTGTATTGCTGAAATAAGTCAGTGCTGAATTATTCATGCGTTATTTTTATGTACTGGGCAGTGAATAAATGTGAATGCCTTTGCTCCCACCCTTGGTGTGAGGGTGCTGGCCTGGGCTTAGTGAAGGTCTGGCATTTCATGTAATTTCATCAACCATGGGTGATACAGTGAAGCACAGCCTTCCTGGCACTTTGCCACGGTGATGCTGTGCTTCACTTACTATATGGTTTATGAGCTTTTCACTGGTATACTGTATATTCCAAATCATACACTAATATCTTTATTATTGCTATCAATGGGCGAATTGTGCTTTGACATTTTTGTCCCTTCTGTTGTGCCGTACTCTGGTAGTGGTAATGCTCTGGGTCCAGCTTGGGTTCTCAAAATGTTCATGCCACGACTCACAGAGCCAGACACTTGCGACTCTTCCCCTCTGCAAATCTTGCCAGCGGGGGGAGCGATAGCCACCCTTTGTGGATTTTTTCGCAGTGACCAGTTATAGTTATGGTTAAAATGTGATATTCTTTCATGTTTTTTAAAAGTCTAAAACATGTTCTTGAAATCATCTCATGACTCCCCCCCCCACCGGTGTCCCACTAATCCGACAGGCCACTTCAGAATCTCTGTGGCAGATGACGCTCTAATTGAAGGATCTCAAACCCGGTTGGGCTGCCTGTCCCTCTCAGCACGCTGCCACAGTGCGTTCTGACCCACAGTTTGTGTGGCAGCCAGGGACGTGGTCCTGGTGTCTGGCCAAAGCGTGGGGGTGTGTGCTGAAGACTGCCCCCCAGGGCATCAGCCCGTCCTCACAGTTGGGATGTAGCCACCTGGGCTTTGAACATCATCCCTTGACCTGGCCGAAACATGGAGAAGCTGTCGTCATTCCAATCGTCTTACTACTGAGTGTGGTAAATGCAGGCAGTCTCTAGTCCCCGGTCTGGAATTCAGCGGGATTGGAAGCTCAGCTGATATCTCAGTCGTGGTCTGAAGACTGATTGCTGAGGACACTGTATGCGATAAGGGCGCGTACGTACGATAAGGACTCGCGGAAAATGCCCTGTTACACGCCCTGGCTGAAGGTGTTAACTCACCTTTCCTAGCCGTCTGGTTCTCACTTACCTGAGCTGTAATTTTATGATAAATTAGGCCTATATTTTCATGGTGTGTATCTGATTGTGAATAGTAGGTGTCACCCATCTGCCATGATGAAATACAATAGTTTGACCTTTATTATCAGAGTAGGACATAGTATTGAGAATTTAAATAGATCTCATACATAAATCGGGCAGTGCTTAAAAAGGGTATGTATTTGTGAGACGCTGTACGTTATGCTCATTTGCAGTAATTTCTCTTCAATTTTTTGTAGTCATTGATAATTTTAATAGGTACCTCCGCCCCCGAGACTTCAAACGTTTTAAAATAATTGCATAGTAACACACGGAATAATCGTACATTTGCCTTATTCTCACCAATATTCCGTATGATCTCGCTGTCAAAACACCCCAAAATTAGACAGCGAACACGGTTTAAAATTACATATGCATAAAGGCAAATGTGCAAAACGCCAGAAAAATGTAATCGGCGTGGATATTATCGCTGATGGGCAGTACATATTCGGGGGTGTTACTGCTCTCGTCGCCTGATGTGTTGGGATAAGAAGCTTGGCTTGCATCCGTCTGTGTACGTTGTATTTTTGTGCTGACGCCGGTGAGACTATATTTTTCCGGGCACGGTCACTTTGACATTGCGATTTCTACGGAGAAAATGCAGGGAAATCCGATCGCGACGGCAGCTCCGACGCGTTGGGTCCGCGCCCCCTTCTCTCCCCGTTTTCCCCAGTGCCATTATTAAGTATCTTCCCTCCGCTTTAGATTTTATCTGCCCTGCAAGATGAACATGGACCAGAGCAGGGCCTGCATGGTTATCCCTCTTCCAGTCAGAGTCCAACAGATGGGCGCGATGTCCGTCTCTGAGCCGCGTACTGATGGAGGATAATGGACCTGAAGACGTCTCATCAGCCTGGCAGACTTTTTAAATTCATGGCATAATGCTGCACTGTTATTATCATTAATTATTCAAATGCTGGATCTCACCAAATGGACCGCATTAGCATTGCTAATACGCTTCTGATGATAACTAGTTATTTCCTGTGTTACGTACTGTCTTACCTACAATGTCTCCGTTTTCATCCCCCTTCCCATTTTTCAGTGTGGATAATTTGGTTTGGTTGTTGGAAGATGTGAACTGCAAGTGTGAATAGGCGGAAGGCTCTTAAAATAGCCAGTTACCATAATTTCCTGAGCAGTGACTAATTAATGTCTCAATCTTGTAGTCATTGGATTGGCGTTGACACATTTGGATCTTGTCTCTATACCCATTTAGAAACACCCCAAAAAGCCGCCCTCCCTTGTGTTCCTCATTGACCTGTATAATTTAGACTTTGGCACATAGTTTATACATCACATGCTGGAAGAGATTTGGAAAGTTAATCTCTTTATCTAGTTGTACAAAAACTCTACTCCATACTGGAACCGGCTGATAAAATGCTTGTTTTAGGAGCAGTTCACTATATGTTGGGGATTAAACTGGTTTTCAAAATGACAGCTTTAAAGATTTCATTCAGAACTAAGAAGGAAACTCGAATGGCAATGTATCCATGGCATCTCAATTCCGGGTTGCCTTCCTTTAAATTAACCGAATGAATCTGACCGTCTTTGAAGGACATGTCTGCACTGTATTCTCATCTGGTTGAGTGTTAAAGCGGACACACACGGTAGATCGTTTATTTTCCATCCATGAGAAATTCGATGTGCTAAAAATCAGGGACGCTTTGGAGTACGGAAACCAAAGCGTTTCCATTGTTCCCTCATCCTTGCGCCAGTCTGTCATTCTGCGTGATGTACGGGGAGATTAATTACGTTCCTTTAGATCATTATTGATTCAGAGAGGAGGGTCATTTCAGCCTGGTATGTATTGCTTGGCTGGTCAGCGCCCGGAATGCTGAAGCCGATTTGGGAGTGATTGCTGGCCTTATGTTCAACCCCAAGAACAAATCAATAAAGTGACATTTTAATTTCAATATTCCTCTCGCCTAAAATGAGCTTTAACCTACAGGTACTCTGAAGTTCTCATCGCAGATTCTGTCTTCGTCCTATAGCCTAACCGCAGCAGTCAGTGTGTCCCGTGTTTTTGTCAGTTTATTGAATTTGGAGTGGGCCTGCTTTGTTTGGATTTATTGCATTTGGCGTGCTGTGCCCTGTGTAAGTCGTTTGTTAAGGCACCATTTCCATGCACCTCTGCAGTTGGGAAGGTATCGCTTCATTGTACTCTTCTGCATCATTGTGCATGGTGTAGAGTGACATTGGCCTTTCTACTCCCTTCTTGTTTTCATTGCTCACGCCTTGTGCCTCCTCCTATTGGCAGCGCGGGAATGGCTTACGGCGCTTTCTGTCACGTGTGTGACTGAGTATTAGAGATCAGTGCGTTCATTGTTTGGACAAGCGACCGCCCTGCTCATTTTCTCCTTCCTGAACGATATTGTGAGAGTAATCGCTCCATCTTCTGTGGTTTTATCAAGCTTGCTTGGACATTCACTCGTGAGAACGGCATCAGTCACTGTGGACTTTCAAATAGGAAAAAATACTGCCTATTCTGCTGTGTTTGTGCGAGATGTGAATTCTGCACGTTTACGTAGGCCTAGGTCTTCAAGTCTGAAAACCAAATTGATCGTGGGTTAAGTTAAATAGGGCATAAAAGTACATCAGTAGTATTTCTAAAGATGACGGCTTGTGCGGCAGCCTGGCTTGGCGAACGTGGTTGTGGAGGACGGATGTATGGACTCACCATGTTTTGTGTTGCCTAGCAAGTTTATTTAAATACAGTATTTAGTAAACAGAATAGGAGTTGGGTTTATCGCCGTGGTTACTGGTGGTTTTCACCTTTGTTTGAACATCAGGTGCACATGCTGATTTGACCTTAGAGGTTAGGCTCGGTATTAGGGGGGGTCCTCCGTTTGGACGGGGGAGGAGCAGAGAGCCGTTTATCGGGTGCCTCCCCCTCTCCCATGCTGCTGCCGCCTCCCCTTCATCTGAAAGCTGCCACCAGATCTGCAGTAATGATTCCCCAGCCATGCCCCCCCTCCATGCACCGGGTTTGGTGATCGGGGTCACGCAGGGCGGGCCAGCTTGCTCGATGAGCAGTTTTGCTCACGGTTATGAGAAGAGGCAGCGTGAAACAGTACAGGAGGCATTTAGACAAAGACGGCTCGGAACCGCACGTTCAGTGGTCCATTATCAGGCGCTGAGATAGATATACAATACCACGCAAATGGCTGCCAAGGAAAATTACATTTAAATTATCTTTGTATTGGTGTTAAACTATAATTTTATGTCTGTCAATGTGTGTTAGCTTTGCCATTTGAAAACCTCCCTGAAAGTCACCCCTGGATTTGCAGTAACCGCCCAGTATACCCATGTTTTTGTTGAGTTAATCGATACATTATCAAGTTATTTAACTTGAATATTAATATTAATTAATAAAGCCAGCATGCCACGGCTGGGCTGTCTCTGACGAGAGGTTTGGGATCTGAAATGATGTTCTTCCAGCCATCTAGCAAGATGTCAGTAACTTTTTGGTGAACAATAGAAATTATATATGTATAGTTATTTAAATAGTGATGCAGCATTTGGTCACATGTCCAGTAGTGCCCTTGTTAATTATGCACCAGTCAGCCCTGTGTTCCGATGGTGTTGTTATGCTTCCTCTGTCTTTGGCTCTGTCATATGTATGTCCCTGGCGACGGTGGAGCGTCGCCGTCATTCTTTGAGTCATGGACGCCTCTTTGGAACCGGTGCTTGTGACCTCCGGCGGCTGTGTTCTGAGACGCCTCGGTGCTGTCCCATCGGGCCGCATCTCTGCGTGCCACTCCGGCTGCCTGCTGCATCACTTCACATCTTTAAGTGAGGATTAGCGGATCTTCTGCGCTCCCTTGGTGTTCCAGAGCAGGGAGAGAGTGGTGTGTGTTTTGGGACCACGAACCGGCGACTGCTCATTTAAGAAAAGAAAAAAGAAAAACTTGACGCACGACGTCTTATCACTCTCCGTAAAAACCCAAGAATCACGGAGGTGGTCTGTAATTTGCATGAGAATAGGCTATAATTGTATGGGCAATGTTCAGTGGCGGAGTCCATTAAGGGACAGAAAAATTACGCAGACTGACATTGGAATAGGCTCGTGGGCTTCTGCCAGCTCCATAGAACCAGGAACCAAAGCTTTACAAAAACAAACTCGAAAGCTCTCTTCATTCGGAATAATAATACATCTAAAAATAGGCCTGTGAGTGTTTGCGAATCCTGCTGGTGGCATGTGCTTTGTGGCCGTGTCTCAGTGATGAAGGGGCGCGGGTGGCACTGGAAGCCGGATTGATCTTTACAACCCATGAATAAGAAATGTGGAACTTCTCATTTTTTAGCAGACTTTCTGCAGTGGGCATGGCTGTTTTTAGAGATTATCACG
Source organism: Mormyrops boulengeri (assembly GCA_026781065.1). Classification (NCBI taxonomy): domain Eukaryota; kingdom Metazoa; phylum Chordata; class Actinopteri; order Osteoglossiformes; family Mormyridae; genus Mormyrops; species Mormyrops boulengeri. The sequence goes on from JAODLD010000130.1 coordinate 387,647, forward strand.
GATTAGGTGCGAGACGCACAGGAACCCTGGCAAGGCTGCAGTGTGTCTGTGTGTGACCTCATACCCAAACCAAAGGAACATCTCCAGTTGTGCTACTGCTATTCAGTTTTTTATTCACATATTTTTTCGTGTTTGCAACTCATTGCCATTGTCAGCAGGCATCAGTCTAGCACAGATTGTGTGCACAGGGTCCTGCCCTCACCTTGCAGAAGCCCCTTATTTCGTGCTAACAGCTTACAGTTTTGCGTAGAATTTACAGGGAAGATAACGACCATTAAACTGTGTAAAATCACTGCTAAGAAAATTCTTTTTATCCTCCTACTGGTTAATGTGTCGCCCTCACCACAGGTAGCATAACTAATTGAAATAGTGTTTACCTGCTGCATTACTTATTTGCTATATTTAGTGTACATTCTGTGGACCAGCTGGTCGGCACCTCAGGAGCTTCAGGAGAACCTCACAGCTACTGGGTGGAGCTTCCCACGTTTTTCCTTAATCCTAAAATAAGGGGGATGTGTCAGACGAAGCATCAGCAGATGTTCCTGGCGAGCGTCGGGGTCCTCTGCGGACCGTGAGCGGTGCCGCGAGGTGACACGCCGCGCCTCTGTGATCGGCGACGTTTCGTGTTTCCGCGTCCAGCTCCGCCTGATTAGTGCGAGATTATAAGCACCGCACACTGTGAAGGTCGGGTCGTTCATTATTTCCAGATTCCCCGCGAGGAACCGGTCACAAATGCTCAGAGGAGATGCCCCTAGTGTTTGTCATTTCATGGTAAATGCTCCCCCCCCCCCTCCAGCCTGAAGGTCCCTTTCCACAGACTCTCCAGCAGGGGTCAGACTTTGCTCCGTGCAGTGATTTATTGAGAAACGATAGCTTTGAAAGGCTGGTGTCAGGTTCCTGCTGGCAAAGACGCGTCTTTCTCAGATTTTGCTTTTTATCTTTAATAACTCATCTTTTTTTGCAGGAGAATTATGACTGCAAATGTTGATTAGTAAGATGATAAAAAATGTCATAGTGGGGTAGCTGCACAGATCATATCTGCCTTAATTAACATGTATTCTATGCAAAATACTTTATACTTTAAAATAGATTAATAATAGATAAAAATATCTACCTATTGTAAATTAGATATTGCAAAATATATAACATGTCAGCCCTGATGGAGAGTGACAGGCTGACAGCTCTGTTATGGGGCTGTAATGTCTAATATTTCTCTCAATAAGCTGCCATTTTCTGCAGCTGAAGCTGCCTTATAGCGTTATGTTAGCTGACTGGTGCATGCGGATGGCGCTGCCTTTCTGCAGGTGGTGGTGTGCATCCTTTGATGTTGCCCCCCCTAGTGGCCGGCTGTCTGTCACTGCTGCCTCGGCATTTTGTGCCACGCAGCGAGATGTAACTAATCCCCGAGGTTTATCTTCTAAACATCGGTTTTGCGGCGCCTGGCTTCTTAGCATCACGTAAATCATTAGTGGGGAGCTGGCGAGGCTGTGGTTTCACGAGGCCTCTGTGGAAGTGAAAATGGCCGCAAGGCGGACCAGCACACTGGCTAATTAGCCGTACTGTGGTCTGTCAAAATGTGGATTCATAGTAAGAAGAACAGTGTGTGTAGTTCTGTCCCAGCTAGTTGGATCTGTGGGGCATTTTGTCATGCAGGTTCCGCAGTGTCAGTGTGTCAGTTGCGTATTATTCAGTGACTGGTGACTAATTGTGAAGCCAGCACAGTAATGGCAGAGCAAGAGCCGCTGTAAGCTAACGGTGCTTAACGAGCGGCCAGGCTGTGCTCAGAGGCCTGAAGCTGCCCCGCCAAGCTGCCTGCCTGTCCCCACTGGGAGAGTCAGATCCCCAGCAAACACCCAGCTTCTGTGACTCTAGAGACCGATTTAATGGCTCCTCCAAATTAGCTGTTAGTCCTGAGCTCCTCCCTGAGCTCTGGCAGGGGCCGAGCTCAAGACTGACCTCCAGAACACAAGGAGGTCATGCTAGATGTTCCCTGAGCAGCATGTTGTAGCTGGGAAGGCTAGGAACAGGACTACTCAGCATGTTAGTGTGGATCGAATGTTTGGAATATCTTCATATTGGGAATTCGGTAGACATTTGGTTGTAGTTTGGTTGTCTTGAGTAAGGTTTTTTAAGTTCTGTGTGATGATCGATAAGGTGTTACCCACTTTAAATATGTGATTCTGTTGCAATTTCCTTTGGAGTGTTCACATTTGCCTAGTTCTTCAGTAATGGAATCAGAGAAAAATCCGGCTACAATTTAAAAAGAACTGACTTGCTTTGCTTGAAATGATCAGTTCTCTGCTGGTATCCCAACTCTGCTGTTGCATCAAATTATGCTGCATAATGGTATTGCACCCCTTCACCAAATGCATAACATTTTGGTAACAGAATTACCTCTGCTGCAGAATTGCCCATTTGCAATGTCACACGGTGTCACTGTGGCACAGTCATCATCCATGGGGTCCCCCTGGCTGTCGGGAATGGGCTGTTCACTGTGATCCTGTACTGGATAATAAGTGGTATGGATGCATTTTAAAATGGCAATAAAATGTATTAAAGCATTTATGCATTTTATTATCATGGAGATGAATTATACAACATATGAGTTAGTGTTTTGAAATGTTGAAGAATACGCTGTCGTTGCGAGGGTTTCCTGTTGTGCGTTCCAATGGTTTGTGCCTTAGAGTGATAAACTTGGTGGTGTCTAATTAGTCATGCTGCGAATCCCATTATAAGTTGGTGTTTGATCCGTGGGAATGTAGAGTTTTCTTTAGAGATCTGGCACAACCTCAAGGGGCCAACTGGCAGATGATGGCCTGGCCAAGCAGCCTGTATGAACACAGGGAGACCGCAGATCTCAGGTCAGGGCAGCGTCTGGAGAAAATGCCTGTCTTGCTGTCTCTTGTCATTCCATACTACAGTTTTGTGACCTTACAGTCTTATTATCTTATTCACTATGGAAGAAACGTTTTGCATTATTTTGTGACATTTTCCTCCAGGAGAAAACGTGAAGCGTATGTAATGTTCCAATGGTTGTGATGTCGCCGTGGTTTGTCATCTGTAGGCTTCTCCCGATGTTCCTTGTCTGTCTCTTACGCGTGCCATAGTGCCAGAGGAAACGGACGACCGCAGGAACAGAGCAAGGATCACGTATTGAATGTGAAGGTTAACTGGTGCCTTGTCTGGCCTTGGGGACTATGAAACAGTGATAGATGAGTGTCCTTTGATACGTAAACGAGGTTAGCAGCTGAATGGTCAGTGCTGCTGATCTTTTTGAATGATCTTTGGATGCGTCAGTCTAAGACGTATGTAAACAAGGTCGTGGTCAGTGAGTCAAACCAGAATCGTGCCCACATTACGAGTGCGCCATGAAACACGACTCAATTTAATGACTTTTTCCTTGTTTAGCCGCATAATTTCCACCTTTGATGGCTGTAATTTTCCTGCCCAATGCTATGCCAGTACAGCCTCCCAATCACGACGGAAAACAGCCATAAACTGGTTCATTTGATTGTCATAAGCCTCACATGATTACTCTTTATCACTCATGTTGTGCTGATGCGTCTTTTAAAGATGTCATTAAGAGGGCTTCTTTAATTAGCCCTGGCTCTGAGCATCATGTGGACCAGATGCCCACGATGGACATCATGATGCGTGATCTTTACCCCAAAGGACAAAAAAAAAACCCTTTTTGATGCCATTTCTCTGTGATATACACCATGTAGGGTATGGTCTATTTGTTAAGTCAGTGTTCTACACATTAACCAACAATTTCTGAAGGTTATGTAAAAATGCACCTTTGTTTTCTCTGTCATGCAACGTAGTAATTATAAGAGTGAATTACTGACATTATCTACGGGATGATAATTTGGGCCTGAATTTTGCTTGTGTCTAATTAAGTCTGTCCACACAGTGATAAGGTGGTAAGTGGAGCTGGGCAATGAGAAACATGCTTATTTAGCTCGGCCCCCGCTTTCGGGCCTTGAGCCGGTTTGACCTTGCAGGCAGCGGCGCTTTCCCAGTTTTTTTCACGGATGCCCATGAAGAGACCAGATCCTTCCGCGAACTGGAGAAAAGTCAGTGGCGAATCGTCGTGCCGCATTGAAGCCCATTGAGGCACGCCATTGCGCTGCAGCCTCGACGGCACCCGGGCTGCTGGCCAGCACATTCCCCGTGATCCCTGGAGTGTGTGAGTCATCCCCAGGGAACCTTGTGTGTCCCATACCTCTGTATGAAATACTCAGTCCTGCGTATGTCATGACCTTTGGTGAAGATCACACTGTGGGGTTTAGGAGCTAAGAGTTTATCTTAACTGGTTCTCTACTAAAGGTCAAGTGAGTCAAGAGCAATAATGTCAATAGTTGGTTATGTCACCTTCTTCTAACCAATCGTGGTGTCACCACTGAGAGCCATGATTGGTCATCAGTTGAGGACAGTCTTGGAAAACTCACTCCTGCGCTGGATCGTAGACGTGAGTAATGACAGAGCTCCGTAGCAGGAATTGTGTTGCTTCTGGGGCTGCTCTCTCGACATGGCGGCCTACACTTGACATGTCAAACTGTGCTTTAGCGCAGTGCTGAAGACTCGTCAGCATGTGTGACCTGAGTACCGCATGAAGGCAAGTCTGCAAGTTTGGAATTTTGAAAGTGCTACTGCTACCTGACGGTTACACAGCTATTGCTGTCCACTCTTTACGCTAAGCTGTCTAACTGAAGATCAGTATTAAGCACATATGGCTATACTCAAAACTGAAGGGATGAAGGAGTCAGCCATGACGGTTCACTCTAATACTGAGCTCCACTTCTGTGCTGTTGTACATTCTGTGTACAGCACCCACTGTCATTCATAGTACACACGGTTGGCTTCATCGAAAGCTTTGCTGAATTTTACATTTTATTAATGTAAGGGGGAAAGGAGAAGAATTCACTTTTAACTCGATGCTCTTAGCCATCAACTTTAAAGGGGCATCTTTGTTCAATAATTTCTCTGGTGTTTTACTCCAGTGTGACTTTTTGAAGCCTTTCATACATCCCAATGTATTTGTGTACTACAGCAGCACTTGTCCTGGGACTTTGCTGCCTCTGCTCTACACAGCACAGTATGGCCAGAACAGCTACCTTCCTAAGGTTTGCGTCTACTTCATTTGAGAAGTGCCTGCCGGGTCGGTGCTGGCGGCGTGGACCTAGCAGTGAGGAGTACTGTAGGTCCAGAGCTGCCGTGGTTATATTTATCCGTCAGGCCAGTCGGTGAGCTCTAGGCAAGGCTGCAAAGCGGGGTGCCGTTTTTAAGTACGGTGGCTGGGGCCACTTGGCGGGGATGATGGACGTCTCGGGGGATCGCTCTGCGGGGTCCAGATAAAGAAGGCAGCCTCTGATGGAGCTGCCAGCAAAGCTACTCCCATGTGTCGTGTCTCTCCCCTGTCAGGCGCTTAAAATCTCGGACAGCTGAGAGGCCTGCATCTGTCCGCCGGAGAAACGCTGTAATACTCACACCAAACCCCCCCCCCCCACCCACCCACCCCATGCTATTAGATTCCTGGTACCTCCCAGGATTTTTTGGTTTCCGTTTTATCTCCATTCAGAGATTCCATCAAATCAGTCACCGGCTACAGGTGAAAGGAGGCAGGACCTTGTCACTTCCTGGTCACTGTCCCCTAACTCTCAGGCCAACCCGCTGTCCAGAGGCGGCCTGATATGCTGGACTGCTTTTGCCCCAACCTGTAATGCGTGACGACCATACCGCCCAAGACATGTTGCATCAAATAAAATGCATTGGCTGCCTGGCTCTGAATTTAAATAAACCTCTTTGCGTGGGCTGTCTTTGAGATCAAAGCGCTGCAGAATGGTGGCGCCAATGATCGTATCAGCCGCTGCTCTTTTTTTCCAGGTGTGCTAGAGCCTTGCGAGGTTGCGTAGAAGTAAAGAAGCTCGTTAATTTACAAAGAGAAGCAAATTTCGGCTGTTGAGGCATTTTGCGTGTTTCGCAATTTAGTATGCTTATCATAACCAATAAATTAGTGTGTTTATTTCACAATGCAAAGGCAAAAATGGCGTTCCTTTCGTAGTCTTCATGGATCCCATCCGAACTAATTTGCATGTATGAATACTATATTCATATGTCTTCGTATATGGTTTCTGCTTAAATGATCAAGTTTCGTCATTATTGTTTTGGTAGAACAATACTATCCTCAGGGTTTTTGCTGTCTTGTGAATGAGCTGCAGTTTTTTTTATGTAGAGTGGTGTGTGTGCTGAAGGCTTGGCATCCACTTCAAGGCCAGTCTCATTGTTCAAGGCCTGTCTCACTGGCTTTCCTTCCAGTGTAGTCATGGCTTACCAAGGTTGCAATCCAGCATCACATGCTAACCCTTGGATGAGTGCAGCACAATGCAATCTTTTTAAACTTTGCTTTTCCTTGAACAAACAGATTGACTCTATGAGTCAGAAAAGCTACAGATAAACTAAATGTTTCCTTTGTAAATCCTTGTACAGAAATAGTAGGAAGATTAGATAAAGTAAAATTTAAATGTACAGATATTAAACTTTAATATATGTATGAATGGGATACCAGTCTATCATGTGTCCCACATACAACAAAAGGCAGTCTGTGTGAGCCAGGAGTGGGAGTTGAACCCACAACCCGGGAGCTGTCAGTCTCACATTGCCCAGTGAACCACCTCTCCAAAATAGCTTTTAATGATTCCATACATAATGGAAATTACAAATAGAATAATTGGGTGTTAATTACACATTTTAGGAGATCTATGGACCGTAGCACAAGGACAAGTTTGCTGTTAATGAAAACGCACTTAGTTACAAATTAGATAAAGGTCAGAAGCAGTATAAAGTTTAGCAGTATACAGACCTGTGCCCATGACCAGGATGTCATTGATTTTATATCTCCATGAAAATTTTATCCACTGTTTTATTAGCTTTGCATAACCAAATAAAGGCTTTTCGAGTTGCTTTTGTTCCTATATTTGTGTTGTGGTGATCATTGTTTCCTGCATTGTTAACATGCATCCATTGTACCTTTAGCTTACTTTTAATCAGCAAGGGGAAGACAGAATGTATGTTGCAATCTGTTGCTCTTCGCACTGTAGTCTGAATAATTATTTGCTTTCCCTCATAATGAGACGAAAAGCATATTAATGTTCCATAATGCAAATCTTTCTGTCCTTTTTGCACCAAATGATAAGCAAATAATCTATTTTGAAATAAATGTTGCTGAAACTGGAGCTCCATAAAGGGCATAAGCAAATATGTATATTTTATATTTTATTTTCGTTCTATGCTATTATTGAAGTGACGTCCTATCTGGGGAGTCGAATGTACTTCTTGGGACAGGCTACAGGCTTAATGTGACCCCATGTAGGGTAAGTGGTTATGGATGAATTATATTATATTATTATATTCAAGACAACCAGACATCCGCGGAAATGATTTTTTCGACCTTGACAAAACTCGCTTTCCCCGGACTATTTTCGCCCGCAGATAAAGCACAGGTGCCGGTTAGTTGTGCGTAACCGGCATTTCTGTTCCCTGTTTGCACAATCTTCTGCAGTCTATAGCTACGGGCAGGGCACGCGGTCATGCCCTCGTCCCCACAGGCGCCCCGTAACATCAGTGTCACCAACTTCGCTCAGCTGGTTGGTGTGGCATTTACATGTATGTAAGAGTTTTATTACCTTGTAAATAGTCTGTAGGGTTTGCAAACTACCCCAACGCTTTTGATGTAGCTAATTTTAGGTTTATAATGGAATAATATATATTTGCCATAAGATTTCTTGTGTGAGAGTCTGAAAGCGTGGGTGTCACGTCACAAGCGCGAGAGCTGGTATCCCTGCCGTTTTGGCGCGTTCGTTCCCCGCGTTTGACTCGTCTAATATGGAACCTCGTGCCCCCCCACGGAGATAATTAAGAACAAAATTATGCAGTTATCATCACGTTGCCCAACCCCCTAATTTCTGTCTTCCATAATCATTTTGGAAGACACCTCTACAAGTAATTTAGAAGTCTTAATATACTTGGCTTTAAAACATTTTTAAATTGTGGTATGAAAATAGAACCAGCGTTTTTTGTCCCCGAACCTCCCTGGGGATGATGCGCGCGCTATAACGGAAGCCGCAGAGGCTTTTCAGTGACCCGTATTTGTCAAACGCATCTCCAGTCCAGCCTCAGGTGCTGTTTTGGGGATATTATTCCCCAAAAACATGGAAGGCTTCCAGGTAGGATAGCAGCAGTGGGCACAAGTTTCTGCTCATGGTGCTGTTTCATTTTTAGTATTTTCCTAATGATGAGAAAATTATATTTCCCAAAGCAAAATCCAAAAATCTGTCTGTTTCAGGGTCAAACAAATTATGTTTGTTTGCAGCCACACACAAAGCCTGACTGTGAGCTGCATGTACGGCAGTGTTGGCAGAAAATGTTCAAGCCCGTGGCATGCCAGCGTAGGTCGGGAAGTGGGAAAAAACAGAAATGCGAAGGGCCGGGAGTGGATGCGGATGGTGGAATGGAGATGGGAGGCAGTGAATGAGGCTGAGAAGGGAGGCGGTGAATGAGGATGAGAAGTGAGGCAGTGAACGAGGCTGAGAAGGGAGGCGGTGAATGAGGCTGAGAAGCAAGGCAGTGTATGAGGCTGAGAAGGGAGGCAGTGAATGAAGCTGAGAAGGGAGGCGGTGAATGAGGCTGAAAGCAAGGCAGTGTATGAGGTTGAGAAGGGAGGTAGTGAATGAAGCTGAGAAGGGAGGCAGTGTATGAGGCTGAGAAGCGAAGCAGTGTATGAGGTCGACTCTGGAGGTGTATGAGGTCGGCTATCCCGCTGGCGGGGTATGACAGAGATTTAGGTTTTGGAGAAGTATATGTTTGAAGTTGATTTTAACAAAAAATAGAATAATAATATTGTAAGTGGTCTCAGATTATTGGTGCTGAGTTTATGCTGAATAAAAGCACATGTAACACTTTGGGATAAATGTTTTTTAGATAGGTGAAATATTTTAAAATGTCAAGGCATGTCAGACTACCCCAAAAGTGGCTGAGAGGCCTCAAACTCCAGAGGGTTAAGAAGGGAGGCCGTGAATGAGGCTGAGAAGGGAGGCAGTGAATGAGGCTGAGAAGCGAGGTTGTGTGACAAGGACTTGGTCAGGGAGTATCATCCATAGTGCTGAGTCTGCACTGCTCGTAATGCACCATCGAGCTGCTTTGCTGGCACTTTTCTCCTAAATTATACATACAACGTGCATTTGTAACCAGGGACTCAGACTTGTGCACATTGGTCATGCTCACACTTAGGGCCCTGTTGCTTGCACAGACCCCAGTAGATGGTCTCCTAGTGACTGGTTCTAGCACTTTCCAGCTGGCACAGGCTCACTGGTGATCACACCACTCTTCACCATAAGTGGGTCCTCCAGGATGACGTGACGAGTGCCTTCTATGGCACGGTTGGACACTGGACCATCATCCCATCCTGTGTGTGTAGTAGTGATGGTTCTTTTGAACCAGTTCTTTTCAGTGAATTGGTCAAACTGGTTTTCAAATCTAAAATAATCTTTTTGTAGATCCACACATTGTACCGGTACATGCCTTAGATTCTAAAAATCTAAAAATATCTGACAATTTGACATATAAAAAACACAGCAACCTTTTTAAATCCACTTACATTTGCTTCTCGTAGACTGGCTGTAGCCATGTCGCCTTCAGTGCCCCTCCGCACACCGTAATCATATTGTGATTGTGTGCAAGCCCGGCCGCAAGATGGCTGTGGCTCACTACTCCCAACTCTCGGCAATCAAGAAGTTAGCGAGTTCAGCACGTTCGGTTGATGTGGTTCACTGACTGTCTGAGTAGTTCGGTATTTTGGTGAGTTCGGTTCAAGCAGTTTCTCGGCAAATCTCGTGAGACCCAAACCTTAGAGAGTGACCAGTTCTGATCGTGCTAAACGTCTGCTCAAGAGTTAAGAGATCCGGTCAGTAAATGTCCGTCCCAATACCATCCCAATAGCCTCTGCAACAGAATTTGTTGTATTCTTTATGTTGTGGTTTTGGTCTTGGTTTTTATCCTTTAATAAAAGCATTTTTAATTATATGTTATAATACTATATAAAAGTACTTGAGATTTTATCAGGCTTTTGGAGGCTGACTGTAAAACGCTAAAGCCTGCTTACTGGCGTGATTGTTTTATTTTTAATTAGACCTGAAGTGATCAATATACATTTGTAAGACTCAGAGTATTTCAATAAAAATAAGACTTTAATAAACATGCAGTTTCAATAAGAGTAATTGAGCAAAGTGCAGCGGTATGTACTGCCGGCCCACCCCAACCGACACTTGGAATTGAACGTTCGATTCATTTAAACAAGCAGTTCGATACAATTGGTTCTGTGAATTGAACTGAACTTCCCATCGCTAGTGTGTTGGGTAAAGAGGTAGCTCCTCCTACCTTCAGAATGGGGAATTGTGGGAATAAAATGCCTCTACAGACTGCCTCTGCAGTCAAGTTTGTGTAATCAGAGGAAGCAGACACCGTGTTTCTATTTCATGGTGGCCGTGTGAGACTGTGTCTGGCTGCTGTGGTCCTCTCTTCTCATATGTCCCCGCAAACTGGTGCTAGAATGTTCCTCAGCTCTGGGACGGGTGATAAACGTAAATTGATTGATGCACACATTAACACAGGGTGTTTTTGTTGGGAACATCAAAGAGTGTCTGAAGCCAGTAGGAGGCACAGCTGTCACTTGCAGATAAATAATTTGAAAATTATTCTTGGAAACTGTAATCGATCGGGCGGATTAGGATTTTAAAGTGCTTGTTAATTGTTTATCGTTCTGCTTCTGGATGCAGCTCTGCCTTCCAGGGAGTAAGATATCCTCTGTCTTTAAGAAATGGGCGGCGTACAGAGGTGTAATAACGAAGTCGTGGTTATTGCTGGAGTTAGATGCTCCATTTGGTTGCACAGTGCAGTATGGAGTTACGGGATTACAGTAACGCTGCTAATGCAAAAACTCAAATGTGTCACAGGTGTTGCTAAGAGGTTTGGGGGGGGGGGGCAGACTGTGCTGCTCTCTGGGATAAAAACCTAGAAACAAACAAAAAAAAAGCCCTACCTCTCCTCTCAGACACTCCTGTAATTAGTACTTAGATACTGTGTTCCTAAGCGAAGTTGAGTCTGTTTCGAAGAACATATTGCGTTTAAGCCAGTATAGCTCACTGGCCTTAAGGAGGATCAAATCCCATTGTGCCAAGCCACTGTTATAAAGCCAAAGCGTGTAACACTCGATTCCCACATCACTGCGGGAACCGTTGTCCCGTTGTCAGGGTACATATGGTTGGCCTCTCCAACGATAATGTTAGCCGCTGACAGATGGCCGTGCTGGGACTCCAGTGAAGAAGGTTAACGCTACTGCGGGGCTCGTGGGGAGCAGAGACACGGGCGGTGTCTCGCAAATCAAATGGGCCTTTACTCATGACTCATTAGGCTGGCAGGGCTTTGCCGGGACTCTGGCAGGACCCTGAGATGACCAGCCAGAACATCGGTTAGGGCCCAGAATCGCAGTTTACCCGTCTGCTTGATTTCCTGATGAAGGGGTTTTATTAGAGGAGAGAATTAACTTTCTGCACTTTTAAAGACTTCAAGTTTAGTTTTGAGTTTCTGTTTATTCATTGGAATAGAACACGCATGACAGCTTTAATGTGTTATTGGATGAAAAAATAATATAAGGACTGTCCCCGACTTCTGACTGGGTTCTGTTCTGACAGACAGGGCGTATATCAAAATGGACGCATGTCAGAGTATGATAATCGCACTGACTTTTAGTGTGAAGATGAGGCTAAGAGATGCGTGTGAAGCTGGGATGGTCGCACTGCGGTACAGTACAGAACTTTCCCATGGCGGCTATTGTACGGTGTGCGTACTTGAGCATCAGCTTAAATTTAGTGATAATCAAGTGTGGGAGGATCGGCATGTGCCCTGGGGGGAGGCGACGCAGGCGGCAGCAGGCAGGGCTTCTGACGCCTTTTCAGGTCTCATGTGGAGGCGGAGTTTTGGACTGGTGCCTGGGGGTGGCACTCTTGGGGCTGGGGGGGGGGGATCTGGCTCTGACATGGATGAGGGAGAAACAAGCTTCTCTGCCAAGCAGGCTTCTGGATGCGGTGTCTGTGGTGGGCGATGGGGGCTCCGCTCTGCAAGAAGCACGCAACGCTTGTGTCGGGACCCGGCCCCTGAGCCTCTACAGACCCGGCCCCTGAGCCTCTACAGACCCGGCCCCTGAGCCTCTCCTGAAGGTTAATTCTGTTCCTTGGTTTTATTCTCCTCGATTCTGCCAGACGGGCTCCTGTCAGGATTTCTCTGGGATGAGAGGGACTTCGCAGACAAGCCGGCAAAGGGGGACCGTCCTTACAAGCATGCGTGGTGACAGTGCCGGTGCCCACGTGCTGTAATAAGACCATTAGGGGTGTTCGCGGGTAAATGTCCACGTCGCCTCTCCTGCCAGGCATTCCCCGGCTGACTTTATTCCAATGCGTGAGGGTGTTTGTCGTTTGACAGTCGTCGGCCCCCTTTCCTGCCTTGCTAGGTATTAGCCTCCCCTCTCTGCTCGCTATCTCCGCTGCCTCTCTCATTCCCTGGCGTTTTCCTTTCTGCTTTCATTTGTTTGGACATTGTATGCGTCCACTGGCCATGCCAGTCTCACTCTGAGATTCCGGCTGTGTCCCGGGCGATGCACCGGCATGCATTTTGGTCTGTCCTGTCCACTAGCTCTGAGACTAAACGTTTTTTTGTCAGATATTGATTGAATTTGAAGCTTTATTTTACAGAAAGATAACCATCTTTTCAGATAATACGATAATGCAGAGAGATCTTAGTTTGGCTCATGGCTGAATTAATGAGAGAAGGCTTGATTAAAACAGACAGCCAATGGTCAGAATGTGTTGGGTTCAAATCCCAGGAGGGAACTTTAATGCAGTTGAATGCTGGGCTGTGTATGTGGGGGAAAAGATGTGACATCATCACAGTGTGAGCCAGCAGCCGACTTTATATCCAAGATAATCTTTGCTAATTGCCAGTATTGACTCCATCTAGCACAGAGTCACCATTCCTTATCGGTTTTTGTAAGTGTCTGTTAGAGTGTGAATCGGTTACATGAGCAAAGTACTCCCAAGTGTATTTTAATTAAAGCAAATTTGTATTTAAAGGTAAAATCCACATGCTCTGAGTTTCATATCACATGGTGATGCTGATTATCTACTTTCTGGGCTGTTTCAATATTAAATCTTACAAGTTACAAATTACAAATAATTATGAAGGATATGCAAATGTAGCAATTGGGGGGGTGCAGTTTAAAACCGTCACCTGACGCTTTATCTTGTTTTAGTGATTGTAGGAGAGGGCATCCAGTGCTGTGCTCTGTGATGAGTCTGTCTCGCTTTCAATGGAAGCCTTTCATTGGTCATGGGGAATCATGTGATGCTGGTCTGTACACCCTAGCCCAGTGTTTCCCAATCCGGTTCCTAGGGACCCAGAGCCGGTCCACGCTCCCCCCCCCTCCGAGCTCTCGGTGAGACAGTCCACGTACCGTCTGTGGGCCCCTGAAGACTGAATTGTTCACTGAATCACTGGTCTGCAAACGGAGAGCGAGTACTTGGGGCGAGTCCCCGATGGGGCGATGACATGTGGGTATGGAGAGGCACGGCTTCAGAACCATTTACGGTGGGG
>JAODLD010000133.1:10999-22145 GCA_026781065.1 Mormyrops boulengeri
GGTGTCCAGGGAGGGGTATCAACAGCAAGGGGTGTCCAGGGAGGGGGATCAACGGCAAGGGGTGTCAAGGGAGGGGTATCAACGGCAAAGGGTGTCCAGGGAGGGGTATCAACAGCAAGGGGTGTCAAGGGAGGGGTATCAACAGCAAGGGGTGTTCAGGGAGGAGTATCAGCGGCAAAGGGTATCCAGGGAGGGGTATCAACGGCAAAGGGTGTCCAGGGAGGGGTATCAACAGCAAGGGGTGTCAAGGGAGGGGTATCAACGGCAAGGGGTGTTCAGGGAGGGGTGGCACTAAATCTGGTAAGATGGCCATCAGATGGTCGCTGGTTCACATCCTGTGCTAAGCAGAGTGATCTCAGCACCGGGCCCTTAACCCCCTGGAGACTCTGGTCGACTGCGATCTCTCAACATGCGTGCGTCACTTTAGACATAAGTCAGTGCACAGACACCTACCTTGGAAGAAGCTCTTGACCCGGAGGTAGCTGACGCTGAGCCGCAGGACGGACAGCTTGTCCAGCTTGGAGATGACGTCAGGGGGGAAGGGCAGCAGGCCGGCCAGGCGATCCAGTTCGGCGTTCAGCCGCTCGCGGTGCCTCTTCGACGGGTTGGATTTCTGACTTCCTGCTTGCGGCCTCCTGCCAGATGAAGCACCGAAAGCCGGTTGGCGACCACGGCCCCTCTTGGCACAATAAAAGCACGTGGTGCTGAGAGAGGGTCAGGGACATCCCGACATCCTCCAGGCTGTGTCCTGTCACAGCAGCCAATGGAAGCAGGCCAGAGGGTGACCTTTGACCTTTAACATTTGACAGCTGAGGAATTATCTGGAATTTTATGCCATTTTAATTATATGTGGGCACAACCCCACTGCTCCACACACATCTTCTTAAATAACAGCCACACATACCAGCCAATTACGTAGTCGTGAGTCACTTTGAGCCCCACTTAATAATTACTCTAAATTACCTATTTAATAGACCTTAACAGATCAGGGTTGCTTCCAGCATGAATGACATGAGTAATTTCCCATTTAAAGTGGCAAAGAATCATAGTGGAAAGTTAAGGGTATAACTAGCTGGTAACCAGAAAGCTGGGTGGTCCACATTGGATCCAAAAAGCCTGATCTGTCCACTGGTACACAATGCAACTCCTAAACAGCTCCGGTCAAAGAAATATCACCAGTGAAAATGACTCTGCATCCCTGGGTACCAACAAATAAGCAATACTTATTGTGAAAGCTGTTGAAAGGGGTGAACCGCAGGGAAAGCAGCTCCCAAACAGTCCTGACAAAGCTTCAGTCCCCCTGCGCAGCAGCAGTACGGCTCGAGCACAACGGCCCTGATCCTGTGGGGACGGTTTCCCCCAGCTAGCCACAGTGACCCCTCCCCCATCTTTAAATAAACGGGGAGTGTGACTTTCATTTCCTGGCTCTGATGTCTGCAGGTCCAACTGTCGGCCCATTTCATCTTTTTTTTAGTGTCTTCACGTGCGAGAGACGGCCACCTAATCGCACACTGTCATTTTGTCTAAATTAAATGAGCCGCTCAGATGAAGCATTCAGATATTCTAAAATGTCTTAATTCACCAACAAAATACAGCATCTTCTATTTCCACTAAAATGATGTAGCTGTGACCTTCTTCCATCTCTAGAGCTCTGTTCATATTGAACTGATGCTTCTATTCGGAACGCTATAACGTTTAACGTGAAAACAAAACCATTACATTACATTCTCCTTGTTGTAAAAAGAGAATAAAACATTTGCCTTCGATATTCCAAATACTTAACACAACACATTTTATTTGATTTTCTTACCACTGTTTTCATTTTCCAGTTATTTAGATATTTATTTGCAGATAAAACCAGCCAGTGTCGGATATTAAATAAGAG
Organism: Mormyrops boulengeri; assembly: GCA_026781065.1. Taxonomy (NCBI): domain Eukaryota; kingdom Metazoa; phylum Chordata; class Actinopteri; order Osteoglossiformes; family Mormyridae; genus Mormyrops; species Mormyrops boulengeri. Next base: position 12,885 of record JAODLD010000133.1, read on the forward strand.
CACAAAGTCACGTCAAGCAATTCAACAGTGAAATACATATCAATATGAAAATATTTTAGGCATAACACCATTTTATATCGCAATCCAGTTAAACGGGCTACCACTGAGTTACCTGCAGTTAGAAAATTAAACTTGTTAAGAATTGTGCAAATTTAGTCTACATCTGAAAAATATTACATAAATCACTTTTACACCATGGATTAGAATTTGTGTTCTGACTCCATTAAATTTAATCACAAATTCTAAAATATTAAAGTTATACTTGAAATATCATAATGCCGTTTTGCAGTATTCAACTTGGTTAATGTATAAAACAAAACTGAGGAATGAGGATATTTTATCCACAAATACAGAACAAAAATATGCACTCATTGAAAGGAATTTAAATAATTTATTGAATACGTTGAGAAGTGTAGACTAAGTATCTTTGTTTAGGAATAACTCAATAAGTCTGAGGCGATTTAGTTCATTTGATGAAGCTAATTTGATCGCAGCTGTATTGATCTGAAATGAATTGTAATGATTTCATCGTTATTTGTAATGATAATATAGGGTAATTTCATGGATACTTAACTGTTTCTGCACCGGCTTGCGTCGCTTGCGGCCGGCATACATGCAGTCTCCCGGCGGGATCATGCTCTCGCGTCCAGGGGGGGGTGACAGGTGCCCTAAAGCCAGTAATTGAGAAACTGTTTAACAGAAAAGTCGGCGGGCTTGACGGCGCCCACACTTTTGTGAAGTTTAAAGGTCTAAAAGGCGGACTCACACACATTCATGCTTGTGATTATTAGAAAAATCACTAACAAAAACAATATACTGAATGCATTAAAATGTTAATATCTTAGCCCAATTCATGCCAAGAGCATGTGGACTGCGTGTTAACTATTATTTACCAACAGCAATAGCACAGACGGTACGAATACAGTCACACTGACATGCAGACGCACAAACGTATTAGAATACAGTTACATCAGCAAATATAAAATACTACACACTCCGCATGTCACATCCCAAAACATTAGCTGTATGGATGACGCACATAACAAAGCACTTACCTAAAAGCTCTATTGATGTTTATCTGTCCCTGCGTAGTTTCAGTGTTTCAGTATGAATTTACAGAAATGTTTTTCTTTGGTTAAAATAAAAACTCGAAGTGAGTATTTCTGCTTTGTGTCAGACGGCAGATGTGCTGGACGCTTTATAGCAGCCCGGGTCGCCTGCACTTCCTTGTGTTTCAGGTGGCGGATTCCTCTGAATGACAAGGCGAGCTCTTCGCACGCAACTCGGCCGGCCTCGCAAACGCCAAGGCGCGCACACACACACACACACACACACACACACACACACCGGCTGCAGGACGGGGTCGCGATCGAGGGGCGGGATCGCAGGCACCCCCATTAACTACGAACGCCAGGGGAGGTGCATGGCCGGCATACGTTTTTTGGGGGGGTTATTTGAAGTTTTTCGTACAGTAAACAGAATACACGTGGAATCGCGTTTTACCTTGGAGAGAAACGCGTGCGTTACTATTCAAGTTCCCTTAAAGTCCGATCCACGTCTGACATTAGAGTATAAAGGCAGCTGGGGGGTGGATTTCTGTGCTTGGGTTTCATAGAGCCCATAGTATGATATTTGGTGAAAATGAACCCAAGTTACAGAGGAGTCTGCAAGGAAAACACAGCGATGTAACGTATTGGCACAACTGAAGTAAGTCGTCCTCTTAACGCATTGAAGCATTATGCAATATAGGGGTAACGGGAAACGACAGGTCGCCTTTTCGCGGATATTAGCGCGGACCGAAATATTGCATAATAAATTGTTACATCTTCAGTAAGGCTGGAGATTAATATCACCATTATACGTATAATTTTGGTTTAATTATTTCGAAATGGGACTGAATGGGCAATTAGTTCAGTAGCGTAAGCAATTTCATAAAGATTAAAGTACGCTTTGGCTGGCCGGTACTGATCCAATTCATCTGTCATTTCAAGTAACGCAACGTGTAGTTTCGTCCCACTATTTGTGCTGTCATCCATAATAATTTCTCTGTTCATTTTAGTGGTGAATGCTTAGAAGCAGGTCTACATGCGTAGTAGCTGGAATATGGGAAGGTGGATTTACTCGTGAGTACTGGGATTTAGGTCCACACCAGTACAAGAGTCCAGTACAAGAGGACTCTTGTGTTATTAAGTTAAAACTAACGGTTTCTTTATTGAAATATGAATGTCTGGAAAGTTCTTTAGCGGGAAACCGCTACAAATTTCAAATTAAGAAAATAATTTCTTTGTGATATTTGTAGCCGGTCGGATTTTCCTGCCGTTTCTTCCACGGCGGAGCAGCCTGCCTGAGACGCGGCGTCCGCTGCTTCTCTCCGGGTTTTGTCCTTTCAAAATCATACTTCATTAAACCTTAAATGAAGTGAAAACATTCGTTTCGCAAATATTAAAAGTTGACCAAGACTTTCTAAAGTTAATGCCTGAACAGTCGAGCACTTAGCTTCCTGTTAAGCTCATTTTGCTTCATGTTAACGCACCATATCGGCACCAAATCTAAAACATTACGTAACGTAATTATTTTTTATATTTAACGCACTTTGGACTATTAATGGCTACAAATACATCTGTTGCATATACTTAAACGTTATAATATTTACCTGTAAACTTCTTAATATGCAGTTTAGTTTACGATTTATAAGATTGAGAATTTTTAATCACAGGTTAATAATAATTCGACATACTGCAAAATAAAAACGTATTTTTACCGAAAAAATTAAATGTTGCAAAAATGTGTTATATATATATGATTTTTTTAATCGTAAAAACTATTCAGTCTCACTTAACATCAGCTATTAACTCTAGTCTTATTAAGACTGTTAACTTAAGTGTATTTACTTTAAAACTGAACTGTTTTGCCAGATTAGTCCACAACTTTCAAAAACCGAAGATCCTGCTTTTTAACAATTTTAAGTTTCAGCTGACAAAATAGTTCGGTCTGAAGTGTGAATCAGTAAGGAAGTGACAATTGTTGAAAAATGATAAAAACATTTGTTGATGATTTTGCTCTGCGGGTGAATAAAGAAATGAAACTGATTTCCAAAATGTTACAGTATTATACTGTATACAGAACATTTAGAACAATAGACCTATAACAGCCCGATATAGTCCGTGTGGTTTTGGAGTATGATAAAATATTTAGGACATGCTTTGTAAAGAGGAGAACTTCTGCTTCGTGAGGAACATGTGGACAGTTCCGAAGTGTGACTGCATGGGTCTGCAGTGAGGGGATATCATTTATGGCATTTGAAGGAAGCATCGACCAACTGGCAATATAGAGCAATGTCCAGTGACACCAGTTCATGAAACACTGACCCGATGTGCAGATTTCTATTTTGCCAAATCTAATTACTGCAGTAATTCAGTCTCTTTCATGGGGCTTACTTACCGTAGACACTTATCAGAAATACACTGCTGAAAAAAATAGCGAACTAAATTCGCTGACAATATATTTTTGTATAAAACCCAGGGGCTTGAAAGCAGAAGCATCCTTACGAGGTGATTTCCCGCCCGGCTTGGCGCTGCTGGAATTCAGTGCAAATACTTAATTCGGGTTATTGCATCACTCATGTAGGATACGACGTCACGATCACTTAGGCTGCCTGAGCCGTGACGGACAGAACGAGGCTGGTGTTAACACATCATTCAGATACCATCAGCGGGCGATTGGAGTCCTGATACGTGAAGAGTGTCCCCTGATAGCTGACAGCCTGCCAGACGCACAGCACAGGACAGTACGCATGTCACAATGTAGCCCACCAGGACAGCACATCCAACAGGTAGGAAAGGAAAGGAAGTCAGGAAAAGGATTTTTTAAAAACGTAATCCTCGTGTTTATAGATAACACATCTGAGGATCCATTCACTGAGTGGCCGGGAAATGCCGGCACGTCCTCACTACATGCGAATGGGGTTTATTTTAAGACTTGCTGTATGGGGGTCCCTGCAAAAGCCCGTTCCCTCGTCAGACCGACGAGAATCACAAGTGAATAAAGAGGTTAATGCATGTGGTACACCTAAGGAACTGGAAATGAAATCAGAACAGTCTTTAGAGGGAAAAAACACAAATGCAGATTTACACTGAAATGGAAACACTGCACTCGGGGATAATTTTCAATTATTATGTCTGATAAAATGAAGAAGGTTTATCCATGTTCGGCGGCAAATGGAAGCACATTATTTTCGGCACTGGCAGCGTCCCGTCAGGCCGGAGGGGTGAGAGGCTGGGTCTGGGCGGGTGAACCTTTCAATAGTCATATCTATTTCACGTCAATGTGGGACTGACTTACTGACATTACGCGATTTTGCAAACTAGACCTCATAGAAAGATTATCCTTGTTAATATGAATGTACACAGAAATATAATCCATCTACCCCACCATGCGTCTTCCTGGGGCGTGTCCCAGGGCAGGGCCCCGGCCGGGTGCATCGCGGACACAGTGCCAGCCCGTCGCAGGGCCCCGGCCGGGTGCGTCGCGGACACAGTGCCAGCCCGTCGCAGGGCCCCACCATATGTACGTGTACCCGCACACTCGAAGGGAAACACAGCCGTGGGAGGAAAAGGACATAAATAAATAAAATTCATCAGATATGTTAACAACCGAAGAAGGTCCAAGCATCAAACTGAACGGCAAGCCGATGACTCACTCGGGTGGGGGGGGTATCACATCCTGCATGAGTCATGTTTTCTGTTTTGGCCGTAGTTTTAGTGGCAGCAATATTTCTCAAAATAAGCAGAAAAACCCAAATAAAGGCTGTGTTTAGATTTCATTATTAAGCAGCGCAACAATTCCTAGAGAATTGCATTGAAATTACCGACTGAGCCACTGTTATGAAGCAATCAGAGAAAGTGAAACTCACATGATTACAGGACGAAGGCCTATTAACAGGTCATTTCAGGTCACATTTCAGGCTCCCGCCCGTTTTGACCGTCTATTTAGTACCTTACTTAAAACACAGCACATAACATAGGACCTATATACAGCTTGGGACTGCAAGTCTGCTGGCGTCTGCAGAAGAGGTCCTGTATAAAATGGAGTTTCTGTGGTACAAGCAAGCAAACGAAGTAAATGAACAAAAAGCAATTTTTTACACAAATTTTTAAATATGTCAACGTTTATGTCAAAGAATACTAATTATACAGCGATGCAAGGCCATAGCCGTGGGGTAAACACTGGGGGGGACCGAGGCCGTAATTATACATTTGGGGTGGGGGGGGGGGGTCATTGTCAGAACATCTGAATGTCCAATATATAATTACAACCTTACGCCAGTAGCGGTACAGTAAAACTCAATGTACTGTACTTTACACAACGGCAGCACAGTACTATCACAGGCTCAAGATGCCATCTAGTGGACTTCAGATGAAGTTGTTTCAGCAGGATGATAAGTCCTGTTTCTTTTGGTGTTTTAATCAAGCAAAAACCCAGAGAAACACAACAAACACACCTGTTATGCAAAAATACATTTATTATGCTGCTACCCCAGACATAGACTTTCAGCATTTAATAGAGAATCTTCAACCAGCACGGCTGCCAGCTGCATGCAGGACTACTTATGCAGACCATAGATATACGTCTGCACTTAGCCTTCAAGCACGTAATTAGGATTGACGACTAAGAGGGGGTCCTCTTCTATGACGGGCTCCGCGCCCCCCTTGTCCATCTTCCTCAGCCCCGTCTTTGTCAGCTCTATAATGATGTGGTCCTGACAGAGATGGTGGGAATGGAAACACCGTGATGGGAACGGAAAGGCTCAGCCGGACTCCTGGCCCAGTTCGCCATTCTGGCAGAGCCGCACTTACATAGTGAACGAGCCGGTGAATGACCTTCTCTACCAGGTTCTTCTTGGCGATGAGCTCAGACTCGGACTCGATCTCACTCTCCATCTCCTTCAGGTACCAGTTGACCAGCTCGCTTCTCTTCAGGGAAGACTCCTCATTAACTGCAAAAGGCCCTTTCCAACTCAATACCCACGCTGAAGCATCGTCACGCTAACATGCATCTCTGCCATGTGGCTGGTGAGGCCCACAGTGCCCCGCCCACAGTGCCCCGCCACCCTCTGGGCACACTCACGCTCCTCCATCCTCTGCATGTGCAGCACCAGCAGGTTGGAGACCTTCTTGTACTCTGCGAATGACATCTTGAGAGCAGGCTTGGGAACTGCAGCCTTCTGGAGCTCGTCGGGTTGGGCCGGTGCCGGGACTGTAGCCGGCCTCACTTCTTCCTCTTCCACGTCATTCTGATCTGAGGGGCGCAGAGACACCCATCAGCAGGACCAAAGAACCCCGTACACGGAGCAGACCACCTCATAAAATCATGACATAGATGTGACTGAGGCTGTAACACCGCCGGTGCAGACTTCAATCTGCACCCTACACAGGTGGCATGGAGATCAGACTCATTGATGGACTTTGCCCTTGATCACAGTCTACACTATGATTTTATCAAGCAAGCACACTCTCTTTTTCAATAATGTTAGCATGCTCAGGGGGGCTTGGCAACCAGGTGACCTCTGAACCCCAGAGGTTTTTATTCCTCCCTCACAGAGCTGCATAAAGCGTGGCAGAGACTCAGGAAGACGCTCGCAGGGAGGCGGGGAGACGCTCACCGCTCGCATCTGCTTCCTGCTCCTGATCGAAGTTGACATCGGGGGAATCCACACGGATGATGGATTTATTTAAGAGCCTAAAAGCCTCCTTCACATGCTTGGGTTGCACCTTGCAGGGACCAAGGAGAGAGATGCATATAAAAGCAGAATTGTAGATGTACCTTTATAAACTGCAGTTACATTTATAGTTATGTATGAAAGGTATAATTCAATATAATGCTAAAATGAGCAGACCACACTCCATATCACTGCTGAGGACAGTCAGAGAGCGCCCCCCTGTGGTCACAGCCCTAACCTCGTCAGAGCAGTACATGCGGGCCATGGCCTCAGAGAGCCGCAGCATGCTCTCCAGCTGCCGGACGGTGATGCGCCAGGCGGACTTGGTGGCGCCACTGCTGTCTCTCTGCCGGAGGCGCTTATACTGATCCACCACAAACTCCTCCGCCTCCTTGGTGATCTGGGCCCACAGTGCCAGCCGGCACAGACAGGGGGAGCCAAAGCCCAGGACACAGCATCAGTATTGGCGCCCAGAAGCTCTACAACATGCAATGTGGCCAAACCCATATTTTCAAGGTTTTATTTTCCAAAAGGCTACTGTGCAGCTACAACGCAGACCACCTACAATGCAGACCACCTACAATGCAGAGAAAGGTCCTCAAATAAGATCTTATAGGCCTCCAGTACAGCTGATTTCACACTCGGTAGGACTGGTGATGATTCACCCACCCACCCATCCATTCATTCATCCTTCCATCCATCATTCCTCATCCACCGACCATCAGAAAGCATGAGTTCAGTCAGAATACTGATGCAAAAGTCAGTCACTTATTGACCTGTTATTAATGGTCACCGCTGGTTTCAGCTTGTTTAGAAAAACATGCAGCGGTGAGTCAAATTATTTTATAAGGTCAAATAAACAACAAGCACATAATATCAAATAAGCTCTGGATCCTGTACAGAATAAGCGACTGCAAGACACTGGAATGGAATGGGAGGTACTGCAGTTAAAATGGCCTCTTCTGCTTAATGGCCACATCACTGCATGGGGATCTGGCTAAAACACCATGCTCTCAGCACTGGAACGCGCTATTTTGTCCATCCTGTCGTCCCACGGCAACAATTTGTAATTTACAAAAAGCAAAACGATCATAATAGCAAAGCTGGAAAATGACAGGATGGTTTGTGGCTTCGAAGTCAAGGTGATATGAAGATCACTGTGATGGAGACGGCACTGTAAGGAAGACGGCGGAGAGGCCGATTCGCTCACCTTTGGCTGGAACTGGCGAGCAAAGAGAATGTACCTCTGGACCTCGTCAGGGCTGTAAACCCTCTCCACAGACTCAATGTTTCTGGAATGCAGGTCGACGATGCGTCGCGCGATAGCGTAATCCGTAACCTGAGCCACAGATCTGACATTTTACTACTAGCCAAGCTAATGTTGCGCATAGAGCAAATTCTTACATCACCTACCTGGTTAAACTCTAGCCACAAAATAAAGAGTCTGAACGCAATCATTTTGACCAGCTGTGACCAGACAGCAGCCTCAACACGAGTCAAAAATGTTACGTGGAATCAGGAAATCTTAGATATGAGGCGGAAACTAAGCCAAAGTTATGCAGCAGACACAGGAACACAGCCGTCAGCAAAGAGGAAAATCAAAGATAGATCTGAGACAAAAACTGACACTTACTATTCATGGTTCAGAATATTTCCCCAAGTCTATATTCTGCAATTTCTATACTTTGTGTTTATAATAACATTTTTAAGATGTCACTGCACATCTTGACATATGGTGTTAAACTGAAGAGAATACCGCTTTGTTTGTGACGGCACACACCTCATTGCACTCATCCACCAGAATAAAGAAGAGGTCGAATCTCGACATAATGGGGGCAGACATGTTCACATTCTGCTTCAGAGACTTTGATCTATTGTACCGGCCATCGATCGGGTTCGCAGCTGCCAAAATTGACGTCCGCGCGTTCAGCGTCGCCTGCAAACAGTCGCCGTAAAGTCATTAGTCTCTGCCCAGGGTACTTTCGACAGGCGCGATTCCAAACCTCCAAAAATAGCCATAAACAGACATATATATATATATATATATATATATATATATCTCGCCTATTGACGAAGGGACAACGAGCTACAGGTAAAACAACCTCCACCGAGTTAAACTAATGTAGCTGCATAAAATAAGCCAAACCAAGCCAACGGTGAATGTATTGGAAAAATTCAATTATCAGACTGCTGACAGTAGCAGGAAAACCTGGCTTAGTACATTTACAGCAACCAACAGCCTGAACATACTTGTATTTATAAGTAATACTAAATATCCGTGTCACGTTTTACTTTGAAGGCAGACTACCTTGACTCCCGCCTTGGTGATTGAGATGGTCTGCTGCTCCATGGCTTCATGAATGGCCACCTGGTCTTTGAGATCCATCTTGTCGAACTCATCTATGCAGCAAACGCCCTGTGAAGGACACGGGCCTGTAGTAAAGCTGGCGTGAGTGACCACGGTACCCAGGGCGGGGGGGGGGGGGGGGGGGGGGGGGGGGGGGGGGGGGGGGGGGGGGGGGGGGGGGGGGGGGGGGGGGGGG
>JAODLD010000133.1:45070-57467 GCA_026781065.1 Mormyrops boulengeri
TGTGAAGGACCAAACGGAATAAGCGTTAAAGTAGTCATTTGTAATTCTGTGAAGGACCAAACGGAATAAGCGTTAAAATAGTCATTTGTAATTCTGTGAAGGACTGTCGGTGAGAGTGGACGGGAAGGGCTCGGCCCTGCTGTGTCTGCTACAGCTGTCCAGCATCCTTCATTGGTGGATGTTTCAGGATCTCTCCAGAAATATGTAAGGAACTTACTGAAGGAAGATAGTGTTCCCCTGGGTTAGTATCGTTTACATGTACTGTCAAGAACTGTGCTTAAGTTCACAAAGGGTACTCAAAGTACTCATTTGTAGCTATAGCTATGAGATCAGCCAGTTTGAGTACATGAAATTCCACCAAGAAAACAGGCTACTATACCCCTAAGCGGAGAAATAATCTATATTTCAATAGCTCCAGAGTGTAAAGGACAAAAGGAGATGCAAAGTTTGAAAAGAAAAGAAAAACAAGCTTTTAAAGTCATTTGATTATGTATAAAGTGTATCAGGAGCAGACTGGAGTGAGAGTGCACCCAGTTGATTTTCACCTGTATCATAAATTTACTATCCTGCTGGACTGGCAGCAACTTTATAAAGATCTGCTCAAATCAGCTAATCCCCGTACAGTTAGAACAGAAGATCTAATCCAGTGTGTGTGTGGATTAGGTTTATATCACATTATCGGGACCAAATGCCCCCACAATGTAATAAAAACCTGTTATTTTGACATTGTGGGGACCATTTTTCAGGTCCCCACAAAGATCAGTGAATGCAATCAAAAAAGTAAAAACGCCAAAAGTCTCGTATTTGAGGTCGTCATATTCAGATTAGAGTTTTCCCCATAGAAATGGAGAGTCCCCACAAAGATATATGTACAAATGTGTGTCTGTCTGTGTGTGTGTGTGAGTGAAGGATGTCCTCACTTCACCTTCATCATTTGTTCTGCTCACTTGTCTTGGTGTCCAAAGAGCACCAGGGCTGGGCAGCGTGCCCTTGTGTGACAGAAACATTGGGTTAGTCGTAGAACAGCAGAACATACAATACGTATCATGAAAGTCAATACAAAGGATCAGAAAAGTCATATTTGTCGACATAAATGGTATTTTTGAGTCAGCCAGGCATGTGACGAGATGGCCGAGTGGTTAAGGCGATGGACTGCTAATCCATTGTGCTCTGCACGCGTGGGTTCGAATCCCATTCTCGTCGGTACTTATTGGAAGCGCAGCCTATATGTACTTATCATGTGGGTTAAATGCAGAGAACACATTTTATTGGTGTGCACTGTGTGCTGTGGTGTGTCAACAATAACAATTAATCACTAAATTCAGTCGGTATGTTTTTTGCTCCATCCTATGAATTAGTCCCAGCCCTGCAGAATTTAATATTCTGTTCCTTCCATCCATCCATCCATCCATCCATCCATCCATCCATTTTCTAACCTCTTATCCAGGTCAGGGTTGCAGGGTATTTACACTTCCAAATGAAGCGATATATTCTAGCCGTGTGACTTTCACACCTCTCTGTGTCAGCTGTATGTGCCTCTCTCGTTTCACTGCACGGTCACGACTAACAAGTTTGGGAATTTCACACATTTGCCGACATAAACATTCCAAGTGACTTGGACTGAGCGGTAGTGCACCTGTGGCTCTTATGACTCAACAAGCAGAGCATTGTACTACCAACACAATGTTGTGGGTTCAGATCTCAGGGACACAGATCATTTATGTTGCTGTACTCTACTGTAAATTGCTTTGGGTAAAAGCATCAGATAAACAAGTAAAATGTTCCATTCTGCTGGACCTGATAGCCTTTTCTGTGCGCCATGTTACTTACGAGGATACAGCTCATTCCAAAGTTCTTCTTGAGGTCGTTGCTGAGTTACTGGTGCTGTGTTTGTGTTCCTAGACTCCACAGCACCTTAATGAGGCTCAAGAGATGGATGTTTGTTGCTACCTTGCAAGCCTAGTGGACGGATCAATCCTAGTTTTTAGGTGTCTGGAGGTATTTTTTGATGGACCGAGGGCTTGCAGCCCGTCTGAAATATCTCATGTATCATATATCACCCATATGGAGATACACTCGCATTTTCAGCTGCTTGAATATATCATTTGGTCGTTTTCTCAGTTGGAGAAATGAAGTCTGCAAGTAAGCCATGTTACACCCAGTCAGGAGAACTTCACTGCCTGTGTGGAATTTGGAGGACCTGTCACTCGGGAGGGCTGATGACTGTGGTTCTTCATGTACTTGAGTGAACATCAAGATCGGTTTCATCATAGAAGTTTCCTGGATGATACTTGCTTCATAGCCTACAGATAGGGAGAGGTAGAGATAAAGACACCATATGTTACTATTGTGGAAAGTCTGAACAGAATGGTTCCTAACAATCCAGGTGAATCTGTGCTTTCTACACGTCATTTTCAGTTCTGTTCATCCATGGGCGAAACTTTAATGTAGGCATTGATGTTATTGTGCGAAAGGTCCTCCTCAATGCCTATATGATGTAAGATAAACATCACATCACAATAATGATCAAACTGCGTGGATTCAGTGCTGTTAGCATCAGTGCTAAATGGTGCATGATTATATTACAGAATGTGGGGTGGATTTATGGGTAAGCCGTGACACCATCGAACATCAATGGCCTGGAACAATGCTGTACTTTGCAAATCAGCTCCTCCCTTATCCTGGGTCCTTTTATACTTACAGATAAAAGACTTGGTCCTTTTGAATCCGCTGCCTGGTTTTCATGAGGATATTTAATAGGTTTTGCCAGGTGAGAGTACGAGAGGTCCCACTTCTCACAAAATTTCACGAAGAGCCGCCGTGTGGCTTGGCTTAGGGTGCCACTCCTGTGCCGGGTGGGATCGAACCCTGGCAGCAATCAGAGGTTTAATAAAGGCATAGGTTTAATAAAGGCTAATCTCATGGCAGTGTTTTATATGAGATTTTATTTCTGAATTACTTTTTCATATCTCCTCTTACATCTTTCAGAACAACAACAGCTCTATACAAATGTGACACTGCAGGCCCTAGCGAGGTTAATAAAAAGTGGATTTGTTGATGTCGTTGCTTTCCGGGTAGTTAATTTTAAGAGCACATTGACTGAATACCTTCTCATTACTGTAATGCGCCTCCATAAAAACTTGTTATTCTGGCATTTCCTTCTTGAGGAATCCAGGGACGCCACGAGGAATCCAAGGACGGCACGAGAAATCCAGGGACGCCACAAGGAATCCAGGGATGGCAGGATAAATCCAGGTACGGCAGAAGAAATCCAGGGATGCCACGAAGAATCCAGAGATGCCTTGAAGAATCCAGGGATGGCAGGATAAATCCAGGTACGGCAGACGAAATCCAGGGATGCCACGAAGAATCCAGAGATGCCTTGAAGAATCCAGGGATGGCAGGATAAATCCAGGTACGGCAGGAGAAATCCTGGGATGCCACAAGGAATCCAGGAATGACATGAAGAATCCAGGGATGCCACAAGGAATCCAGGGACGCCACAAGGAATCCAGGGATGGCAGGATAAATCCAGGGACACCACAAATAATCCAGGGATGCCAGGAGTAATCCAGAGATGCCACAAGGAATACAGGGATGGCAGGTGTAGTGGAAATTTCACGATGTAGGACTCAGGACAGCGTTTTTTAAACTAAAGTCTTTTCAGCCTTTAGTTTATTGTGGTATCTTACAGCATGAGCTTGGGGAGATGCTCAGGAGTTCTCCAAAGTTCTCCAAAGAGCCTCTCCTTACAATTCTTTTTATCCTTTGTTTCATGCCCTTTTTTGGCAACAAACTCTGATTTGTTCTGGGGGCCCCTCCTTATGGTGCCACCTGTTTCTAAGGCCCATTCCGTCTCATTCTCAGTTACCTTGAGTTCTGCTGTTCGTTACTATATATGGTTTTCCGGTATTTCGGTGCCAGCTATTTCTCGACTAGGGCCTGATGCTATCATCCGACCTTGAACACATGGTTTCTACTGGCCAAGCACATTCCTCTACTGCTAAATCTTTTTTTTCACTTCTACTGTTTAGAGTGGGTTATACAAGCACACAATATTCACTACATTTCTATCTCAGATTCTAAAAAAATTGCTCCCACACAGGATAAATCCAGGGACGCCACAAAGAATCCTGGGATGCCATGAGAAATCCAGGGACGCCACGAGGAATCTAGGAATGGCAGGATAAATAGAGGGATGGCACGAATAATCCAGGGATGCCACGAGGAATCCAGGGATGCCATGAGGAATACAGGTACGGCAGGATAAATCCACAGACGCCATGAGGAATCCAGGGACGCCACAAGGAATCCAGGGACGCCACGAAGAATCCAGGGATGCCAGGAGAAATCCAGGGATGCCACGAGGAATCCAGGGATGCCAGGAGAAAACCAGGGACGCCTTGAAGAATCCAGGGATGGCAGGAGAAATCATGGGACGCCACAAGGAATCTAGGGACGCCATAAGGAATCCAGGGATGCCAGGATAAACCCAGGGACGCCACGAGGAATCCAGGGATGCCAGGAGAAATCCAGGCCAATGGTCAATGTGGCAGGAACATATTTCCTGTCACTCATCTCTGCTGTCGTCTTTGTGGTTTATGAGGTTCATTTCAGTTTCTGGGCTGCACAGTTTATAAATTGCATTATTGACCCCCCCGACCCTGACAGCAGTACTGTATGCATGCGCTGCCGCAAATTTCAGCACATACTTGCCTGAGATTAAATGCCTGTTTCATATGCGGCTGGTCGTTCAACGGTGAGTCGCTGATAGGCTGCTGTTGACTTGGCTTAATTTGGGGCAGATGGCAGGTGGTGAAAGGGGAAATGGAACTGGAATAAATGACGGGAAACAGCGGGTTTGGAGTATTACATCGGCCGGTACTGGGAACGGAGACATGCAGGGCCAGTAGGGAACTGGGAAGTCAATCATGGAGGGGCAGTTTATTATTAATCAGATTACATGATGGATGGGAAGGGAGCAAAGTTCTTTCAGCTCTATTACAAGGACAAATCCTACACTGGAGAGGAAAGGCATCCTGTCCAAAGTGTCCCCTGCAAACTGCAGCAGATGCAGTGTTCTGGGAGATGGATGGATGGACATTGCAGGGTTGTGGAAGGTTGTCAAGATGTTTTCAGCAAACATTGCTGAGGCCCCTTGAAAGCTTCTCAAAAATGTTTTCCATTCTGACAGATGGACGGATGGATGGATGGACAAGCAGACAGACGGACAGATGGCTGGATGGATGAACAGACAGACGGATGAATGGATGATGGACGGATGGATAGATGGATGGATGGATGGATGAATGATCCATCCAGGGCTCGGTCCTAGGACCCCTTCTCTTCTCCTTATACATGGGTTCTCTTGCGAAGGTCATATCTGCACATGGTTCTCCTACCACTGTTATTCAGACGACACCCAAGTCTTTCTTTCCTTTCCACTGGATGACCATCAGGTCTCAACTCGACTCTCAGACTGCCTGACTGATATCTCCTCTTGGATGACATCCCACCACCTCAAGCTAAACCCCAGTAAGACTGAACTGCTGTACATTAAAAGCAATTCATCACCAGCTCTTGACCTTACCATTTCCTTTGAAAACTTTCTTATTGCCCCCTCAAAAACAGTAAGAAGTCTCGGTGTCATTCTGGATGACGAATTATCATTCTCGTCACACATTAGCAACCTGTCCAGGTCCTGCTCTACAATATCAGAAGGATTCATGCCTTTCTCAAGACAGACGCTACTCAGCTACTCGTCCAATCCTTGGTTATCTCCAAGTTGGACTACTGCAACTCCCTTATGGCAGGTCTTTCATTGAAGGCAACAAGGTCACTTCAGCTGATCCAGAATGCAGCTGCAAGACTCATCTTTAATGTTCCTAGATTCTCCCACATCACACCTCTTCTACGGAACCTGCACTGGCTCCCTGTGGCTGCCCGCATCAGGTTCAAATCCCTAACACTTGCCTTTAAAGGCAAGAATGGAACAGCTCCTCCTTACTTCACAGCACTGACCGAGAATCGCGTCACTTCTCGTCCTCTCAGAGAATCAAGCACTGCTCGTCTCGAACCGTCAACACTTAAAAGAGGACAAAGCGCATCAAGATTTTTTGCAATGTTGGCGCCTCAGTGGTGGAACGGCCTTCCTCTTGCTGTAAGAACGGCCGAGTCCCTTCCTGTCTTCAAGCGTCGCCTGAAGACACACCTCTTCAAGGAGTACCTAGGAGACTAGTGCTTAGTAGTCTATGACTGTTCTTCAATTTATAAGCTAGACGTAAAATCAACGGCTGTCAACATCAAATTATCGCTAAGAATGTTGTATAAAAGTTGTTAGGAAAGACGCACAGGAAAAGGTTGTTAGTGGTATTTTTTTTTCTAATGGAGAGGGTGGTATGTAAGGGTGGTATGTAAGTCGCTCTGGAAAACAGCGTCTGCTAAATGCCGTAAATGTAAATGTAAATGATGATGTTCTATCCACAACATCACCTTGAAAAATGAATCGCCCTGTGATTATACCATCAGTGAGTAAATCGTGGTCCAAAAGCCTGGCTGTAGAGCCCCTTTGGACCAGGACAGCCACAGACCCGCCAGGCCACATGCCGACGATCATCTAAAGGCCCGGTGCTGATTCGGCTCTTTGGCTTCCGTGTGGAGTCTCTCTGAAGACCAGGAAGTGCTTTTAACTTCAGAGTACTTTGTTTGAATATCTTCAAAGCAAATATTTCGAGGAGTAGGAGAGACATAATTGCTTTGAATAAATAGCCCGGTGCAGTAGTTAACAAAAAGTAATTTTTTCTTATATTCCCACTGGTTTTGGTTGCTTGGTAATGCCTCATAAAAAGTTTGATTTGCTTATTTATTTTCCTTTCCTTCCTTTCCTTAGTTTCGTTATTTGGGAAAGGATGCCAATTCTAGATCAAGTCAGATTCCTACATTACTGTCCCTGGATGTGTGGAAACTCTGTAAGCCTTCCAGCGTAAAGGTCACATGGGTTTGGGTGACACACTGGTAGCTGATTAGGGTGACCGGATAATCCATGTCAGGGGGACACTTTGAGCTACTTCGGGTTTTACAGGCTACTTTCAAACTGAAAGGCTCCTGTGCTCGGCTAAATAGTTCAGTTCTGTTTGTACTTTTACTGCTTTATTTCCTTGATTGAAAGACTCATCCAGCTGTTTCACATTAACATTACTGGCACGTGCAAGAATTCATTGCTTAAGTGAAGTCCGGGTCCTTTTAATTGAAATGGTTTGCAAACCCTGCCCTGGCTCAAAGTCTCCTCCCTGACGCGGATTATCTCGTCACCCTAATCATTCTCATTTTTCTTCTTTCCTTTATTTTTGTCACTGTTGGAGTGCGAACAGGTGAACAAGATGCATTATCATGTTTTAATGTGTGTCGATATTATTATCAGTTTGTTTTTCCCACATGTGAACCGGCCGAACATAAAGGAATCCAGCTGCTGCACTCGTCTCTGCTGAAACTGTTTCGCTGGGCTTGATGCATGGTGACTCTGCCTGAGACCTTTAGAAGATGGGCAATACTGGCCAGTAAATGACGAAGGGGAGGCACTGAAAGGATGAAGCTTGGCTGCCATTTGCGCATGTAATAGTGCTGTTCTCAGTGATCCATGAGCTCCGTCACTAGGCACTGCTTCTGCTGATGAGAGCAGATATGATTCAGGGCTGCCAACGTTGGTCAACTAGCTGGAGTGAGATTTTCGATATGATGCCAGTCTGCACACACGTTTACATGTATGTAGCATGTATGTTCTTACCTTGTAAACAGTCTGTAGGTTTTGAAAACAACCCCCAAACACTTTTGATGTAGGTAATTTTAAGTTTATAGTGGAATAATATAGATTTGCCATAACATTTCTTGCGTGAGAGTCTGAAAGCGTGGGTGTGACACCAGAGGCGTGGGAGTTCTGCTATATATGTTCCATTTGCATTAAAAATGAATGGCTGAAAATGTACATCCCAGATCAATACTGTCCCTGGGCAGCACATTGTATATAAGGAGTTGGGAACCAGACTTACATCTGTAATGGACTGAGAATTTAACTTTGACTTGATGCTTGAGTCCTTAGTCTGAAAGTCCTAGAAGCTACTTCTATTAATAGCTATTATTTTAGCTAAACAGCTCAAAGCACTTGACGTGGTTTCTGAGCACACAAAAGCAGATGGCGTTTTTTTTACATGCCTCCGTTTTTGAAACAGGAAGCAAACGGGACGTGGCGGATGATACGTGCACTGGTTATGCTGTTAGTATTTCGGCCGTATTTATGAAAAACAAGGAAACGCGAGTGGAGAGCTCCGTCTGCTTCTTGGCAGTCATAGTCTGTGCGCTTCCTCCGATTCTTTGCCTGCCCACGGAAAGAATGTTATATCCTTCCTGTAGATCATCTTCACGTCCATAGGAAACCAGCCTTAAACCTCTGTCAAGATGCATCTTCAAAGAGTGGTTTTGCTTTTTTTGTATGGTGCCATAGACGTACCATCCATGGGGTGGGGGGCGGCAGTGGGTGTTCTGGGTTGGGGGAAAATCCAGTGACAGGTGTTCTCATGCAAGTAAAGCTCCTGCTTTGTTCCTGAATGTTCTAAACACTTCAGTCATTTTCTCTCGTGTCCAGCAGCAGTAGCCAAACCCCGACAGCCGAGCCGCACGCGCTCGCACCCTGTCCGCATGTTTTCCCTTTTGTGCTGAAATAGCTGTGTTTTGTTTTAAATTTCTCTGCTGATTTTTGTGAACCTGGCTCCTCTCCCAAAACGAAGGCTCTGTCCTTTCCCCAGTGTCGCTTATTTTTCTTTGCCATTCCGCCTGGAGTGAAAAATACGTGTAAATCGTTTTGCTGTTCCTTAGACTGTAAATTAAACTTATTTGTAGAGACAAGTGTTCATTCTCTTAGTACTTTTTCTCAGAAAATTTTATTTATATTTCCAGACCAGAGTTTTTTTTACAAGAGCTTGTTTTGACACCTATTTGACTCCCCTTTAATTCATTATGTCATATATATAGTTCATATTCATAGTTTTATATTTCTACTACAATTATTACTATGTACATACATGCACATACATAATTACATGACTAATTATATGATTATCATCATTACTGCTACTGTTAAAATTAATTACCATGTAATTATTGCATTACCCAATTGCCAATCTAGTGTTTATTACTTTTCTGTATATACCTTTGCTAATTGTTGTATGTTTTTTGTAATGTCTTCTAAAAGCACCACCAAGGCAAATTCCTTGTATGGAAACATACTTGGCTAATAAAAGGATTCTGATTCTGAATCTGATTCTGATTCTGAATCTGATTCTGAATCTGATTCTGATTTTATACATGAGGATTTTTTTGCACATGATCTTTTTAGAAGATGCCAACATTCGTTTTTCCTTATTGTGTAGTTTACCTGGATTTCATATTATTTTGTTATATCAGTTGACAAACTGTTCATGCAACATGTTGCAATGGAAATGCAAATAATTGTTAGGTATGATTGTTGCTACCTGGAGTCAGAAACCTCAGCCAGTCTATGACAAACATAATTCATATTAATTCAATAACACATTAAAGATCTATATAATACATGTTTCACTTAATACCAAATATGAGAATTGGGCTTCAGCGTGACACTATGCTAGTTCAGTGTTTGCTCTGCTTGGCAGAGGTCAGTGTCCATTCATATTAGCTCCTCCCCCTAAGGTGATCAAACCTGGAATTAAATGACATTACAGATTAGTAAATATCTTACAGGACATGCAGAGAGGAGGCACCAAACCTTCCCAATCATCATCTGCTTGGTTAGTTACGTCGGCGAATCCAGAACATGTGATCTGAATCACGTGAATATCCAACTGGAACTGGATGGAAAGGACCATCCAGACAGACTTTAGTGTGTAACACAAAGGACGGACTGGTTTCTCAGCAACAGGAAACAACATAGTACACTTAAAGAAACACCAGCTTATTTTTTTATAGGGAAAGCAAGCCACTGAGCGTTGAAGCATTGAAAAAAACATAACTTAGTGATTAGCATGACTTTGAAGCAAGTGATCACGTATCGCCTTGTTTATAATGGCATCAGTTTTTGTATTTCATTCCTCTTCTCTGAGGGTGATGGGATACAGCAAAAGGTCTATGACATCTTGGGTAAGAGTTCTGGTTTCCTTGCGGCCAGTCTGTGGCTCAGCAATAGCAACAGTACTGGAAGTTAGCATTAGTGAAAACACTAGCGGAGTGACGTTAGCGTTAGGATAGTGATAGTGGAGGGGCATTAGCGTTAGCGGTAGTGATGGCAGAGGGACATTAGCGTTACTGAAAGTGCTAGCGGAGGGACGATAGCGAAGGGCCATTACCAATAGTGCTAGTGGAGGGACGTTAGCTTTGACCATAGTGATAGTAGAGAGAGCACTAGGCGGCGAAATCGCCACGCTTGCTGCACCACACCACCAGTGCAACCATGGCCAGTGTGAGGAAGACTGGCACAAAGATGAGCATGGCGAGCATGTGGTCCGGCGGGTCCACCAGGACCACGTGGCTCAGCGTGCAGTTGGAGAAGAAGAGCCTGTGGACGTGGATGATGTAGCTCTCCACCAGGGGGTTGGGCCAGTAGCAGCCTGTGCTGACAGCCTTGTCCTCACTACAGTTGGAAAAGTGGTTGTACTTCCTGTAAGAGGAGGGGGGGGGGCAGTGTCAACCCAGAGCGACTAGAAGTATCATTGAGGAGAACAGAGCAGAAATAATGCCCTTACATCCATTCATAAAGTCCATAAGGGAGAGGCTCTCTTAACTAAAAAACTGTATCTTACTCAAAGAGGAATTCATGGAATCTTTTCTATTAGTACTGTTCAATGTTCCCTGTAAGCTCATGTTCTTCCCTACAGTTTCTTTTTGACTCTTCTGTGCCCAACATTAACAAGGCCCCAAGGTTCCCTTTATTTGTACTATTACCACAAGCAGCCTTATCAATGTTTCATTAGTGCAAATTATGCACAGCAAACAGTGCACTGCATTATCATATAATTCTGTGATCTCAACCGGTTTATGTGATGCTTGCAGATTTAACGTCTCTATCCACTGTGACAGGCTGTTAGGTATTTCCATCTGGACACAATGTCTCTGTCTGCAGTGAAGCTGGTTCAAATATGTTACATTTATGGTTTCCAACTTAGAATTAATATCATTTCCATTCCAATTTCTCTCTTGAAAGCAACTAGCACGGTGGCTCTGAAGTACAAAAGAACATTATGAAAACACAAAAATATTAAGAAAAGAATTGTGCTTTTTAAAATATTTTTGCATTCTCTCATATCCTTTGCATTTTCTCAATGCGTTATGTTTTGCCCTTCAGGGCCACCGTACACTATGAACAGTAAGCCAGCGGGAATGCCATTTTTTCAGGATCATAGCTATTTTTCCTCAAGAAACACAAACATGACAGTATATTCTTAATAATAACTTAATAATAACTTGGCTTCAAACATTTTAGGCTGTGGCAGGCCTATCATGTATCTTTCAACTCATCAAGGGAAATTTCAGCTCACTTTAGGTAGAGATTTAATTCAGTGACAATGTCTGTAGCTTATTTGAACCCTTTCAACCTCATACATTTTTGAGCGTTTTTCTATCCCTTTGGTTTTAGGCTTATTACATTGTATGTACATGAGTTAGCCACATGTGCTGTATGGTTTTCAGGACATTCTGGGCTACGGAGATAATCCTAATCGATTATCTCGAGATATGATCGATAATATGATTGATAATATGATCGATAATATACAATCGAGATGTCATAACCCAGGTCTGTGGACTCTTCAGCCAATCAGTCCTCTAATTAGTGATCTAATGAGGGAGTTGTAGCGAAACCCAACATACACAGCGGCCCTTTCTGGGTAAGATTGGCCACTCCTACTGTACAGGGTCCATTTGGCAGCCTTAAGTGTCCCTCAGGGCGCATCCTCAACTGCCCGACAATCTAGCATCCGAAAATGGTCACGTATCCAGGGTTACACATGAAAAAGAATAACAATACATTTTTAATTTAGTCCTTGGCATGTGAATGTTATTTGTGTAATTTTCGAAATCTCTCCCCCGTGACATTAAATCAGCAAAATGGAACTGGCAGTGGATGGCGATCAGTGAATGCGTGTCCATCCGCTCCAGGTAAAATCCCCTAACAGCAGAAAGAAAACCCAGTTTTGCTGGATACAAACACTTCATCATTGTTTTTTCGTCTTTATCATTGAGCTGCAATGATGTGGCTGCTATGGTTGGTGTCTAATAGGCTACAGGTTAGTGGATGTCTCAGTCACAGGGCTGATCCGTTAAAAACGCCACAGGTTAGTGGATGTCTCAGTCACAGGGCTGATCCGTTAAAAAC
>JAODLD010000133.1:80482-92831 GCA_026781065.1 Mormyrops boulengeri
CGAGCAGCTGAATCCCCTCTAGGTCCGAACCACACCCAGACTGTACCATACCATCTCCTGGCCGAACAGCTGAATCCTCTATAGGTCCGAACCACACCCAGACTGTACCATACCATCTCCTGGCCGAGCAGCTGAATCCCCTCTAGGTCCGAACCACACCCAGACTGTACCATACCATCTCCTGGCCGAACAGCTGAATCCCCTCTAGGTCCGTTCCACACCCAGACTGTACCATACCATCTCCTGGCCGAGCAGCTGAATCCCCTATAGGTCCGAACCACACCCAGACTGTACCATACCATCTCCTGGCCGAGCAGCTGAATTCCCTCTAGGTCCGAACCACACCCAGACTGTACCATACCATCTCCTGGCCTGATTCCCAGCAACCCCACAGAGGAACGCAATAAAGCGGAACTGGATGGAGGAGGGGGGCTTGGACTTGCAGCCCAGTGACCCCAAACCCAAGGCCAGTGCCGATGTCCTTCAGAGTCCTGTAAACTGGGGGGGGGGCCTTAACTCCTCCATATGAATCTTTAATAAGGCAGATAAGCGACTCTGCAGTCATACTGTGAAGCAGCTGTAATCAGGATGTCCTTGAAGCATCTACAGTGTAAACACTGTCAGTGTCATCTGCAGGTTTCCCTCCAAAAGACACAAAACGTGCCCAAAACCTCACGGTTGAAACTGGTTTTAAATTCAAGATGCCCACTTCCTGGTCAGAAGCACAAGTGATTTCTAGGGACGTTACAGCGCAGAGCTCATGCGGACAGACTACGGCGATATTAGGAACTTGCAGCAAGGGTAGGTGAGACTGATAGGTTCAGTTGAGATGCGAGGGCTCCATGAAGGGCGTGGCTCACAGCATTGACCCCAGATCAGTGCAGATACTGACATTGTACAGAAAGAGAACCCAGAAATAGTACTGAGGATGATCTGTCCAGAAGGGCAGCACTGGACCGTATGCTGGCAGCTTCACAATGGGTACGGCACCCATGACGTGCAAGGGGCATGAATCGCAGCACAAAGCTGTGTTCTGGGGGCATCTTCTTCTACCCCAGGTAGAGGGCAGACCCCTGTCCTTCTGTTCAGGTTGTAAGAAAATATCCATCTATCCATTTTCTGTACCTGCCTGTCCTATTCAGGATCAGGGGGTTCCAGAACCTATCTGGGAAGCTACTGGCGCCAGGCAGGGAACAACCCAGGATGGGGAAGCAACCCCTCGCAGGGCACACTCACACACCATGCACATCTTTTAGTCGGACCCATGGCGGAGACTCCAACTCAGATTAAAAGTTCTAATTTTTAATCTACAATTAGTTTAAATATATAGGCTATAAAGAGAATTTCTCCACAGGGATTAATAAAGTATCTGTGTTCTGTTCTGTTGTGTTCTGGTCTATACTGCTATCACCTTCACATTTGACTATCTTTGAATCTTTGGCTCCCCCTGGTGTGCAGAGTAAATTATTACAGGTCCTACCAGCCATCTACCACCTTGCCTTGTTTCCATAATATGACCCAGAAGGAAGGAGGAACACATTCTCCTTATAAGGTGCCTGTCTTTCACAGCGCTTTGGCAGACCTCCCAGCTCCTTCACAGCACTTTGGCAGACCTCCCAGCTCCTTCACAGCGCTTTGGCAGGGCTCCCAGCTCCCCCACAGCGCAAGACAGAGAGAGCGCTGCACAGAGTCACAGTGACTACACAGAGAGTCACTGCCTGGACCCCTGGATGTCTTTCACCGGCCCACGTCTTGGGTGATCTGGCCACCCGGTCAGATGTTTCCATCACCATCATGTTGTAGATGGAGCAGAGACAGCGCTAAAGCTGCTCGGAATGTGAACATCTGGCTAAACAAACTGCCGTAAGACTTAGAAAGCCCAGCGGCCCACAGGTGTGACAGTATTGTCATACGATGGCTGCTTTTATTTTAAAGCCGTGAGGAAAGCAGGGATGGGGCGTGACTATCTGCAGATGAGCGATTCCAGCCTACGGAGAAATACCTGCCCTGATAGAAAAGCTGAATAAGACTTTTAGGCCTCAGACAAAGTCTCTACAACAGAGAGATACAGAAATTTTGTTTAACCTTCACAGATGAAGCTGTCGGATATCAGCTGCAGGATACAGCTAATGCTTAAGCACCAGGACTAATGAAACCAATGAAGTATGCAAATGGTTTATTTATCCGTGGTGATTTTGATGATATTTACCAAAAACTTTTCCCAGGAAGAGAGCTTTGATGAGGTTGAACTGGGTGTCTGAAGCATCTGGCAGGGAATAGTTCACTGGAGGGTAGTGGTCCAGCTGTGAGACAGACAGACAGAGAGTGAGGCAGGCAGATAGGAAGGCAGAGAAACAGGCAGAAAGACTGAGAGACAGGCAGAGACACAGAAAGACAGAGACAGACAGACAGAGAGACAGGCAGAAAGACTGAGAGACAGAGACAGACAGACAAAGACAGATGCAGACAGACAAAGAGACAGGCAGAAAGAAAGAGACAGACAAATAGAAAAACAGGTAGAAGGACAGACTGGGGCAGGCAGACAGAGACAGACAGACAGGCAGGCAAACAGCCCGGTAGACAGACAGAGACAGACAGACAGAGAGACAGGCAGAAAGACTGACAGAGACAGAGAGACAGGCAGATAGACTGAGAGACAGAGACAGACAGACAAAGACAGATGCAGACAGGCAGACAATGAGGCAGGCAGAAAGACAGAGACAGACGGACAATGAGGTAGACAGGCAGACATAGACAGTCTGAAAGACAGACAGGGAGCGAAGTAGCAGACAAAGAGAAACCTAATGTAAATATGTAAACACTATCAAGCAATCGCTATTGGACCCTCACTTGCCCACATCTGACAAGGCAAGAGTTAAGAGCAGCTAAATGAAACCCCACCATTCCAGCTGCTGTAAGAGCTGTAACTGCAGTAACACTGTTGTTATTGTGAGCATCCAGTACAATTAGATACATTACTGCAAACACGCAATAAAAATACAAATGGACAGAGACCCTTTTCAGGTTATCTCCGAAAGCCTCTTGGATGCCCCCTTGTGGCCACATCAAGTCTGATTTTTTTGGAAAATAATTGAAACGCATGCAAAACAAAGACACGTCATGATAACGGACAGTCATGAGGTGAAGCAGTGCAACTGGAGTTTAACTGAAAGCTTTGCGGAGGTACGCATGGCGAAAGATCAGAGAGCAAAGAAATGAGGATGAAAGAATGGCGTATGTAGCCTGCGAGACTACTCCCGTGCACTCACTGCCATAAATCAGTTCTTATTTAGCATAATAAAGCTTTTAATGGGGTCTTCTGCGTAATGCTGGACATTCATTTCTAGGAGCAGTTAATTATGCAAGCAATTCTACAGTAATTAAATCAGTGCCACGGTTTTCATTTTGGTAAATAATTTCTATAAAATGTTTTTGCCCCAGTGCAGTCATGCAGTGTGATGTAGTGTGAGATATAATTACAAAAACAGTATCTGTGGCCTTAAGGTATGGGTAGTGCACTATATAGGGAGTTTTGTAGTGCTGTTCGAATTCTAAACTGTAAATTTCATTCACGTAGTGCACTACAGAATCGGCACTAGGCACACCAAAATGTAGTGTACAGTTGCTGTACCTTACATTGGTTTACTTAGACCATCATGCATTCCAGCAGGTCACGTGAGTGTCGGAACTTGGTCATGTGTCAACCGTTGTCCGCCCTTAGCCACTAGTGAGTTTTCTATACAGTGAACACTATATAGTGAGCAAGTGAGTGAGTGATTGAAGAAGTGGACATTTCGAACACAGCTCAAGTGTCTGATTAGCACTGGCTAACAAATTAATGCGTCATGTCCATGTATGGCTGCAACCAGTGTCACTATGTGTGAGTTAATTAACTATTCAAAAAGTCGGAAGGCCCAGTGTCCAGGGGGATGTGACGGCTGGAAAGGTGTCAGGACTGCACCCTAAAAAGGTTACATGGCGTTCTGTGAACATCGCCACAGTAGCACTGCTGCCAAGATAGGAGGCCATTGTCAGGATCTGCCTCCAGTTGTTTCCCTGCCTGTCCAGTAGGTGTCGCTGGTCAGGCCATTCATGGTGTTTGAGTCTTCTGTGCCTGCCCTTCTTCCTAAGTCGGTCATTGTGTGTTTGTAGCTGTTGTTGCCCCGTGTTCACTGCTGTATTGCTATGGTTCTTACTGTGTTACTCTTCGTTTTTGTTGTTCACTTGCTTTGTTTTTGTGCATCTCCAGAATTTTGGCTGCTTGTTTACATGCAGTGCCGTCACTGTATAATAGCAGTGATGCTATAGGCTGACCCACATTAGTAGGGCAGGCTCTGCTGAGGTCTTCATTCTCTGGCAGTGGTGGCATGGGACCTGCATTAGCCGGGCGGTTCTGCTCCAGTGGCTCTGAACACCCCTCCCTACCCCAGGACCTCACCTGAAGCTGGATGGTCCTCTCCATGCGGGAAATGTTGACGTTGTGCGGCTGCCCATTGGCCATGTTGCGCTGGTCCAGGTTGATGGTGAAGGGCTCCCTAAGGCCGCCCAGGTCGTAGCGGATCTGCAGTGTTCCTGTCCAGTGGAAGACGGCCTGTCAGTCTCGGGCTCACCCCCGCAATCAGCACTCGGGCGGAACCAGCCGGAACTCGCTCTCAGACACGTCACGCTACAGCACGCCGCTGCACGTCTGACAGGGCTCAATCCGCGAGATGAAAGCGGCCATCCTCCAGCTCCGAAAATCTTACCGCGCTGTCAGTAAATCTGAAAAGTTCTGTGACAGTATATGGGGCCTGTCATGCAGCCAAGGAGCAGGGTAAGTCTCCTGGTTCCACATCTCCCGCCCGCAGAACGTGAACACAGACCCTGCTAAACAGGCGGCTGCTTCACAAAAACAAATTCAAGCAACATTAACCTTCTAGATGCGGAAGAAACGGGAGACGCTGTCATGGCTCATTCAGATACAGGATGAGGGAGTCAACAGGCCGGGGTACCTGAACACCGCAAAGCTTTCCTTTCATTGCGTTTGGTTTCTCGAGAAACACATTGTTTGAAGCACTACGTTTGGAAGCACCGTGAGGAGCATGAAGTTATTTCTGAGAGACACTGGCCATGGCTTGTAAAAATCTTCAGATTGGAAAAGCGATTTAAACCACAAAATTTGTTATTACACCTCCTGAATTGCACAGCAGACAAGAGATACCGTAACAACAATTTAAATGGTTTGGGATGTTTCTACTCCGGTCAAAATTGCCATTTATGTCAGTCAATCAGCACTTCAAAAAAAAATGTTCACAGCAAGTTGACCCATGAATGGCTGATGGTTCAACCTGGTGATCCATGTTTTCTCCTTGAATCACTTTGGACCTTCCAGGTTCATGCCCCTCCTTATTTAGGCTCTGCCCTATAGGCCACACCCTCACCAGGCCCCACCCCCTGTAGGCCACACCCTATACAGCCCCCTCCTCACCATTCTGCCGCAGCACCACGGCCAGGTAGTCCTGTGTCCTGGAGCTGACGTAGACCAGGATGCTGGGCACACTGGACGTGCTGAAGCTGAAGGACAGCTCCTCCCGCGTCAGGTTGGTCTCCCGGGACGATGCTGCAGCCAGCTCGGACATGAAATTATACCGAAGAAAGGTGCCTGCTTCAAAGAAGGCCCCCACATCTGCAACACACACACACACAGACAGACAGACACACACACACACAGACAGAACGAGTCAGAGACACAGCATCAGCAGGATTAGCATGCAGGCACAACGAGGGCACCAGCAAGCTGACAACATGCAGGGAAGCGGGACCTGTGCATTTCGGCTATACAGTATTACAACAATGCAGGAGAATAGCTGAGCGCAAGGCCCTTCTCACACCTCATCACCACCCCGAACAAGGCAACCTACACAGCATCATTTACATAAGCATGATACATTATTCATTAACAGGCAGTTGCCAGAGTAAAGCAGATTAAGCAGAAATGGTCATACAAATGACATTTTACATCCTGGAAATAGTAAGTTTGAACAAAACTGCTTTGTGTTACTCATCTTTGACATTCACAGAGTATATCTGAATATCAGCTAGACATTCCCAAAAAAAATCCAAAGGCTTGTAGAGATCTGTGGAATAATGGCCCAACGGCACGACGGATGTAAATAATGACCGGATGGATGCCATACTGTGCGGCATTTCAGGAGAAATAAGGAAAGAAAGGAAGTCATGGATGCTGGTCTCAGGGAATAAGCAGGTGATCTGCTGCCGAAGATTATCAGTCACGTCGTGTCAGGCAGCAGAATGAGACCAGGCTGTGAATACGCGGGAAAATGGGTTAGGGGGTGACAGTGCTGACTAAAACAGGCACATAAAGGACAAACATGAACACTGAGGAAGACAGGAGCTGCGTGTGGATCAAGCCACAGCGTGTCAGTCCCTGGGGGTCTCGGGGGTACGGTCTGCACTCTCTGGTGTATGCAGGCGGGAAGGTGTGCGGAGACCCCTTCTGTCAAATAGAGAAGACGTGCATCCTGACGGCATTTCACTCCTCTTGAGGTGACAGCAGGGGGATGTACAGCAAGTCCCATGTTATGGAGATGGAAATGAGGGGTATGATCCACAGAGAGCTGTCTGACCAGCTATATTCAGACTGGTACGTGTGAGAGATGACACTCTCCGACAGACGCCCCCTAGGATGTGGAGGACTGCATTAATATGTATCGCGCGTGAGAGCGGATAGGCCTCGGCTGCTGAAGACCTCTGCTCAATCAGTCGCTGCGGACCAAGTGCCAAATGCTTAATTTGCATTTCACTTAATCCACGCTAGGAGAGTGGAAAGCGCAAAGGCACTTTCTCCTGACGCTGTTATCGAACATGGTGCGTAAAGCCAGGAGCAACTCCAGCAGCGGCTGATCTCCACGCACACTGATTAAGAATCGCGGCTCCGTTAGACGATGCGAAGTCAGGTCCTTTTTGGCTCGCAAACGGATGGCACACGGAGTTCACCTTTGGTGCAGAAGGTGCCATCAAACGCCGTGTTGCTGCAGTCGCACGAGTAGCCGTTGTACTTCTCCACACACTTGCCCCCATTGCGGCAGTACGTGCCGAAACTGCTGCAGTGGCCTGAGCAGCCAGGCTTCACGCCGGGCGTGACCTTTGCCCTCTCCTCCAGGTCGAGGGTCACGCCGTTCATCTTCAGGGAGCGGATACAGCCCAGAAAGCCTCTCTGGCCACCGGCAGCACCTTCGATGAGAGAGGGAGGGAGAGACTGTCACAGGGATAGCAGAAAATGGCTTAGTAAAACGGCTAAAGGGAGTTAATGAGAGAACATTCTAGTAAAAGGGATTATTAAATAGCTCTGCTGCCACTAGTTTGGTCACAACTGACCAAATGTGTATATTCACACGCTGGTCATACCAGGGATTGCAGCTCTCATGTATCTGGCGTAACACTCACCCTTTCAGACTCTGCCGCTCATCCAAGAAATCGTAATCTATATTAATCCATTATAAACTTATAATTAGCTACATCAAAAGCAGTCAGACAGTTTGCAAACCCTACAGACTATTTACAAGGTAATACAACTGTTACATACATGTAAATGAGTGTGCAGACTTGTCTCGAATTGAAAATGTCACACCAGCCAGCTGACCAAAGTTGGCCGCCCTGGATGTGGACATTTAGTGTAGTGAAGTGCCATAAATCCACTAGCAAAAGTACCTTAGAAAAGTGAGAACAGAAAACATCACACTCTTTCTGGAGTTTCTTTTGGTACACAGCCCCCAAATCCAGGCACTAATCCTTTTTGTTAACAGACGTGGGACACAAAGAGATTAACTTCTGGGACCTTTCGGTGTGACTGTGAGATCCTCACAATCTGAACACACAGCAGTCTCAGGGAATCACAACATAGTCTGTGAGCTCAGGCAGACATCGAAGCATTTATATGGGCAAATCACAAATGCAAGGGCAATAGATCAGGTCCAATCATGAACAAAAATTCTACGCTTTAGCTTAGTCCCAAGCGACCGTTTATACATATAGCTTAATTATGACTCACAGGTTTTTTTTGATCAAGAACTTTGTATGTGTAGGTTCACATTACATAATTTACATAATTTTTGGGGTCTTTTATAGCAAATCAGAGAAAAAGCAGACAAAAAACAGCAAAACAAAATTATTAAGTGCGTGTATCAGATGTGTCTCGTGCATGAAGTAGCTGTTATGTTAGAAGTACTGCTATAGGATTCATTTAGTTCACTTTAAGCATAGAAAAACAAATCATTTGAATCATTTGACAGGAGAATGAAACAAACCCACTTGCAGGAACAGATTTTCTCACCTCCACAAAACAGAAGAGATTAATATCATAACACTGCAATCAAACTGTTTATACTGTTAATGCTGTACTTCTTACACTCACAGTGGTGGGCTCCTTCGTGCTACCGGCACAGCGTCACTGCTTGGAGGGGCCTACTAAGGGAGTAGCAGGCTGTCGATAGCAAGCACAGTGCTAAAATAGCAAACGCTGTAGAAATGATTGGATCACCTAATTGATGTAGGCAGCAACATAATGAAATTGTAGGAGAAAATGTTACTTACTGTCACTGCAGTGAACATCATGGCACAATAAAAGCTAAACTACTGTCCTCACGGGAAGTAACCTGGGACACAGGGAGGTCACCTAATATCCTCACAGGAAGTAACCTGGGGCACAGAGATATCACCTACTATCCTCACAGGAAGTAACCTGGGACACAGAGAGGTCACCTAATGTCCTCACAGGAAGTAACCTGGGGCACAGAGATGTCACCTACTGTCCTCACAGGAAGTAACCTGGGGCACAGAGATGTCACTTACTGTCCTCACAGGAAGTAACCTGGGGCACAGAGATGTCACCTACTATCCTCACAGGAAGTAACCTGGGGCATAGAGATGTCACGTAATGTCCTCACAGGAAGTAACCTGGGGCACAGAGAGGTCATCTACTATCCTCACAGGAAGTAACCTGGGGCACAGAGAGGTCACCTAATGTCCAAACAGGAAGTAACCTGGGGCACAGAAATGTCACCTACTGTCCTCACAGGAAGTAACCTGGGGCACAGAGAGGTCACCTACTGTCCTCACAGGAAGTAACCTGGGGCACAGAGAGGTCAGCTACTGTCCTCACAGGAAGTAACCTGGGACACAGAGAGGTCACCTACTGTCCTCACAGGAAGTATCCTGGGACACAGAGAGGTCACCTACTGTCCTCACAGGAATGTGAAACATGGCAAGCACGCAATGCAACCAGGGAGACTGCGAGAGGCAATTCACAGAGAACAGATGTGAGAAACATGCAAGCAGTGTAACTATTGCAAACAACACCTCGCAGCAAATACCAGTAAATGACGCTATGAATTGAAATAAAAGCAATTTATTGCATCTTACATTATTCTCAGAGCTTGATGCAATAAACATTCAATAAATAAATATTCAAATAAAGTGATAATCAAATACGCAGCTTCAGTGAGGCGCACATGCTTGCTTATGGACAGGAATAAAAAATGCAAATGCATACTGAAGGTGCAAAGATGAACAAGAAGAGAAGCAGAGGAGAATGTAAATGAAAACGTTCAAGGAAAGCGACAGCGGTTCAATTCCTGGGGATAAGTGTGGAAGTTAACATTAGTTAAATAATCTGAAGCCGCGATGCTAGACAGCCCAACTTGCACTTTTTCCATTCGGATGGACGCAATATATGAAAAAGTGAGCGTGGGGTGAACGAGTCTGACGCCGGGATGCTGCCGGCCCTTTTGCAGGATTATAAGCGGCGTCGTGCTCATAAGAACCAGGCACCCTAAGCTTTTCATTTCATGTCTCATTACGCAAGTTTAACGTTAGCGTTTTGATGTAAGAGCACAAAGTCTTAATCTCAGTAGAATTAATACTCCAATGTGTCTTTGTGTTGATGGCGCAGCCATTATGCAAATCCGGAGCAATTCTGTCAAGTGAATTAGGAAGTTTCCCGGTTCTGAAAGGTGTTGGAAAGTAGGAGGTCGGTGCCGCTGAGCGACCGAAGTTTCCTGTTGCCGTCCTGAAGTTGCGTTACATACGGCGCACAACACAGATGAGGGATTTTAAGGGGAGTCTGGGGAACCCAGCAAAGACAGATGGAACTTTTAATGAACCTCTTTCAGAGTTTTTAATCTCTCTGTAAACACAAGACGTAAAGATCCACGGTCTGCTGAGGAAGTCTCACCTCAGAAAACTCCTGTTTGAATACAGGTTTGATCCACCCGACCCCCTCACTCTGAATAACTTGCCATGATCCGCCTCCGCCTTGTTCCCATTTGGCCAGCAGGGGTCACTGGTCATCTCATAATCACCTTGTTGCCAGCCTTGTCTTGTCCCTTCACACCTGTCTCTCTGCTGCCATGTATAGATGTGCCCTCCCTCACTGTGTGCCCCAGCTCGGTCAGTCGCCGCTAGTGTGGTGTGTCCACGTGACCCAAAGATGCTGCATCTGGGCTGTGATTCGCCCGACGCATATGACATACTTTACAGATTATTACTGCAACTTCCATCTAAAATATCAATTTACTTGCTAAGATATGGATTTTATTTCTCGTTCCCCAAAAGGCAACTAGTTTGAGATGCGTAAGATAATTAAGAGGAATTATAAATGATGTAATTTGATACATTTTCAGTAATTCTGGTCAACAGTACTGGGTGTGCAAATAAAATGCATGGCCAGAAAGACGCGGACACCAGCATGTCCAACGTCTCAGTCAGAAATCAAAGATATTTACATGGAGATGGGCACTTTGCTGCCATAATAGCTTCCACTCTTCTGGAAGCCTTTTCACCAGATGCTAGAACATTACTGGTGAGATTTACGTCACTCCCCGCAATAGTGCCCATACTCCAATTAATAAATACAATCGTCAGAATTGATATCGGTAATGGCAGAAACGGTAGATGCAGGATGGAGAACGAAATGCATTGGCGAGCAATGAGTGCGAAGGCCGAGAATGGCACAGATCGGACGCGCTGAAGCCATTTTGCCGCAGCCTCGGTGCGGACAGCATCGTAATCCGGGCCGTTCTACTTTCTCTGGACCGCAGCTGAGGCTCGATTTGCGGCAGGGAAGCATGGACTTGGGAGAACCTAAGAGGTCACCATGGCCTGCCTGCGAAACGGCCGCGTCGGTCTGTTTGCAGAGTGAAGACAAGCCCTCCGCAGAGATGTGGGGCACCCCCATTCTGTCACCACGATGCTTTCTGGACAAGGCCTCCATGCTCCTTGGCAGTGGAACGGTCCACCAGCAGGAATGGGGGGGGGGGACTGTCGATCCCCATTATTCCAGGCACAGTTTGCAGTTCTGTGTCTCATTTTGGCACTTTTAAGACTCTGTGGCATCATCTACACCAGACGTCAATGTATGGCTGACCCGCTCACCTGTACACAGTACGTCAGCATCTGAGCCCGCCCCCCCTTACCCACGTAAAGCTGGCTGTAGAGCTCCAGGCGGGTGTGTCCCTGGGGTGGCGCCGGCCGCACCTCCCGGTACTTCTGGTCCAGCTGCAGGACAGCCTCCTTGACGTTGCGCTCGGCGCTGACCCGGTGCCACTGGTCATCGTCGAGCGGAGCTGGTGACCGGACCACTAGCTCCACGGGCCCATTTCCCACATCGAAGGAGAAGGAGACCGCGGTGGGGGCTGTATTTTTGGGGTGGGGGTGGGGGTGTAGGAGCACAGTCAGGACCTCCTACATCCGCAATAGCTCACGCCTTTTCTGCAAATGACATCAAGTCGATAATCTTATCAGTGAGGTTCTTACACTTGACACTTTTATCCAAAGTAACATACATTTTTTTGGAGCAATTTCGGTTAAGGGTCCAATGGTGACATCACTCTGCTGTCCACGGGATTTAAATCGACAACC
Source organism: Mormyrops boulengeri (assembly GCA_026781065.1). Lineage (NCBI taxonomy): Eukaryota > Metazoa > Chordata > Actinopteri > Osteoglossiformes > Mormyridae > Mormyrops > Mormyrops boulengeri. Next base: position 92,399 of record JAODLD010000133.1, read on the forward strand.
TTCTGAGATTGTAAGTTCTATCTGAGAGGGACACAGTCCACCCACAAAGTAAAACAAAAATCACAGTATTTACAGTATTTAGCATGTTGCCGAAATTTCATTTATATTAAGTTGACTCTCTTAATTGTAGTGGTTCTGCATTTTAAACCCTTGTAACCCTTGTAACATTTTTATATATATTAATATCATTTCAGTTACGTTTAGTATATTTTAGTTTTACAATCACATGTGCACAAATTGGAGAGTAATGCTGGAGTCATATCAGTGCCAAAGGCAGCCCTCCGTCTCGGCTGACAGGCTGAGGGCCTGCCGTTTGTCAGGACTCTCGCTTCTGCAGACAGGCTGAGGGCCTGCCATTTGCCAGGACTCTCGCTTCTGCAGACAGGCTGAGGGCCTGCCGTTTGTCAGGACTCTCGCTTCTGCAGACAGGCTG
>JAODLD010000134.1:0-19039 GCA_026781065.1 Mormyrops boulengeri
CCCCCCCCCCCCCCCCCCCCCCCCCCCCCCCCCCCCCCCCCCCCCCCCCCCCCCCCCCCCACTAGAAAATCCCACTCATGCATTCAGGAAGTGTAAATGATGTCTGTAGGATCTCACAAGCGGCACATGATCTGAAACATTCTCCTGCCCTACCATTCTTTTCTACCACATGCAGTACAGGTAACACAGAGAGACATTGATTAAAACACGCATTTGGTTACTGAACATGAAAGACACTTCTGAGGGAGGAAAAAAATATCAGTCATCTGGCAAATCTCCTACATGACACAGACGCAGTACTGAAGGCACCTTTGGGATTATTTTCTGCATGTTTTCTTCACACACTAAGCAACACACTTTCTTCTACACACTAAGCAAATTATTCAGCTATCCTTATATTAGCCAGCGTTACGATTTAGAGGCCAGCTTCCCTCCCTCATCACAGATTAACAAAGCCTGCAGCCCTGTGAAGACTCTGTCGCCCTGAAATGCCTGGTGCTCAGCCCAGAGAGGGGTGCTGTGTGTGTGATTAGCACAATAAAGAACACGTCCCGGCGTAGGGACCACGCAGCAGAGGAACTATTTCAGTCTGACTGACTGGGGAGAGGCGTAAAAGCGCAGCCCGTTTCATCCGCACAAAGGAGGCGAGAGACAGTGGGGGGACCGGGCATCTGCTTCTCCGGGATGTAAGAGTCGGGCTTTTAGCTAGAACCTGATTCCAGAAGCAAAAGCCCTGAGAGAGTGAGCCGAGCCTGCCCGGCCTTGTGGGAGTCTAACTGGAAATGCCCTCCAGAGCTTTGGAGGGTACAATCTCTAAGGAACATCCCGGAGGTACAAACAGGATCAATGTATCATCAATGGTACAGAAATGTTCCTCAGAGTCCATTTCTGTACCTTAAAAGGTACAATTACCTATATATATAGCTAAGTGTACCATTGGCAGATCCTTGAGGGTACAGCCCCAGTGACAAGCAAAGGTACAAATTTGTACCCTTTTTTCTGAGAGTGTACCACAGGTTTCGCCAAAGAGCTTTACACAAATACAGTGCCGAGGACCCGAGAACACACTTATATACGTGCATGTTGACTTTGCATAAACGACAGACACTAACCGCTAAGACTAGCTAAGCTTTTCTAGTTAAGTCAACCACATATGATTTGACAATGTATTTACAACATGTTTATTTCCCAGTAGAAGAAAGCAATATTGATTGGATGGATGGATGGATGATTGATGGATGGATGGATGGATGGATGGATGGATGGATGGATGGATGATTTGCCACACTGGTCCATGACACAGTACTGGGGAACCTAAACAGCATCTCCACCATGTTCAAAACATTAAACAAACTCAAAGGTAGCTCTCTGAGAAGAGGAACACCCTCTGTTTTGATGTGCGTCGTTGTTTTCACAGATAAAGACGTCCCGCGGACAAACAGATCCCACCCACATAAAAAAAAAAAGCGGCTCTCCTCGATCCCGAGCTCAGGACAGATCTGGGGGACAAACAGACCGAGGGGAACCACTCTACCCAACCTCAGGGCTTCACACACATTCTGCGCACACTGACATCTTCTGAGATGATAACTCAGACGTCACTGAAACTTTCTGCCCTTCTGCAACATTTTGGCAAAAAGTGTTAACTTTGTTTCCTATTAAAACTGAACCATAGATACACATACAATGCAATGCAATGCAATTCAAAACAGTCATTGCCGGCGCTTCACATTCGTAACGATTGCCCAGTAACCTCCCTCCCTCTCCCTTCTTCTGCACTATCCTTCCTTACCTGAGGTACCGAAGGGGTTCATTTGGCTCAGAGTCTGGATCATTGGAGCTGTGATTCATATCGCCGATCTGTAATGGCTTAGGATAGTACTGAGCAAAGGCTTTTAGGCAAGGCAGAGAATAGCGAGTCTCCCTCTCTGCCCGTCTGTGCTGGCTTGCTCTCGAGTTGAAGTACCTCTGTGTGTGTGCGTGCGTGTGAGTGTGTGTGTATGAGCTTTCACAGCCAGCAAAGCTGACCAATTAAGAATCAGGAGGATCTGGTGCGAGCGAGCTGATTGGCCGAGAGCACCATGCAGTTTGGTCCACAGCAGCCTGCAGAAGCAGGAAAGAGAAAACCTGAAGAAACTGGAGAATGGCTTGCTGGCACTGAGAATCCATTAATAGTAAATATTATTATCAGTATTATTATTATTAATAACAACAATAATACTTCTCATTCTAAAGCTAAATTACAATATTTGATAACAAATCATACCAAAACATAAACTTTTGTAAATCAATAATTTAGATACTTTGTCAAATTGAGGTACCCAGGCAAATGTTGAAAAGTAGATTTCAGAAGAAGTGCTACATTTGCTACACACTGGCTCAAAAAAATACAATTAAATTAACAGGTGTTATGGTATTATATATATGAGGGGGGATTCCCCATATTTATTAATGCTGTGCTAATGCAATGAAAGTAGAATCTCATTCCATGCAATAATACTGCATGTATTACTCAAATGCACAGTTAAAGATCAGGTATCCCAGAATTCTATTTTCCTCTTCCATCCATTTATCAGTAATCCCTCTCAAGCAGAAACTTGGGCTGTCAGGTTGGATACACGGAAAGCCTGTCAAACAGGGGGCAGTCATACACACTACAGAAATCTGGGAGTCAGTAAGTCAGCGGAACACACTGGCCCTTGTTATGGTAACAAAGCGTTAATTTCACTATTGGCATAACGTGAACACCCCCCCCCCCCCAAACGAAATAAAACAAATATTTTAAAATAATTTCATTTAAATACCGTTATCTGAAATATAAAAGGTGTATGAAAGGTGTATGTGTGCACTCTCCCGTCTCTTAATGGAAACGTACCCATCGCTGCCTGCCACCCCCTGGTCACTCGATGTAATTGCAATGTCGCCTTATTTATAAAAGAGGTTTGTGAGGACACTGAAATGCAGGAGAATTTGATCCACTGGCAACTTTACAGGAGCTTATTTTTTTTAACAGACGGGAAAAAAAGCATTTTATCTCAAAGGAACGATAATTACGGTACGTCGACTTAAAACATCATGAAACCAAAGACTGAATGAGATTCTTAAGGACATTTTTATAGTCTAAGAAGTAATAACGTTTTCGTTCTTTTTTGCCACCATTTAAAATAAAATTATTAAAGGCATTCACTGTGGTGGCAAAAATGAGGAAATTATGTTACTTAATAAGGAACCATCTAAAGCTATTCTGTATTATTCTACTTCTGTAAATTTTATAGTTATTTTGGTTACCATAACCCACGACCTTGAACATGGTGAGCAGTTCAAAGATGGATGGATGGATATTCCATCAAGTAGCAGGTTATAACTGGTGGTCTCAATAACGGCAGTAAAAAAATTCTCCTAATTACAATAAGAAGTTCCTCAGAATACACTGCCCACCAAATGTGGATTCACAAGTCTTCTGTTCTCCAGTTACTGATATCTTGTTGGGCGGCTAGAAGAACACTGCTTCAGTTCCCGAACTTCTCCTTAGGCATTGCAGCCATTCCACGCGTACATTGAATTTAATTGAACTGGTGGTGAAATTAATTTAATTAAACAATTCAATGAGGTATTGGTTAGCATGGTATGCTAATGGTCGAGTTTAAAAAAATACAAAGCACTTATGCAAGTAGCACTGGCTGAGGGTGTCTGCTAAATGCCGTAAATCTAAATATATGGGTGTATTAAATGATTTCCGCAAATACTAAGGTGACTTTAGGAGAGGTTTTGAAATGGCTGACAAACATTGACAGTTGATTGTTTAAATGCTGGTATAAAACTATTTTCTTTTGACTACCTAAGACTTTTGCATAGTATTGTATATGACTGTCACAAGTCAGGCTCATTTTTAACTAGACAAGGAACATACACAAGGTTCAGAAATAGCTTTTTACTGATTTTGTCCTCAGAACATTTCTCCTCCTGTATCGTGTAATAGGCACACAAAAATATTCATGCTAGATTTAAAAATGTATTTAAAAAACATGTTGCTGGTGAAACATGAATCTTTTTCATATAATGTCAGGCCACGTCATAACTGGCATTTTGAGTTCAAAGCGTTGAAGTATAATGTTCAGGTTCCCCCGCGATTTAAGTTGGCCATACTAAGGATACATTTTTATTCAAAAATAAACTAAATTGCTCATTTAAATTAATGGCACAAAATGTGAGAAAGCTGGCGGAGAGTGAAAGGAAACGCGCAAAATATGCAGGGTGTTGCCTAGCAACACACGGACGATTTTAAAATCGAGCAGTGCAACAACATACAATTGAGTATTATTTGACGTCAGTGCCACAATCAACAGAACAGCTTAATTGCCCTCTGAAATACAGTTTATGCAATGAATCTTAAAAATACGTCTACATCGCAATCTGAAGCAATTCATCATTTGATGTTTCTTTTGAAATCCTGCTCTAACAACATCCTTATCATATATGCAGGTCAAATTAAGGTCCAACTACAGATATTAACGCAACTAATTGCAGCTATTTTGCATTTTGGGGACGGAAACTCATCTAAAATATTGATGCTACATCAAGTCCAACACATCAGCTATATATTTACAACGGTCAAGAAAATGCAAACAGACAAAGATTTAGGAGAAACGGGCTACTGATCAGATACAACACGGGGGGGGAATATCCTCGGAAATAAAACCTGCCTATTCGCAAAAGTACACATTTCGGGATCAAAACCGTGCGGCTTGGACTGCACCTTTCTGGCGAGGCAGCTGAGGATTTGGGGGAAAGTCTAACGTGCCAAGATCGTACAAGTCTATGGATCAACGGGGATCAAAAGTTGATGAAATTACATTGTGACATTGTGATGGAAGCGGCTTCCACGGTCTTGCTTCAGCAAACTCCGGCGTTAACCAAACATACAGCGTGTCCCAGAACAAGGATCTACCGCCACCCAGTGGCGGATCCTGGCAAGGACAGTATGGGCAAATTCCCAGGGTGGTATATTCTGACGGGTTGTGCTCCCTCCTCCGATAGAGAACTTTAACCGTCTAGCATAATGAGTAAATTGCATTTTTTGTGGCGATAAGAGTGGCAGAAAAATACATTTGAAAAATTCAACTGCAATGTCTCTTACCAGAAATCATGACCCAGTCACTGAAGATAATCCAGACTCTTAAGTGAGCTCTTTAATGTACGAATTACTTTATTCTACCGAACTCCATGTACCAATCATATCACTGAGCACACGATACGAGCACCAGCACGGTACCTTCTGCGTAGCGATGAGATTGTTGTGTGGAGTTCGATAGAAGAAAAAGATTGTGGATTGTAACCGGGCCATGATTTCTGGTAAGAATATTGCTGCAGAATTTTTCAAATGTATTTCCTTGCGCTTTATAGATAGAATGCCATGCAGCCTATTATATTAGCGAGAACCCCGACGTTTCTGCAGCCGATATCTCTACAACTAGGTAATTTCCAGCTTCCAACTTAGTTGGGTAGATCGCACTAAAACCTTTCTAAAACATATATATATATATATTTTTTTTTTTTTCAGTTTTGGTGTGAACTGCCCCTTTAATTTCAGGGAGAAGGATGAGGTGCTGGATAGACTTTCGCCGTTTAACCTGCTGATATAGAAGAAAATGTGGATATCGTGTCACTATAGAGTAAAACATTTTATATATCGTGGATTTGATTTATGCTCCCCAGCAAAAATATATATCGCAACCAGATTGATGTGTATTATTTTTCATAAGTTCAACCATTTTTAATAAATCAGTTTTTCTTTACTGGAAGTCCGAAAAAAGCAGCACGTAACCCCAACGGGATCCTGTCCTGTGCTTTTGAAAGCTGACAGAAGTGGCCTGCAAGAATCCGGTTTTATGATTTTTTTTTCTTCCCCTAAATGTTTACACCGTGAATATAATACTCATACTGGCATTTACGTTTGCCGATTTACGATGTCTTGCTACTGCAGAACTGAAATTTATATCCGAAATGTTCTTGCATGGCAGCTACTGAGTGGATCCCTCGGCAAAATCCATTGCATGAATGACATGCATGTGGCCACAGCTACTATGAAACCAAGATGGCTTAAAAAAGGCTAGGTTTACAAATTATGGTGTAGTTTAAGTTACAAATTCAGAATATTTATGCAGGGGAAAAAAAAAAAAAAAAAAACATGCAGGGGATCACCACCTCTGGGAGCTCTCACAAGGGGTCACGGAACCCCCCCCAAACTCCATTTGGCAAAATTGGGCCGTGACTGACACTAATTTCGGGGGTTACAGGCTTAGAATTTGGCAACCCATGGTCTAACATAGGATTTCCCAATTCCACTCCTGCTCAAACAGCGTTGCAGACTGGCTGTCCAGGACCGAAATTGGTGCATTCTGGTCTAGTATTAGGTCTTTTATCAACGAAGCATTTCACTTCTGCCCCAGGATGCCATGTGACAACAAGTTAACCAATCAGACAAGCATCCAGCCTGGGTCTGCCCTGCCATCTGAGTTGCGTTATCATGGCTGAATACAATGGCAAAAATCATCAAGAAAAGCAATGAAATTAGGGACCAACATTGACAGAAAACAAAGGGGTTAAAATTAGTTTATTACTTCGATAGAGCGGGGGGGGGGGGGGGAAACAGATTGAAACATTACTTAATCCATAGGGAGGAGGGTGCAATGCAGTGTGCAGTACTGGCACCCCAAGGAAATGGAATGGTGAGATGGTGGAAGGCAACGCACCGTGGGGGGGCAAATTTACAAAAGAAAAAGAGTGGAATTGAAGGTAAACATAACAGCAACCAACTGACCAAAGAAACCCCTAAGACCATCCCACAACAACTGCGTGCACTGCCAGACAAAATCAGATGGTTTTAAAAGCTGGACATTTTTTTTCCCTTTTTCTTTAGTTTTTCTTTTTTTTAAAAAAAAAAAAGCAGGAACACAAATCCAAATCAAAAACGAAGCTGCACGCGAACAAAATGTGCAGCTTTAAAACGAAGCTTCGATTTTAACTTTCGTTTATACTTAAGATGAAAGCAAGTGAATTCAAGAGTCTGTGTGAACAACCGCGTTCGCAGGTGAACCACAGGGAAGAGCGCGAGCAGTTCCATGACACGCCCATGCCCTGTCAAAGCGATGCCCTGCACCTCTTCATCCACCCGCCTATGGCAATATATTAAACACCAACGGTCAGTGCTGGCTAGGAAATCACTTCAGGGTGACGCACAGAACCAGGGATGCCATGTGCAGAATACCATCAGTTTGAGACAACTTGCCAGGGTCCACAGAGCTACATTCCAAATAGTGTCCATTAGTCTTTTGTTCAAGTATAACGGGAACAGAGGACCCACTGGACAAGTACCACAGCAAAAAAAAAAAAGAAAAAAAATTAACTGAAACCAGAAATTCAGTCGTCATGTTCAACACGCACACCCTCAAATCACCTGATATGGGCGGGGTAAAAAAAAAAAAAAAAAAAAAGGTTGTTGCCCCACCCCCTTTCAGCTTTAGCATCCAGTCACACAGCTGAAAAAGAGCAAAAATATATCTAGTATGGATTATGTTTCAGATATGACCTTCCTGTTGTCTGAGGGTTATCCTAATCTAGATACAAAAATAAAAATTCACTGGGAAACGAAGCAAATGTGAAATAGCCCCATCAACAGGTGGAAATTCTGTAATAAAACCTTTCAATAATGCAGCGTTCCGAAACAGGAAAGGAAAGAACAAAGCCTACTAATTTCACGGGGGGGGGGGGACTGTAACTCAGTCATGTACAATAATCTCTGAAAATAAACAAGAATCCTCCCCAGCTCTGTGTGATGTCAATTTAACATGAGGCAGCACATTTGTTGATAGACTTTTTCTCCCTCCATTTAATATACATTTGTTTTTGCAAAGCTGAAGCAGTTTAGCATTCTGTTGAGTCCACTAAAAACCAGCCGAAATCCCTGGCGTCCTATTCGCATTCCTGTCACCGGAGGCCGCTCTATTGTCCAAGAGGATTCTGGTCCGTCCGTCTAGGCGGCCGACATGTGTCTCAAGGCAAGCCGCTCCCTCCGTGTGCCACTCGGTTGGCTGATTAAGCTCCCAAAGGACGGCGGGGGAAGCGGCGAGGTCACAAAAATACGCCTGCAGATGGTCACGGCCAACAAAGGGCAATTTCACGAGGTCCATTTCCTCTAATCAATTTTTCTTTGAATAAAACATCCCAAGAGTGCAGTATTAAGTATCACTCTCATACAACTTTGCAACATTCCACTTGGAGACTGGTGTCATGGCGGGCAAGGTACAAAGGAAGGAGTCAATTTATTGGTCGATCGTTCGCCGTCCCAGGCTTGTAAGCAGGGCCTGTAGATTGTTACGTTGGTAATGACGACAGCTACTATTATTTTCATTAATAACGAGGAGCATTTGCATTATTTCCACGTGTTCGCTGTCTGGGAGATCGAGCGAGAGGGGATCATGTCCAGGAGATACTCGCGTTGACGGTCCACAGCGGAAGAGCTCTTGTGCACTTGTGAGAGGCTGGGGTTGACGTAGGCCATAGTCACTCCTGCAGAACAACAACAATCTATCTCAGTGCTTCTGCCACTTCTCCCGCAAATGGCACAGGAAACCAATGACATGTGATCAGCTGAAAAACCACACAGAAGTAGGGCAAGCAGATGTCAAGCCAAACACAGCAAGTGGTCATGTGTGCAGAATACCAGCCTTGGTTAGACAGCTGAAGAATCTGACCTGGAGTCTCAGATGGAGTACACAGAAATAGAGGACTATAGCCCAGGCTACAGAGTGAGGAGCCACCCAAGAAACCCAAGTGGTCTTTGATACAGGAGGCTGACAACTGTTGTCATTAACTCGAGTCAGTCGAGCCATTCCCCGAAGACTAATACATCCAGGGCACACCAAAGTAAAGAGGCAGGGGTTTGGAGATGGAAGGAATCAGAGAGCCCTCAATGTGGTTTAAAGTGGTACTAGATAAAGGACGCTGTTTTTACATATCGAATACACAACTGCATCTTAGTTTGCATTCTGTACAACTTGCATCATACTTCTACTGCAAAAAAAAATTAATAATTCTTGAAACTATGAAATTAATCAATTTCACTGACTATGATACCCTAAAAAAAAAATAATTTGTGCAATCTAATACACTATATGACCAAAAGTATGTGGACACCAGCTTTTTCAACATCTCATTCCGAAACCAAGGATATTAATATGAAGCTGGTCAGCCCTCACTTGTGGGCTGACCAGAGTAGAGGCTATAATAGCCTCTACTCTTCTGAGAAGGCTTCCCATTACATACTGGGACATTGCTGGTGGGACTTGGTGCCAATCAGGTTGGGTATAGATGCTGGGTGATTGGGTCCCTTTTCTGTAAATTTGTGTGTTTGCCACCACTGCACAACTGATCCCAGATCTTTTGACCTTCACAAGCACTTCCCTTGCAGTTGACCGGGGCAGCTCTAACAGGGCAGAAATGTGGTGAAATGACTCTGCACCATCATAGGACACCATCTTTTCGACAAGTGGAAAAGTCACTAACCTATTCGGTACAACCAGCCATACTGCTGCTAATGTTTGTTGCAGGAGACTTTGTGACCGTGTGCTTAATTATACACCCGTGTCAGTAATGGGTGTGGCTCGATTAGGCGATTCGTCAAAATCAATCAGGGTGTCGTCGTACTTTTGGCCATATAGCACATGTTCAGGGTGTCTGCCGGGCGGAGGATGGAATCTACCTTGGCTTGCGGTGCTCCGCTTCCTCCAGGCGTCGACGGTGGCGTGACGGCTGCTGCTGACCTTCCCCCCTGCGTGTACAGCATGCTTACCTGGCCTGCTGACCAGCGCGGCAGGTGTAACGGCACTTTGGAGCTGCATGGCCTGCGAGATGGAGTGGGTCGCCGCTCGCCCCCCCACGGGCTGGGCGCTCCGGGAGAGCTGGCCGTGGCTCTGCCAAGGGATGAGAGCACGTGTGAAATACCGCGGGGCCGCCATGTTTACCTTCATTCGCTCAGTGTCAGTCGTATTCTGCTCCACCATATACCACCCCCCGATTGGTTAACCGAAAGATTCCAAAGCAAGAAATAACCCAAGATATATCCAAAAGCAAGCAGACACACAAACTGACCACCCACACACGGAACACCCGTGTCATTCGGCACCGCCTACACGTGATACACTTCATTTGACAACCAGTGGATGAGACACACCGGCCATAAAACAGCAGCCTAGGGATGTTCAAACCATCTCATTTGATTTTTCCAGCCTTAAGTAGCTCCAGCTAAACCTGCATCATTTACATTTGTTTAATTCTTTCGGACACACGGGCCAATAAATTTGCAGAAATACTCAGAAAACGCTCCGAACATAAGCAGGCTGTTGGCTAGCGTCAGTTCGTCTGTCAGTTTTGTAAATCATTAGCACGTTTCGGGAAATCAAGAGCTAAAAACTTATGGAAGCCTATCAAGTAACCACACCGAAAATGAAAAACAGGCCTTAGGGTTACTGTGTACATAGTGGACTCAGAAATCACCAGTGCAAATACACTGAAAGGCATACGAGGGACCTTCTAAACACAGCCCTATATGATGAAGCAGGAAGGAGGTCTATGAGAACGTGGTGATGACAAGTCACCTGTTTGACAGTGGAATGATGGCGGTTAACGGTGACCCCCCGGCTGGGCTGCGGCTGCAGGGGGGAGGGCCGGCCCTGTTTCAGCTGCTGGGACACCAGGGTCTGCTGCTCCACCTTGATAGCGGGCAGCACCGGGACGGTCTTGGCGGCGGGGGAGGCGGAGAGGCTCTGCTGCATGATGCGCTGCTCGATCTCCTGCTCCTGCTGCAGTGCCTTGACAAAGGCCGCCTTCAGCCGGTTGGTGTGCTCCGCCTTCAGCACCTTCTTCTGGTTGGACGTCGTGCACTGCTCGCACATGACGGTGCCGCTCTTGTCTTGCCTCCAGCGAGATGTGAAGTCGGTCTTGCACTGGGCACAGGTGAAGGGCTCTTTGGAGGCAGGAGCTGTGGATGGGGCCGGAGAGCCCTGCAGCTTCCCTGATTGATATAACACAGATCATGAGCCATCAATCTCGCATATCTAGAGCAGCACAGAGACACTCATCATTGTACTCCCACTAGGGGTCGCCTGCCTACGCACCCTTGGCAACTGTGTCCAAAAGGTTCTGTACCACCTCTTCCAGGCCCACCAGGTAGATGAACTCATTGTTAGCGGCCGACGGCAAGAAGTTGAGGTCGGGCGTAGGAGGCTTGGGCGGTGGGATCTCCAGCAGGGTCTTCTCCAGTTGCTTGCGCAGGGCCAGCTTGGCGGCCGCCTGCCGGCTGGCAGGAGAGTCATTCACGCCAACCGCCATCACGCTATTGGCCAGGCTGGACTGCGACGTCACTGAGGAGCCTTTCAGGTTCGTCGGGGAGGCCTGTCACCAGAGAGAACAGAGAGAATGTTCTAGAACACACCGACCCCATGTCTCATTGGCAGCTCACTATGCATCACAACAATAAATTTACTCTCATTTACTTTGCGAAGTTTGCCTGGGCTGACCGTTGGTCAGACAGCTCCCGTCAGAGCCAGCCACACAATACACTCAGCCATTCCTGCCAAGCTAGAATCATCATTTTTCCCCAGAGCCTTGATAAGTCTGCTTGTTTATCAGCTGTCAAAAACTTTCCTTCTGATGCTTGCCATTTTAAATCCTACCTCGTTCGTAATTCCCAATATACTAGACGTGAAGGAAGCTTAGACAAACATGGCTTTAAACACACACACAAAGCTCCACACACTGCAAAAATAGTGTGATATTTACATGGTACACTTCCGGTAAATATCCCTACCTGTGTTACACACAAATCTAAAAGGTTAGTTTTCTCAGCATTATGCGGGTACAAGCATCAAAACAGTATGCAATGTTTTAAATTATTTTTCCAGGAAACTTCTGGCCCAGACACCCTAGTGCTGAATCTCACTTCACGCTGCTGGACGTAATAAGATAGCGGATATGAATCCACTCCAAAGACCGATATAATAGCTACCTTTGTGCTTCGGAAAATAATTAGATTTTATCTACCCTAATATTTACCCTCTGTTTACATGGATACCAATAGCCTCTGTAACCAGAAGACAACTGTCAAATACACCAAAAATTTGTGCATTTTGACTTCTAGAATATTGCCGATATGGAGGCAATACCTTTGAAGAGTGAAAAGCACACTGTTACTACAAAAGGGTTAAAGCAATGTTTCTTAAGCCGGTCCTTGAGGAGCCCCAGACAATCCATGTCTTAGATCCCTCTGAGCTCAGTTACAGACAGTACACATTTTTGCTCCCAGCTGGGAGGGAGCAAAAATGTCAACTGTCTGGAGTTCCCTGAAGACCAGTTTGAGAAACACTAATTTAAAAGAAAGACTATCTACCACTGGGAGTCCAATTTTCTCTAAATGCCGACAATAGACAGGAGAGAAGGGAGTCTGCTTATGTTGCTGAATGGACGGGTCCAATACAGCACCCCCATGTGGACACCGGCATTAATACACAATGAAATTGGCTGGTGACCTGTGAGATGTTGACCAGGACGCTGGTGTTGGGGACGTTGGCCACGCGGATGAGGCCCTGTTGGATGATCCTCTGGCCCTGCACCTGCACGCTGGGCACGCTGGCACGGGGGGCTAGCAGGAGCGGAGGTGGCCCCCCTGAGCTTGAGTGCTGCTGCTGCCGTAGGCCTTGGACCTGCTCGGGGGGCAGCGATATGGGCTGAGGCAGGAAGCTAACCTCTGGCATCCGTTTGGCTGAGCTTAAGCTGAAATTAAAACTAAGAAAGGGGAAGAGGAGGGCCTCACCTGGGCACCCCTGACCAAGGGTGGCATGCCGATCTGGGCGTTCTGTGAGCCCAGCTTGGCGGACACCTGCTGGCCCCCCCGCACCAGCGGCGGCGGGATCACCGCACCCGAGCTGCGCCCTGATGTCACCTATCCGGAGCACAGGGGGCGTTAACAAGGGACCCTTCAGACAGCGTGCTTAACGAGGCGGCCGGCGGGCCACACAGAGGTCACACACGGCCTGACACTGAAACACACACATACAGAACTAATAAACCAATGACATGGCTATATCACCATGTGCAGTAGGCCTGGGGTCACACACAATTAAAGGACCCTTTGATACAGAGCTCTGCTTTGCATTCAGCTTCCAAAAGATGGCAGCAGTGAGTATAAGGGCCAGGAGGTCATGTAACCATCAGAGCCTGAGATTTGCTCCGACATAGCCTCATGGCATCTATAATGGTATCTATTAGTTAATTATGTTAATGAGATATAAACAGCTGTGGGAGCTACTGAACACACACACACACACACACACACACACACACACACACCGATGAAGGCCGAGTGCCGAGTGTTTGTGTCGAGCCCCCGGTGAAGCTCCAGTAACGCGAAGACGGGCCATCAGATTTTGGACGCGATCATCGATGTTTAGAGCATGTGAGCCGCAAACTGACCTGTATGGGTCCTTTACTGGCTGCGATGCTGCCCCTGACCAGAGGAGGTGGAGTGGCCACAGAACCAGATGATCCAGTGGGCTGAGTCAGAGAGAGAGAGAGAGAGAGTGTGAGTAACAGACAGAGAAAGCGTGAGAGAAAACGCCCGAGGGGATGCCGGGGTCTGAGAGGCCCCAATGGGATTTTGTTAGTCGGCTGGCAGGCCAGGCCTTACCTTCTGCACCGGGCCCTCCTTCTGGATCTGGCTCTGGCGCAGCTTCTTCAGCAGAACCAGCTTGGCCTCTTCTAGCCGCAGCTCCTCCTTCAGCTGTTTGATGATGCGCTCACGTTCGCTGGGGCTGCTCTTCTGCACACAGGGCACAGGGCAGTCAGAGGGAGAGGCGGCCCCACATGGGGGGGGGCGGGGCGGGGTTGGGTCAAATGGGGTGTGACGGAGCCAAAGTGGGCGGTACTGGATTGAAGGGGATTGGGTGGGAGCTTACCATCAGCAGCTCCGTGTCCATCTCCCTGGAGCAGTGGTTGAGGCCATTGACACGTGGGCTGGAGGGCTCATTATCTGATAACACGATGACGTCGTCAGGTGACGGCGGCCGCCTCTCCTTGACCTCACTGCAGACGGAGAAGAATTAGTGGCATCGTCCAAAATTTCCATTTCATTCACAATGATAGCAAAACAAGCAGTTTATCATGGCCAGCTGCAAAGCTTACATGCCGAGATATTAATTCATTTGATTGGCACAGAATCCATTGATTCACTAAGCACTTACCCCGTATAGGGTCACCGGGGGCCTGGAATCTACCCCAAGCAGTACAGGGCATTGGAGAGCCTCTGTGTGCAAATTCCAACCACAAAGAGTAGAGGCAGGATTCAAACCCCTAAACATGAAGGTATGAGACAACAGTGCTATTCACTGAGTCACCAGGCCGTACATGACAAAAGAATGACTAGAATACAGACACACTCTCTCTCTCACTCACACACACACACACACACACACACACACACACACACACACTATAGCACTGGCTCAGAAGACAGGCCCTACACACATCCCACACAGATAACAGATGTGGCTACCTAGTTCAAAAGGCATTTTACAGAACAAAAATGGTACAAATTTAATGCCTGTAAAACACAAACTACTGCTGGTAAGAAAAAAATAAACATTTTCACATGCCTACAGCAGTGTGCAGTTTTCTAGTTACTTCCAGAACTAAACTGAAATGTATTAAGAAACAGCAGAAAGACAAATCAGCTTTTCAAATATTTATACCCCGGAATTATACGAAACATCAGCCACACATAGAACAGGGACAGAGAATGAGAACAAATCAGCAGGGCAGATATCAAAAGACCCTGTGGACAAGTGCCCTAAGCCCAGTGTCTCAAAATTTAAGTGCTTATGACACCTGTTTAACAAATGTATTAATGTTCAAGCCATTGTATACTAGGCATTAAATATGTACACAATTCACTATTTTCAAAAAAAGAATGTGAGCACAAGTCTCATCTAGACAGCATGCAGTACATAAGAATCTCTGATCCAGGTCAGTGTGCACCGCATGCGTAGGGAAAAGACGCGCCATGTGAAATTCACACAACCTTTCAGGAATGTGAGGACAAAACTTGGAAAGATTATAAAAAAAAACCAAGGCACTACCCCCATCAAATTCTGACCTTGCAGGATAACTACTTAAGTACTTAGAAAAAAAAAACAAAAAAAAACAAACAGTGACTACCTGGTAGCAAGATGAATGAAAAGAATAAAGGTGCATGACCTGCTCAATACAGGAGGAGATTGAGAAGTCTGAGAAAAGACTTAACTACATTGGCCAGTAGAGGGCAGTGAAGCCCTGTTTAAGTCTCCCATGTTCAAATAAGCAGGAAGACAGGAAAACAGTAGATGACCTAAGATCAACAAGGCCTGTGGCGCAGAAAAGAGGGAGGGAAATTGCTCACGGGGTGCAGCTCGGCGGCGGGGATGTACAATCCTACATCTCATCATTAGTAATGAGAATGATCATCTTAGAGGGACATGGGCTACACAGGCCCAGTTAAGGCCCAGTTAGAGTCATTATGATGGAAGAGCAGCAGCATTTAGAGAAAGAGAAATGATATCCATCCTCAGCCAGTGAGCGACATATGCCAACAGTCTGAACACTACAAGAGTGGCATGGTACTCGCGTTGGAAGTAACATCAGCAGATAAGGTGTACCACCGTGGCCCGGACACACAATAGGGCAGAGAGCCCAGGGATTATGCGACAAGGACGGGAAAGTTTAGACCAGCGTAAGCGAGAGGCAAATTAGCAGTCCACAGAATGGTCCATCAGCGATTAAGTTATTGCATCTAGGAAAGAAAAAGTCACTGGTAAGAGAGAGGCAGGGACCAACCCCCTATCAGACCTAGTCATGGGTGTAAATATGGCACATAAGCGGCACTAGGAGTTGCAGGACATTAGGGATGTGTCACCTTGCTGCAGGGCGGCACCCGCAACAGCAGAATAAGTGGCAAAATCCAGCACGAGCTGGTGAGAACTCCTGAAATATACAAGGAAACCAGCAAATGAAGGATCAGAATGGCGTGGTTCCTGAAAGACGGACAGTCAGCCAGAGCGGGAGAAATGGGGCCTTGTGCAGACGAGAAGACATCCACCAAAAGGGTCTGGAAGGGCAGGATTCCACACTGCTACACACCCTCCACAAAAGGTCACAGTCAACAACTTTAGTTAAAGTAAAATAAAAGCTTTCTTTAATATGGAGTGGTGACAAGGTGCCCCAATTTCAACTGATCTGAGGTTTTTAAAAAAAATAAAATAAAATAAAAAAAAAAATTCTCAGATCTAACTGCATCTTCAGCGCTCACGGAAATCACTTCCTGTGTATTAATCACTCTACTAATGTTGTCACATGACCCAGGCATTTCCCCCTTGTGGTCATGTGACACATGCACGCACACACACACACACACACACACACACACACACTACCCCCTCCACCGGTTCCTTCCAATGTGGAAACCATGGCAACAGCCGGCTGGAACCAGTTTGTGACACATAGCCTTCATTTTGTGAAGTGAGGCAGAGTTCAGGTGCTGAAGAAAATGGAGCGGGTGGCTGCCTCAAACTTTCAAAAGGGGAAAGCCGTCTGATACGCCGAAAGCAAACTTCCTGTACAAACCTAGGAGCCTCGCTCCCGCTGCCCGAAAGAGCCGCGCATCCTGAGGGGACCAGGCGTCCACAGCAGCCGTAATCACCTCCCCAGCCAACAGCCGCCCCCTCCACCCCATGTCTCCACCCTTTGTCTCCACCCTTATTCACTTCCACAGCCAACTTCATCCATCCATTAAATGGACAGAAACTCACACAACACTAACTCTTTAGCATTGCCTACATTTTCCCCTCAGTCCACAGCCACTGTAGCAGTTATTTTCTGTAATGTCTCTGCATACACATGTATAAAATTACACACCTATGCTGACACACCAATTTATTTATAGAGTAATATATAAATAATCTCCTCTCCTCTGCGTGTGGAATTCACGTTGACCTCATGTTGTACTGGTTTCCTCTACGTACTCCCGCTTCCTGCAAGGCCTGCAGTTAGGCTGACCGGTGTCTCAAAATCACCCAAAACCTATGATCATGTGTGTCGGTCCGTATGGTTGTGCTTGATGGACACACACGTGTACATATATTCACGCACACAAACTCAGTGCTCCACCACTGATCCCTAACATCTGAAAGACTTCACTGGATCGTGAATTATGATATTTTTGCAACCATTTCATTATGCTTAAGATGTGAAGTTAGACTGCAAAAAAAATCAACAAGCCATACAACTCCAAAAGCACCAATGAAAATACAAGATGCACAGTTGGTCTCTGGGATATAGTCACCAGTTCATATGCCTTTTCAAGCCCAGCTAACCAATAACATGCGGCAGTCAAAGGTAGGGCCCCCCAACCCCAAACCTGGAGACTCTCATATCCAGGCGAAGCACAGTACACCCTAGACAGAATGCCAGAACACTGAACAAAAGAACCCTTAGACAGACGTGGAAGGTTGTCAGTTTCTAGGGCTGCACAATATCACATGAAGATACAATCAATTATATGGTGCATGTGCAATAAACACCTGGGCTTTAGATGGCAGGGTGCAAACATTTGTCCGGAAGCCGGCTTTGCAGTACCGTACAGATGTTTGTTTACGCCCCAAATTTGGTAGATTAGTAGTATGCATATAATATTAATGAGAGTTATATTGTAATGCCCCAAAAGTTAGCAATCAGTATAAATTCGGCACGTCCTTATGTTTATTAAATTCATCTAGCAGAACACGCCACATACTACCGCTTTGGTAAATCATGGAAGCGCAAAGCACTTAAGTGGTGGTGAAGAAAGGGACAGCTCAGACAGACAAAAATTTTTAGAAGTGTCCGTATTACCAGAAAGCCAGCATCCAGACAAATGTTTACGCCTGTCATGTAAAGCCCTGGTGATTATTGCACGTGCCATATAATTGCGATGTAATATCATGCAGCCCTAGATGGAATTCTGCTGAACCAAACCGCTGCAGCTCTTAATTGCTTAACCTTATTTTCCTTTCACAAATAAGAATAATAAAAACATACAGCCATGTCTTTAAGATATAAACAGTGCAGAAAAGCATTTATCAGACCAGTTCAGCTGGAAGAAAAATAGAATGGAAACCCAAGAGAAGGTCTCAAGGGGAACTTGGCCATTTTTGACTTTCTGAACAACCTAATGCCAAACCAAATCATCTCCCTGAGACCACAGAGACTGACGCCACTGGCAACAGACTGAAGATGTGGTGACAAATGAATTTTAATAATTAAACAAGAGTTTGGCTTGAGCTGGTCACCCACCACACTCACACCAAAGGTTTAGTTAGTATACGAAGAGCAGCGAGCCCCGTTCTGAGGGCAAGCAGCTTTAAAGTGAAATGAGAAGACCAGCGGGGCCAGTAGGACTTAGGGACTGGAATAAGGAAACCTTTCTATTTATAAGAGACCCAAAAAACCAGATATGCAAAAAGCAAGTGGCTCTGCATTCGACAGTGGTGTCCTACGGCAAGTTTTAAAGGCCCAGCTGAAGAGGGTGCACAGGGGGCTTGACCAGGCGAAGAATCGCCGAGAAGATGCCGTGGAGGCCAGCCGTGGCTTCAACACCATAAACTCACAATGGTGGGTGAAGAGCAGCATCACGGTTGAGACGCGCTCACCTTTTGGAGGTGCTCATGTCAACCGGCTCCTCCCTTGTCTGCACCTCCACCTTGATGGTGGCCTTCACCTCGCCGGCTTTGAGGATGCCAGCGACCTTGAGGCCATCGGGCACCCCGGTCTCGCCGCCTTTCCCGTGGTCCCCCTTCTCCATCTTGACCTTCTTGCTGTCCACCTCCACGGGCAGGGCATCCCGCTCCTGCGCCCGCTTCTGGCTGCGCGTCTGACGCACCGCCTCCTCCGACATGCCGGCACCTGGACGTAGGGGGTG
>JAODLD010000134.1:24668-39554 GCA_026781065.1 Mormyrops boulengeri
CCCAGGGGAGCAATAAGGGCGCACCAGGAGTGCCCCCCCCCCGCCCCGGGGGCCGCCCCCCCCCCGGCCCCCGGGGGGGGGCCACCCCCCCCCCCCCCCCCCGGCCCGGGCGGGCCGCGGGGGCGCCGCCCCCCCCCCCACGACAGAACTGGTTATGGATTATACGTTTAGAATGTGGCATGGGGATATAGTTCATATTCACCTTTCAGCAGAGCTGAAGACCACAGCTGGACAGACATGTCAGGGATCTTACTGGCAAGCTGCATGGCAGGAACCACCATATTGTTGCTCTCCTACAGAAGGGAACGGCCGGATCAACACCAAACTTATAAGGTACGTTAAGACTACAGTGGCTTCTTATGGTGAACTGCATACCAGGCAAACACACCCTAGAAATTGAAAGCCAGTAGTTTTTTTGGAACTAACACACAACAGTAATAATGGGTCTAATACAACACCGATATACAGTTCCAGTCAAAAGTTTGGACACGCCAGGCCACCTACAAAGGAGAGCGATAGTAACGCATCACATGACCAGGCCACCTGACTTACAGTAGAAATGGCTTTGGAGGGGTTAGACCAGAAATTGAAGAAAAAGTGGCCAGTTAGTGTTCAGCGTACATGCGAGACCTCCTTCAAGGCAGCCGGAAAAGCCTCACTCAAAGGCCCAAAGGTGGGATCACTCTGCCAACCACGAGATATGAACCAGCAACCTTGGTCCCATCAGACAGAGCTGCCCCATCCCCCAACAAATTAATTTCTTTGTTTAATATTTTTTTTGCTCATATGTTATTTACACTTTTGACGTTTTTAAAATTATTCTAAAAAGTAGATGACAGAACAAATACACCGTTCTATGGGTAGGTGTGTCCAGACTTTTGACTGGCACTGTAGCTCCTGAAATGGAACAGTGCCGACACGCCTGCACAGGGGGGTGCTCACCCTGTGGTTTCCCAACACATAGAATATGTGCCCCAGAAGGACGAGGGAACAGGCCGTCAGCCTATTGAGATCTTCCGCATTGGACATCTTCAGCGTCTCTCGCAGGAAGCGCCTGAAACACAAGAACATACAAGGTTCACGTCGCCCCCCCCCATGTCACAGCCGCCGCCGCCGATCCGCCGGTATTATTAGCAGCCTATGCTGCGACTTCTGTTCCAGGGCAGCGCGGCTGCTTGCTGAGTCGTTGTCCATCCCCTGTCAGATCCCTTGTTTGGACTAAACGGTCGCCTTACATTCACGCGATTCATTTCCATTTCACAGCAGGAGCTTAAAAATTCCAGCTCCTCATGTGGACAAACCGCCCCTGATTGGGGAACAGGAGGGGAAGATGGTGATGACTTACTTGGCTTCGTTGTAACGTCCTTGGAAGAAGGAGAAAAGTCCTCGGATGTAGAAAGCCGCGGCCCGCAGGCAATGCGAGCTGAGGAGAGGAGGGCCACGTGTGCAGGGGGAAGGACACATATCAGTTTTAGAGGTCCAGCGCATTTCTCGTTCTGACATGCACGGGTGCCTGGCCTTTTAAAACCCACCCATGTCAAAAATGCAACCTCTCTCTCATTTAGACTGTATTTGCTCCAAATTCTGCTTTATTTCTTAAAAAAATCTCTGTTTCAAACATGCAGCGGAGTAACACCAACACCTTCCAGCCTGGGAAATAAGAAATTAGCCGCCTTGTGCAAAGCAGTATGTACAGTACAGGATCACAAAGTGAAAGATGTTTTACTTGCCTTACAGGAAAACTTTGGTCTGGGTTTATCCTCTCCAGAAGACTGTACAGCTTTAAAGACAAAACCAAAAACTTTAAAATCAATTACCCACCATTGTGCTTGACCCATCAAATTCCAGATCCCAGATAATACTGCATAGCTGGGCTTTAATCACACACAGGCAGGCTTATAAACGTGATCCACTGACCTCCTGGTGTCGGTTCCCCTCCCTGATGTAGACGCTGGCCAGGTTCGTCACGATGAACGTCCACAACTCCTGGTGCGTGGTCAGCTGCCAGAGAGACTCCGTTAGGCACCCGTTCGAACCTGCAGGCAAATGCTCGCGCCACCACAGCCACAGAGACTCACCCGCAGCGCTGTGGTGAACTGCGCCTCCGCATTGTCCATGCAGTTGACGGATATACAGTACAGCCCCTGCGGAAGGTGCGGAAATCAGCGTGTCAGACGCAACCCTGCCGTAACTCGGGGTGCCCCAAACAGAAGGGGGTGTGAGGGTGCTTACCAGCAAAGTGTGAAGCTGAGCAGCGTGACTGGAGAATAACCGGGGTGACTGTTGGCAGAGCTGGCAGACCTGCGAGATCTAAGCGACGAGGAACACATGCAGAGACTTCAGAGACGCCCTCCCCACTCAGGGCCCTGAATCACTGACACACCGGACTGTCCCGGACCCCGCCTCCTGTCCTCAATTAAATCTGTACCAGCACATTTTTAGATAAACGCCATTTGGAATATAACTCAAGGAAGCACAAGGTGATCCTGCTCAAAAAACCAGCCCCAAACAAAGCCTGAAGTGTACCTGCACCCTCGGTGCCCCCCTGAGGCCCGCGGCGGCATGCCTACCTCCTGCAGAGCGGTGGCCTTGTGGCCGGTGACTAGCCGGCACATGATGATGTGCTCCAGAAGTATGACCTGAAAAGAGGATAGGATGGGGCTGCAGTCCAGCACTGCAGTGACAGGGTGCCGTTAGCAGGGGGCGCTGGAGTGACTTCAGGCTCTCAAAATGCAGTACAGACGCTCCTCTATTTACGAACTTTCAACGTACGAACTTTCAGACATACGAAAGAAGAGGACAGTAAGTCCAAATTGTGTTTGTTGGGCTCCCGTTTCCTGTCCACAACATCAATTTTTTTTTCTGTGCGCCAATTCCGCATAGTATGACTTCTGGCCACTACTCCCGCCGCACAGCAGCGTGCGGTGCGTACTCCCAGCATCCTAGTTCTTTAGTCTTTAGTCTCTAACGACTAACGAACATTTCAAGTTACAAACAGCCGTTCAGAACGTATCTCGTTCGTAAGTAGAAGAGCGTCTGTATTTGAAATAATGACTTTTAGTACTGAATGTTTCTCTACATTCAAATCATTGCTCAAAACTCATCTTTATAAACTTTCTTATTCACTTTAATCTCTAACTTTATTTAGGTACCTTTTAATTCATTTGATTATGGTAATTCTGAATGTACGTATACACATACAGAAGTATTCATGATTGTTTTTTTAAGGCGCCTTTAAATAAAATGTAACATTAAACCGCAGCACAGCAGGTCCGCATACTTTTGAGCTTTTCCAACTGCATGAGCGCTTTGTCGGTGTACTTCTGCGCCTTCTCCAGATAACCGGCCTGCATGGAGTGCATGACCGTCACCTGCAAGACGAGCCAAGGAGTTGCATTAGAATTGGCAGCGGCGCATACAGGCGAAGCGATAAGACAACCACCAGCATTCGGAACCCTTCCTAATTAAAGAGGACTGGGATTTACCAGGTAGACCAGCACACACATGTGCTCCTTGGGCAGCCAGTGGAAGAGGTCAGCAGGGTTGCTGGGGAGGATCTCGTCGTCATGGAGGGTGGAGATGGTCTGGATGCACTGCTGCAGCTGCTTCAGGCAGGGCTTCACGCTCTTCACCTGGCCGGTGCGAAAGCCGCAAGCGCGGTCGACGTGAAAACCAGCCCGAACGCGCTCACTGAAATGCCGAGGTCCGCCCGGGGCCGCTCACCTGTCCGGCGTCCAGGTAGTGCGTCACCTGCAGCACCAGGAAGAAGACCCTGAGTGACTCCTTCTGGATGGGGTTTCCCTGCCAGTTCTCCACGATCTGGCCGCACAGCGTCAGCAAGGGGTGCACTTCCTGCAGTTTGCGCTCCATCAGCAGGAGCTTGGAGAAGACCATCACACAACAGCGGCGTTACTCGGAGGACGACCAGTGGCGGCTGCCGCCAAATCATTATATGATTAGCCAACTCCACTAACACTTTATAAGAGGAAAAGGCAAAGAGTGGAAAGAGGCATCCCCTTTTAGACTTCATTTTATGTCTTAAGGGGCTTCTGTAAAGAGCATCCCGCAATTCACTTTGTTTAATTAAGACAAAAGACTTACCATGCCTTTACTCAAGAGAAAGAGGGCCCTGCAGAGGAAAGGAAACAGCAGAGAATTTACACAAAACAATCTAATGTGCCTGCAGTCACTCCTGACCACAGATACATTTAATAAGAGGACATTTTCAGTGCTGTGACGAACTGTTGACGTTATTATGATCACAATCGTGACTGCGGCACCTGGTGTACTCAGAGCCAACGACCCTTGCATATTCGGCCCCGACACCTAGAAGGTCACACGCAGACACCAGATCCTTCTCCAGCGTGTGGAGTTGCTAGGGGGAAAAAAAAAAAAACAATAAGTCACATTCAGGATTTATAACCCTGAACTTTTGGAGAATCATCCATACCAACCACATCAGAAACACCTGCATTTCAAAGCACTAACAAATAATTGGTTAAAGGGCAAATAATGCTTAAAAGCATATACAACCACTCCTTGTTTAATGACAGAGTTCCAGCGACCAGAGGGCAAATCCATAAAGCAAGATTTCTTCATTAACCAGATGACTTAAGCCAAATGTAAGGATTGTCCAACAGGAATGCCACTTGCCTCTTTTCCTATTAGGTTTCAGGCTTGGCTTACGTTATCAAGCTAACTGGGAAATCCTGCTTTTGGAATAGCTGCCAAATCATTAAGGGAAATGGTCACTAAGTCAAAATCACAGTAATGTAGGAATGACCACGACTCTGCTCACGACTTTACTTCATACTTCCATACTCCTTCCATACTCCTTCCATACTCACGCTACTTTTATCCTTCCTGAAGAGGACATTTTATCAGCATTTTGTAAATTCTACTCCAAAGAACTCTCTCTCTCTCACTGAGGTACCCTGAGCAAGGTACCTGCACTGCACTGCTCCACAGGCACTAAATAATACAGCAGCCTGCTGCTATGTCACATATGAGCTTAATGCAGAGGACACATTTCGTTATTGTGTGCTGTGGTGTGTCAATCATTTTTCATTTAAGCGCCTCCCGCTTACATCAGTATCCCTTGATGAATAACATCGCCACAAAGCTGAAACAACCTCCATTTTTAAACATGTTGCTCTGTTACTTTTGTCAGAAACTGAATCATGAAATGCAAGAGTGATAAGTCATTGTTTTTTTTCCCTATTACTTTTAAAATGCTGCATGCCCTTTTAAAAAGTGTGATTAATATCTACAGTTAAATTATTATTGTTTTTGCGTGTTATTAATGTTAAATAAATATTTAAAGTTAAGCAGTTCTGTTACTCATTTGTTATTTTTCTACATATAAAAACCGCCCAATATCACCCATTGGCCCCTCCACCCCAAAACAAGTGGCATCGGGCACTGAAAAACCCCCATCGGTCAACCTCTAATATAAACCCCTCCTGTTCACCCCTCCTGTTTCACACTGGGCTTTGTATGTTTAAGGCTGTGAAATTCCTCCCAGTGTTACCTGCTTGTATGTTGCACCCTGATCCCAGGTAAACATTATTTCATTCCACCATATGGACTGTATGACAAAATAGCCCACTAGACCTAACCAAAGGGAAACCTTGGACATACCGCGAGCTGGAACAGCAGTCGACAATGCCAGTAGGGAGTCTGCTGGGAGATCTGGATTGCTTTGCGCAGCAATGGTTTTGCAGAGTCCACCAAATTCTGCAAAGAGACAAAGTAGCGTGTCATTACTTAGACATGACACTTCAACTTTTTTTGTTATAACAATTTCTAACACATGTGACATATGTAAGAAAGATAATATAAATAAAGAACAACTGTGCAGAATATTTTACTTTTAGGCTTAAATTTCTGTAAAATAACTCTTACCTGTTGGCAATAGAGTTCAGAGAGAAGGCTTGCAGCTTCAAATTTAACATCTTCAAACTGAGGAACCTGTTAAATCCTGTAAAGGAATCTCCTCTTTCCATAGTAACGGAAATATCTAAATAACATTAAAGTGACGGGAAGTCCATCTTTAGGTCATTCAGTCAGATAAATTCACAATAAAACTGCGTGCACAAAAAAAGTACATAGTCAATTAAAATATTTGGTTCTGATTTTGCATAATGACCCGCTACTTAAATGATAAACACAACTGAACAGGTGCTAGTTTGACAAGAAAGGATACTTGTTGTGAAATGATCCACTGCGGGGAAAAATAATCATAGATGAAGAATGATTAAAAGACATGCACACTTAAAAACACACATATCCCTTGAAAACAAATTTTATGTCACAACTACTTACAAAAAAAACGATGCAACAAGTTAAAATGCAAGTGACGCGAGCGTTATACTTACTATGCGGCCAAATGCAGCTAAATGTGTAACTTTAAAGTATCCACGTTGCATTTTTTTAATTTAAGTTTATATTGAAAATAGGTTACGGCAGGCTAAACTCTGCCTGACTAGCAAGTTGAAACGCAGTGTAGTACCTGGAGAGGTCGGAAAGCAGATGCACACACGTATGTATGGGTAACATAGATACTGCTGAGGCCGGCATGTCCGACCAGCCGCACTTTCTCGTAAAACTACAGCCAAGTGTCATGGAGCATCGTATGCGTGGCCTTTTCCGTCCCCCGCCTCCCTCCCGCATCCCCGGCATTTCCCAGCCTATCCCTCACCGCTTTCTCCAGATGGTTCCGGGCGAGCTCACTGTTCTTCGTGTGGTGATAAAGCACTGAGCCGAGCTGGAGGTGGGTTCGCGCCTCCACCCTTTGCGGCGGCTTGAACTGAAAGACAGCCTGGAGACAGTGCACGCATAGGCGAATCTTAGGGGGACTCGACGTGCGGAAGTGCTCTGCGAAGCCCAACAGGGCAAGGTACCATGATTCCGGGGCCTCGCCACCAGACGCCATTTTGCTGATAACAACAACAACAAGTACTGGCGCTGATATACCCCACGTGACTTCCGTGAATACGGAGAACACGTGACGAGATGGCTGGTCCCAAAGGCTGCTGGGATATGTAGGCTATATATGAATGTTCGCGGAACAATGGATGTGCAACTGAAGAAGTCAAATATACGACTGACGAATGTAAAATTGGCGATATGAGTAGCAATGACATTTATAATGGTCTGCCTTAAATTGTCTAATATATGCCTAACTGTATTCTTTTCTACTTGCTATTTCTTGTTCACATTTGCTAAAAAAATACATTAAGTGACTGTCCTACGCTTAAAAATATATCGAAATCCTCTTTGTGAAAGTATAACGAATAACGAAGAACATATTTGGAACATTGTTAACTTGCTGTTAACTTGCTGAACATTGTTAACTAAGCTATTAATTCATATAAACGCGTTGATAGTGGTTTTTCAGTGCTAGATTAAATAGCTCTTTCTGTGTTTATTGTAAGACAAGAGCCACTGCAATATTAGTTTAGTGTTTCTCAGATAGTAAATTTAGAGACGTTGTATTAACCTAATATTGAACAATCGCATTTTAACACAGTTGTAACATACCCAGCGGTAGACAGTTCAGGTCTAGAAAGTAAAAATCCAAGATTTTATTTCATCCAACCAGTTGAATATAAAGAGTCCCGTCACAGAGTACTCAGCTGGATATAGCACCTTTGGAAAACATAAACAAAACCCTGATGTATCCTAGTACAAACAAGGTAATGTGCTTTTTCACTTTTAGTTAAATAAAATTAATTTAATGGACACACAAGGCATGACAACTCCTGTGATTCGGGGTGTAATTAATTTTGAAGAAGCAGGCCTATCATTAGGGCCTTTGTTATCAATATGAAGGACACTGAAATTACCCCGGGCATCAGTTGTGATTAATAAAAGCATTTTAGAATGTAGAATGTGGACATCATTACTAGCCCACACTTTCTTTTGAGTCCAGCTCAGTTTTCTAATAAAACGTCCCTAGCTTAGAAGTGTAATATGAATTATAGTATATAGGCAGTGTCATTAAACTGCATTGTTAAATTATTTAAATGCCACACTCTGTAAACATGACACTGTTAAATCTGCCTCGGCCTCTAAGCCACCTGGTCACTTAGCAAACGTGGACACAAGGCCAGGTGCCAGTCCCTGATGGGAACTCACCTCTTGCTTGTTGCAGCTTGCTACTGCTGCGCCTGACCTTCCCCATTATCTCCAGGGACCCGATTGTCATCCACGGAGGTCACAGTCAACAGAATCCACACATATTTCATGGGCACATCTTATCGGGGCTTTTTTAAGGCCGGGCCTCCCTTTCTCACTGCACACACTGGAGTAGAAGCCTTTTAACTTGGCCAGAAACAGCTTATCTCGCCTGCCAGCTGCTGTTAGGATGGCAAATCCTTGCCTGCCTTCATCTCCCAGTGACCGTGGCAGGTGTGTTTGTGGCATGGAGAGAGACGGAGCACTTAAAGTGATGCGATCCCATCTCTTCTTGATGGGATATCGATAATGCAATTAATACCTTACGCTGCGTTGGATGTAGCCCTTCCTCTAACCTCTCCCAAACTCTTTCTCAGAGTGACCATGTTCTTTTCTTGCCGCCTTTGCCTCTCTTGCTCCGCAGTTTGAATGAATGAAATTGGACCATTGAAATGTTGCTGTTAATAAACTGGCCCAGGACACTAGAGAAAGGAACTTAGCCTCAGCTTAGCATGCAGGGGATTGAACAGAACTGGACAGATATCAGATGGTGAAAATTTAATGTACTTGGTAGATGATTTTTGATATAATCACTCATGTCGCACTGTGGCTCAGTGGGCAGTAGAGCCACCTCTGTCTTTTCTGTGTGTGTAGAGTTTGCATGTTTTCCCCATGTTGCGTGTATTTGCATGTTCTGCCCGTGTTGCATGTGTTTGTATATTCTCCCTGTGTTGCATCGGTTTCTTGATGGTTATTTGGTTTCCTCCTGCAGTCTAAGAACATGCGGTTTGGCTAATTGGTGCCTCTAAATTGCCTTTAGCGTGTGAGAGTACGCAGGAACGGGCAGTGTTTATGATAAATGTATTATAAATATCTATTTCAAATACACAATAGGATTTTGTAATGTGTATTTCATAGGGTTGATGAAAATGGCTTCATATTTTGTATCAAAATACTTTAGCGCTTTGTATTTTTGCAGTTTAAAAATACTGTAAAATACTGCCTGACGATGCATGCAAATGCAAATGCAAAATAATGCCTGGAGCCTGTGAATGGTGCTTACTCAGACAAGGAAGTATTATATCAAGCAGGCAAGTCTTTCAATTCAGCTGGAATATCCCTTCTTCGCGTCCAACATAGGTTGTGATTTTCTGTTTCTATTCTTCTCTTGTAATACGATCTAAACTAGCTTAATACAGACTTTCCTCCATCTTGTTTGCCTTTCACTTCCTGCCTTCCATCTGGATTCTTCGCCTCATCAGAATCGGACAAAAGGTGATATCAGGTGTCTGATAATGAATGACTTGTTTGTGACTGAGTCAGAGTTGCTGATGCAAAGTAGGTCCTTCGTTGCCAAACACCAAGTAACTAAAGCATTATACAATTATATGTCATTAACAAACTGTTAGTTAAACATTAGCTGTTGGGTATTTTTAAAACTAGCCTTCTTCTGGGTGATCACAGGAAATTGTGATGGTCAGGGATGTAACAGGCAAGTCAGAATATTTGATCTGTTGACTGTCTGCATGTGGGATTCATGGCACGCCTCGTTAGGCAGATAACAGCTTCGCTCTCAAGCATTGTTCACTTAATCAACTGGGTTAGTGTAATGCTGAAGGGACGGATGAAATATATCAACAGACAGAAGGTTTGCGAAATGACTTCATGCTCCCTTGGAAAAGTATTTTTAATATTTTTAAAATACAAAAATACAATACTTTGTTTTAATACTTGCAATATCTGCTATACAGTGGACCCTTGACTTACGAACTCAATTAATTTGTGAGGGCTGTTCGTAACTCAAGTTGGTCGTAAGTCAACAATATTTTTACTATAAGAAATAATGGAAATACCTATAATGCATCCCGAACCTCCCAAAGCACCTGTCACCTAACCTTTTCATAATAAAAAGGGTTGATAATGTGCGTAATTTACCAGAAACACCAATAATTTTCCCAGTGTACTCACCAAAAAGTTATAAAATTTGCCTAGCCTACCAGAAACAGCAATTTCATACTGTACTCATCATTCAAGTTGACATCTTTGGCTTGCAGGAAGGGAGGAGGCGAAGGATGAAATGGAAGGTGAGATTTGTAAGATTGTCTAGATGTTGGATTTCGACATGCCGTACATATTACCGAGCTTGGTCACACGAACCCCATTCATATTTCTGCACAAATTCCTTTTTCTTTTCAATTGTGATTTCTTCCTTTACCTTCTCTTCCTTCCTTAGCTTCTTTTATAGCTTTTTTGGGGCCATTAGTGAAATTAATTATATAAAGCCCTATACTGACTGAAATGACACCCACAAACAGGCGTATCTGGGCTCAGCCTGACGCTGAGACTTTGGTCTTAAGTCAAAACTAAAATTTTGGTTGTAACTCAAGTTCTTCGTATGTCAGGCCGGTCGTAACTCGAGACTCCACTGTATTTGGATAATTTATTTTGATATACTTACAATTAGGCAATTTGGTATCGTATTTTAAAATGCATTTGCATTCTATCTTTGCCCACTCCTAAATGTATGCATATGTGCCCTGAGATAGGCAAGCAGTGTCTGGAGGGTGGATGGAGTTAATGTCTTCCCAGACATCTTTTCTCTCTGTGTCTTTTCAGCTTGTTGAATGACCTCACCATTTGTTATTCTACTTCCCTGGAAAGCAGAGGAAAAAAGCCAAATGACCCAAGAGTGTGGTCTTTGCTGCTAATGTGGTTTCACCAGCCAGTCCACCATGTATTAGACAGACATGATGCTGTCGTGCAGGATGACTGTGTGCCGCACGTGGACACATGAGAGGTTAAGAACTGGGTCAAGGATTCCCCTTCTGACAGTTTTTTGTCTGTGGTTCTATGCAAGACGTGGAATGTTGGACACTCTCCTTGTTAACCAGGAGAGGGCATAGATGAGGCAGTTATTTCAACATAGCAGTGAATTGGGCAGTGAAATGAAATTGGGATTTGCTGGCCACTTTTGTAGTCACAGACAAAATATGTTATTTAGTTGTATTTAAAAATGTGATTTTCCTCTTTGTTCTATGTATATGTTAAAGAACTGGAATGAATTTATACTGAATGTGGGTGTTTAACAGCCATTCTGGTTTCTTGCCGCAGACAATCAGGCTCGTCTGTGTCCATAAATTGCTCGTGGTGTTTGACTGTGTTGGTGTATGAGGTTTGCGATGCACTGGTGTCCCATCCAGGATGTACCCCTCCCTTGTGCCCTATGCTGCCTGGGATAGACTCCAGCCCCCCCACAACCCCAACCAGGATAAGGGTATAGAAATGTCATATCACATCCTTGCACTTTAAAAATTTTGTACTGCACAACTGAGTTTTGTGCAGTAATTCCCTAATCTATTTATAAATCTATTTTAGTAATTTAGAAACTTGACAGCGGTGTCCTGAATGCTGAGAGCACACAGCAGTATTTTTACCTGCGCAGTTTCGCTTGGTCCGAAAAAAGGAGAGAAACGGTGAGGGCCAATTTGGGTCAAACTACCAAAGAGAGGTCAAAGATGAAATAGCAAATGCTCACCCTGTTTTGACAAGTGAGGAAAACGCAAGAAGGAGGCAAAAAAGTTAAAGCTTCATCAACACAATGACCAAGAACACGTTCAACATCTACGTCTCTTTCCTGCCCGCTTATGTTTCTGTCCTACTCACCTACGTCTCTGTTCCACTTGCCTATGTCTCTATCATGCCCGCCTATGTCTCTGTCCCACTTGCCTATGTCTTTATCCTGCCTGCCTATGTCTCTGTCCCACTTGCCTATGTCTCTATCCTACCCGCCTATGTCTCTGTCCCACTTGCCTATGTCTCTATCATGCCCGCCTATGTCTCTGTCCCACTTGCCTATGTCTTTATCCTGCCTGCCTATGTCTCTATCCTACCCACCTATGTCTCTGTCCCAGTAAATCTTTTATGGAAATTAATAAATGATATACTGAAAATAACTTTTTAGTAAATTTTTATTGAACTCGCCCAATTGGCTAATATGAAATATTCTTACGTTCCAGCCTTGCCTTCATCAATCCAGGAAGCGGGGGATTTTCTTCTTGAAGAAACTGTTCCCACTAGATGGCAGTATTGCAAAGCACAAGTGGACCGTGAGTTAATGCCTCAGGATGTCAGGACGCCTGAAACGGATACATACACAGTAATGGCCAAAATTGTGGAAACGCTTCCAATTTTTAGAGATTGCAGAACTTTATTCCAGTTGCTTCGGATCCAGTGTATGATATTTTTAAACATTCTTTGCTTATAAACATTACTGCAGAAATTTGTGTAGTAAATTTTAAACTGATGCCCCAATGCCAAGCATGCTAGATGTTTCCCCAGTTCTGGCCACTAGTGTAGTATAAAGCCAAACAGATGCAGAACCACTTTTATTTATGAAGAAAATATAAAATAACGTCATTATTTTAAATGCTATATTTAATAACTTATCAATGATTACATTTCCATCCATCTTCCAGACATTTATCCAGTACAGTTTGCAGGTAATTTTTTGTTACAACTGTTCAATAATAATAATAATAATAATAATAACAATAATAATAATAATAATAATAAAATGTCTCCCCAGAAACACTAAGTTAGACCCTCAGCTCTACAAAAACAATGTTTTCCACTCATCTCACATTTTTTTTGCTGGGCAAAAAATACATGTGTTTTTTTCTCTTGAGTTTGGCCCTGATAATACTGTTCTGTGGGGGGGGGCATATCTGAATATTTTTTCCCAGCATTTGTGTCTGCTGAGGTTGATCTGGACAATGTAAAGATATGCCATGTATTGTGGCAACCAGCTTCACCACTAGATCCAGGTACCAGCAAAGATCCCGTCAATTCTTTGTAGTAATATAAGACGTCGATGCAATTTCCCATAAACCCTCCACAGGATTGTTTTAGTCCAGGGGATGTGAGAGTTATATGTGAATACATCAACATTTCTGTGAAACAGCACCAACAGGCCACTGCACTCTTGCTGTTGTACTTTACTGTCACTGTATCAAACATGTCAGGCCCCTTGCTTTGCCGGAGTTGTAGTCCAGGGTGATTTGTGGCTTCCGCTACTGTGTATCTTCGCACTTCGTGTTCATAACAAGGACACCCTTGTTATCCTGGGCCAATAGAACATGACAATTGTGGTGTCACATGCAGGCAGCATATTGTGAAGGATTTGCCGACCTGGGCCGCATCTTCAGTGGGTCATTAGGTAGCTCTGCCTTATTTTCTCCTCACAGTTCCCAGTGCAGTCAGGCTTCTCTTTTGTAGCTCAACTCAAGTTACGGCTCAAGTTGGTGGGATGCGAAGGTGCTGTCGCTTGTCATGTCGCGACCTCGCGGCCTTTGAGTCCTATCCAGCAGCACCCATGCCTTTGGCTGGCTTTCACGCTGCATGCTGGCCAAAGTTTGAAGCCAGGAAATTCCTAAGGCTCGTTTGGCATTGTCTGCCTGAAGGGAAACCACCAACGTCCACCCTGACGGGAAGAACTCTTCGGACCATCAGAAGAAAGATCTCCACCCACTTTCTCTGTACATCTCTGGCTGGTCCCTCTCACATCAAGCTGGTATGGTGGCACGGTATGCAAATCACCCTAGATATGATGGGATATGATACCAGGAACTCACTGCCGATTTGCCCTTCTGGCCTGTGCTGTCCTTAACTTTCACTTTCTGACTCTTTTTCCAACTAAAACCAATCTACAACCAGGGGGAAAAAATAAGAGACCACTCTATATTTTAAACAAATCTGCATTTTTAAATCCTGACTGTCAACTTATCCGCCAGTTTCTCATGAATCGTAGGATCACATCGAGTGACCTTCCAAAGGAACGGGGAACATTAAGTGCAGGTGTAAAGTGCACTGCTAGGATAGTTTGCATCAGGCTCCTAGGAGCAGGACTGAAGTCCCATAAAGCAAAGAAGAAGCCCTTCATTAATGAGAAACAGGGAACAATCGGGCCGGAGTTTGCAAAAACAAACACACACACACACACACACACACACACACACACACACACACACATAATTCAAATTGAGAAATGAATGACACAAAAAATTGTGCTGTGGTCTCTTCATTTTTTCCACGGCTGTATGTTTGCGTACTGATCATTACAGTTATGGGACACCATCTCCCTCGAAGCATCCCAGTCCAAGTTTGCCATATTCTCTGTTTCTTAAGGTTTAAAGAGTTCAGATGAGATTAGATGGCCATGATGCCGTTCTAATCACTAGGGGTATAACACTGCGATAACGATATTTCGCGACTCAAAAACCATTGTAGAGGTGTAATGGTGCACGGTGGCACGAAATCGTTTATTAATGTTAACGCAAGAGGGCGCGATAGGCATAATCTCAGTTTTGCTTTGAGATTTTATTTTTGCATTTTGCCTCAGAATAGCCTCCGGACCCACCTCCACCCTGGATAGGAGAAGCAGTTTCAGAAAATGGATGGATGGTTCTGTAGTCTGCAGCTTGAGGAAAAAACTGAAAGAAAAAAGGAATGGTTTTAAAACATTTTTGTACATTAACATGGCTAAAAAGGAACAAAAGAAGTGAGATTTTAGTTTGTTTCCTGTCTTATTTTGTTGAATTTACTGTGAGTGTATTGGTCCGTGAGCCCTGAATCGTCTACCGAACCAACTCCTGAGTAGTCTTGTGTGACACCCATGTGCGTAACTTATGGGGAATTCGGGAGGGTTGTAAT
>JAODLD010000134.1:48231-63611 GCA_026781065.1 Mormyrops boulengeri
CCCCCCCCCCCCCCCCCCCCCCCCCCCCCCCCCCCCCCCCCCCCCCCCCCCCCCCCCCCCCCCCCCCCCCTCCCCCGCCGCCCCCCCGCCGCGCGCGCGGGCGCCCCCCAGTCAATTCAGACTGTCTGTCTGGTGTCCCATTAAGGTTTGGGATGGGGTGGGTGGCTTGTTTAAGTACTGCTCCGAGAGCTGGAGCCACGTTCTGACTGGCTCCCTCCCAAACATGCCTGCATGAGGCATCATGATATACACACCATGTACATCAAGGTGGGTGGGGGCCACCTTACATTAAACCTGACGTATCAGACATTCAGCCAGGGGCGTAGAAACCAAGGGTGTAGATTTGGGTATGGACCTTCAGGACGCGTCCCTGTAAATATGGTGGCAGTACAGTGTGCGTTTGGAGGGGTCAGGGATGAATGATGAAACCAAACCTATGGCCTTGGTAGGAACCAGGGATAGATGAAGGAACATATACTCCCAAATATTTAATTTGGCTTCACCCATGTCCCCCCAAAACAACAGACTTTTGCATTTAAATTATTAAGTTGTGTCCCTACCTCACTCTTGTATCCACCCACATGGTCATGAAGCAGTGTGTGAATCAGCATGCAATGCGGTCAGATCACATTATTCATTGGTTCATTCGTTTGTTTGTTGGTTAATCACCCTCTGTTACAGCTCCACCCAGCAACAATGAGCTCAGATCCACATTATGTGTTGGTTCATTGGTTCATTCGTTTGTTTGTTGGTTAATCACCCTCCGTTACAGCTCCACCCAGCAGCTCCTACTTTCATAAATCCTGCCGCTTGTAAGCTTTCAGTTTCGGCACAGTGACGACGCGGCGGCTGATCAAAGGGTGAGGCATCCCCTTGAGAAATTCCAGAGTAAGATAAAATAAAGTAAAACTCTGTAATCCTGAACTAGTTTCAGACACGGCATTGGATTTTAAATAATACATCTGTCCATCTTCCTGCCATTATCCCAGACAGGGTCATGGTGGGGCCTGGAGCCAGTCCCAGGCAGCTGAGGGCACAAGGCTGCGGCAGACCCTGCATGGGATGGCAGTCCATTACAGGGTATGTAGACAGACTGACAGACTGGCAGATTGACATTTATAATTATCTTTGTGGTGACTCGCCATTCATTTCTATTAGGAAACCCCTCATCCCAACATGACGACCCTAACCCCTACGCAGCCCTAACCTTAGGTATCCAAACAGAATATTTTCTTTTAATGCATTCGCAGATCTTTGTGGGGACCTGAAAAATGGCCCCCAATGTCACAGTTTTTTTTGCACTGTGTGGAACATTTGGTCCCCACAAAATAATATAAACATCCACACAAACAAACACACACACACAAACACACACACACACACACACACACACACACACACCATAAGCAGTTTTACTGATGCCAATTAGCCTAACTGCCTAACTGCTTGGATTTGAACCCCCAACCATGGAGGTGTGAAGCAACAATGCTATCCACTGAGCCAAAAAGATCTTAGTTTCCTTAGTTTTTTTTTGAGGAAAAATGTGTCAGATCTGTCTGCTCAGCCTGCCAGAATCTTTACTTGAAGACACTAAATGACACTGAAGGGGCCTCGTGAGAATATATTATATTTTATATAGACACAGAGACAAACAGAACAGCACAGTAGTGGTGCAGAGCCAGTCTCTGATGAAATTATCACGGCCCTCCGGTACTGCGTGGGGAAAAGTGGCAGTCCTCTCCTGCCGGAGGGGGTCAGTGTGCTTTATGTCTGACCTCGGACGGGCAGCGATGGTTTCCGAGGGGGTGTTGGGCGACTGCGCTGCCATGGGGCCCAGGCCGTTGTCGCAGTCGAGGCAGCCGGCCGCCCGACAAAGACATAGGCCCTCATTAAAAATACATGTCACTGGATCACAGTTTGCATGAATCAAGCCACCCCCCACCCCCCCACAAGTGACCGTGACGGAGCCGTGAATGGGGGGCTGGCCAGAGCTTTGCCAATAGAGCGCCATGCGGAGGCCCCATGGGAAACACTTCCTTACGGAGCGGGGCGGGCTGCCTCATTTACCCATTGTTCATAGACGACGGCTTCACCCAAACCCCTTTTCAGAGAGCTGGCAAGGGGAATGTCAGGCGGCATTCTCATGCCAAAAAGCGGGAGGGAGAAGGAGAGACGGGATCCCTGGAAAACACGGACAGCAGAATCCGGTGGGAACCGGAGCTATAAACAAACCCTAGCTGCAGATCCTTCCCCCTCTAAAGGTGTTAGGTGGCATCCACGAGGGGAGAAAAATGGTGGTTCTCAAGTTGGAGCTGCACTTAAATCCTGCATCAGTTCATACATTAAACTGGTCCTCGGGGAGCCTCAGTCGGCCCATTTTTTTGTTCCCTCCCTACCGGAAGCTGGAAGGGAGCAAAAACATGGACCGTCATGGACTGGGTTGGAAAATACTGGTTTAGAACAGTAAACTTTTTAGCACCCACTTAAGAATTAGCCTATTTTAGCTGTAATGGCTCTGGTAAACCTAAATGACCTAACAGATCATTTAATGATACAATCTAAATCAGGAGTGTCAAACTCCAGTCCTGGGGGGCCAGAGTCCTGCACATTTTTGAGTTTCCCCCCATTTAACACACCTGATTCAACTCCTTCTGCTGGCCCTGATGCACTACATTTACTAACAGGATCCAATATGGCCAAGGCCACACAGCTCTTGAGCTGAATCATTTGTGGGGGAACAGGGCTCCGGCCCCCCAGGACTGGAGTTTGACATCCCTGATCTAAATGGATAACCAGATTCATTGGGTGTCACGTTGGTGTCTGTAGCCTCACCTGTGAGACACTGTAGTCCATATTCACCAGGACTGTATAACTCTTAAAGATTGACTCCCTTCTGTCTGATGGACTCTTGTGAGCTGGGTGCTTGAGTCAATGTGAACTTACTCTGTGTGTTAAAATGTTCATGGTATCTTGTCCTGTATCCTAATGGCAAATGGCAAGTATCTGGGTTGGGAAAACTATGGCTCTGTTCCATTTATCCCACTTGGACCACTTCTACACACTTACCACACTTGGCATTCATGCAAGTATTCAAGGGTGTCCCGTTCCTCAAATAAGTGAAGTGCAGCATGCTTGACATGCATATTATCTGCACTTTGGTAAATACTGCATGTAAGCAGTCTTTGGCTAATATGTAGACCACAACGCACCGCATTGGTAACGACTAAAGTTTTCATCGAACACAAGGAAGTCTGCCAGCTCATCAGAGCCCAACATGCCTCTAAAAAGTTTCAATGTAAGGGCGCAAGCTAACAAGCTAACTCATGCTAACATAGCCTAGGCTATGGTGAAGGACAACCCCAAACACAAGCAACACAAACGACAGCATAGCTGTGGTGTGTCTCTTGTTCATCTCTTCAGATATCAAGTGCCACTGCTTTAATGAAATCCTTGCGCGCTTTTGGGATCTTTACATACATTTGAGCACTTTGCATCATATGTCAGCGTACGTCACCTTGATCTCCGTGTGCTTGGCCTTGAGTGTGCTTAATGGGACAAAGCATAACTGGCTCACAGCAAAGAACGGGCTTTGTCTGGAGCCGTGTCAAGCAAGCGAGATTGACAGAGAGCAGAGTGTGGCTCTAACTTTCTACCTGGATGCTCCGGAATAAAGTGGAGGAGTCACCTTGAGTCACAGCTCAAAGACAAGTGCCATTTCTGTTACTCCCATCTCCCTACGCTCACAGAGCAAGGACCCCGGATTCTGTTGTGCAGCAGCCTGAAGTGTTCCATGACAGAAAAGCAAAATAGCAGAGAGACCGCAATATGAAGAGGAACACAAATTTAAATTACTGGACAGGAACAGGAACAGGAACAGGGACAGGAACAGGGACAGGAACAGGAACAGGGACATCCCCGCCATCCTCTACAGGAAAATGGTTACAGAAAACTGATGTATGGATGGATAGATGAATGAGTAGACTTACAAATTTTTTTTTCTCCTACATTCTATAATCATATAACCACACACCACTCCAGCTTGTCCTGCACCCACGTTCTAGAAACGTCTACTTCCATAAGAGTAAACCAAATCCTGCAGAGGTAATCAATCTCAAAAAATTGACATTTAAAGATCAGTTACACCTTACAGCCAATGAAAACTTCTTAAGGTATCATTTGCATTTAAAAGCGAGGAACGGGTTTGTTCCACAGCTTAGTAAAGAGGAGAGCTTTCGTCAGTCTGATGGGCTCTCTCCTGGCAACGCTGCTTCCGGAGCACCCCAATGAGGCGGTCGCCCTGGGAGATGAGAAGCGGGGCGCGACACCTGAGCACACAGACAGACTCCGGTTCGAAACAAAGACGGATTCACCACCCTGGAGTCGGCGAGCCGTTGCACCAGACCTACAGATGAACTCGAGGGTGAACACACAAGCATGCACAGACACACACATTATTTAAATGAGTACAATATCACCTATACTGCCAATGAGGGGAACCCCAGACTGAGGATTAGCTGAACATCCAAGTGCACCACAAGCCAGGCAAATTAGCACAATCACGGACATTCATCCTTAGTGCTGCCTTGATTTAGCAAAATTTCTCACAAATAACCTGTGAAACACTGCTTCAATAGCAGAGAGTGAAGTACTATTCATTAGTGTCAGAATTATACCAATAAAGTGAATGATTTTTTTCTCACTAAATCTTGCCCCTTGGCATGCATTCTGAATTTTTAAAACATTTCATGAACAATTTTTTTTTATCTAACTGTAGTATATTTTGCATTGTATGTGTTATACTGTAAATTACTCAGGGTTCAGAGTAAAACTGGGATTGTATAAATCATGCAACACTAGCAAGGACGTTTTTCCATAAATAAATACTGTAGTTGAAAATAATTATTGCTCTGACCAAATTGAAGTAGCCGGGGTCAGTTTTTGTGGGGGTCCACCTTTGAGGACGACAAGCAGGGTGATATCTGACAGTGTCCTGCCATAGATAGCCGATCCCGGTCTTACTTTCACCTCCTAATTTTCATGCAGTCAAACTTCATTTTCAAATTTTTCAAGAGCCTTTAAATACTATGAACGTAGACATAATCACATTAAATATACTTTACAAACTGCTGTGTAAACTGAACAAGTGGTACATTTACACACTAGAGGACCAAAGACAAAGGTGTTTGTATAAAATTACAGTGCAGTGTATATAGCCATGTTGCAGACAAGGGTAACATCCCTGTATTCATCTGAGCTTGTGCCGTTATCCTGGGAAGGGACTGATGTTAAACTCTGTAGGTTCCATTCAGACACGACTAAAGGATCACAGAAACAGCTGCGGTTTCATAGAAGCCGTTCGCTCCGCTCATCACGACGTGGTCATCGCGCGATGTGCGCAAGCGCCGGACGCTACGAGACGGGGCGGGAAGAGCGATCTGGCAGGGAGGAGGTTAACCTCCAGGAGCGACTGCGACTCAGCCCCAGCTGAGCAGACATTTTGTTGACACGCTGATAGGGATTTAAGCAGTGGGTGGCTGGCTGAGCTGAGACGAGAGAATGAGCGGGAGCCAGAGCAGGGCCGCCTGAGCGGATTGCACAAAAGTGCCGTTACTAAGCTTGATTTCAGCACAAGTTGAGACGATTAGGCATGGGAGTGATCGGGAGGTGGTCTCCCCACCCCCCCACCCCCCCAGGCCAAAGACAGGTCTATTGAGGCGGTAGGGAGGGGGGTCTCTTTCAGCTGGACTAATGAAGCATACGCCAGGATGAATAATGGAATCTACCAGGGGGTGGGACGCTGTCTTCGTTGCCTATTCACTCACTTCCTTTCTCTGGAACAGCTCTCATGAGACAGACGTCCTCCCTCTTAAAGGGATACGAGTGTTTACACACACAGTGTGTGTATTTATTTAGAGCCGGTACAGTTTAGAAACCGCAGGTGCTACAGCGATTTGCCGAGTGTGTAAAGGGGATACGGCCCTGAAAATCATCCGGAACTTAGGTTTCATTCTCAAAGACGTAAACATAGCGTGACGATCACGTGAGTTAATACGGTCAGGTCTCAGTCACAACCAGCGCATGGGAATCAATCACGATTAAACTAAAATCCTCGTTCGAACTCTCTACGGGAGAAAAAGTGGATGACTGCATATAAACCACGTCCTTCTGTGAGTCACAGCCAGCTAGCTAAATGGCGTAAGAGCTGCCGGCTTTACTAATCATTTAAATGTAACTTCCTGCTACAGCACCAAATATTGGTAACTAAGAAGGCTACACTCCAGAAACAACTGGCTTATTGTATTCATGTGCCGGTTCATTGTAAGTGACACCAGTCATGAACAAAGTTCACTAGTACTATGTTCAATAGCAACAAAGTGTATAATACAAGTGAGGTTGAAACATGGAAGGTCCATCACACAGTACAGTCAGGAGTCAAAGAGCTGTGTCAAAGAAAGAGGAGTCCCGAGATGGGTGAGGCTCTGGACACAGCAGACATAAAGGGCACCTGACGTGCATCTCGGGGGGAGGAACCTGAGGACCAGGGGCTTTTCAGCTGTTCCAGCTCTCTGCTGAGAGGACGGACCTCATTATTCAAAACTGAGTCCAGTTTGGACACCATGGATCTTCACTTTTCCCCAACAGGAACCTCAGAACAGTATATAGACCACAATGCACCGCATCAGTGACAGTTAATATTTACCAGTCCTCTTTATTTTAAGGTATGACTTTATCTCTGTAAATATATTACAATCAACCCAACCGGTAATTAAATACCACCAGGCCTCCACTACGTAAAAAAGTCAGCAGTACGGCATGTACATGAAACTGCATCTAATGAAGGTAAGCTATGCAGACTGGCAGAAAAACAGGTTTTCTACAGATGCTACATTAGTACTGATGTGGAAAAAAGCCGAAATCAGCTCCCTCTGGTATTGCGGTCCCGGTGCTACTTTGCTTTTCTGTCAGGCACACTGTAGGCAGCTACATAACAGAATCTGGGGTCCTTGCTCTGGGATCGTAGGAAGATGGGAGTAACAGGGATGGCATGAGCTATGGGAGATCCTACTGATAACGAAGAGTTAAAGCTTCGCATTTGAAACCAGTGAGCACCCCCCCTATCGGATGGGCCGATTTCGGGGTCTTTCCAAGTGTGACCGCCAGCACAGTGAGTCACTGAGTCACACCCGCACCACACTGTGCCCCAACCTCAGTCACAGACAGCAGGAGGTGACACCTTGGAATCCCCAGCAACCGAACAGCCATAAGGTGCTTTCACACCGCTAGAACCATTTTCTGGAACCAGAACCAGGGACTTGTTGTGTTCACACTGCAGGAACTCAGCCCAATTGCAGTTCCTCGGAGACAGTTCAAGGAGCAGTTCCAGAACCTTTTTTTTAAGCAGACTCCAGACTAAATACTTTTCATTCAAACACAAACTACTGGAGAGGTGTATTCAGCAGTAGCTTGCTCACTGATTGACCACAAACACCAGTGCGTACTTGGAAGTTACACAGAAGTGTAGAAAAAGAAAAACTTTTCTACCCCAGTTACATTTAATCAGTTAATATAAGTAACCTTTTTGCTTGTATCTCCATATTTCTGCATCGGAAAATTTGATCGTTAATTAATATACCTTTGCCTAATATCGCCGATGCTGGCCCCTGCCAGCACTTAATAGCAGGATAATATATGAATAAAAAGCTGTGTCCCATTTTGATCGTAATCGATCCCCCCAATACCTAAAAAAATGGCTTATATATCCTGCATTGTTTTGGCGTGGCGGTGTAGTTTGGTATGAAAGTCTATGAAGCCTACAAACCTACCTACAAGCCTTTTTCTGTCTCACAAGCTTATCTAGCATAAAGGTCTCAGTTCCTGTTGTGTGGTGTGAAAGCGACACGCACAAGTGGCCAGGAGCTACTAAAGTTCCAGGTCGAGATGGCCCAGGGATTTGTAGACCGGGACCAGGTTCTGGAACTTCGCTGTGAAAGTGCCTATAGATGCTCCTTTTGTAGGATTGGTCTGAACAAACAACTTTCCACATAACCTACAGTTAAAAATGAGGGCAACTGTAAGGTTAAGACATATTTTTAGAGAACAAGCCTAGAGAACTAAAAAAAAAACTTTTTAAATGTAGGGCAAATACAGCTCAAGAGAAGAGCATGAGTAAATGAAGCAGGACACCCTGAAGGGGGTTAAACCAGACAAGTAACAACATCAAACAACACAAATGTATGTCAGAGCCACAGCTTCATGAAGATGAGCATGTGAGGGCGTAGACTGGGCCAGGGATGTGGTAGACCCCACACCGGACCAAATATGCTAATTACACAGGGACTAAAGGGTGATCAGCTAATACACTGTGGCTTCTCTAAAGCACCCAGAGGTCCACGCTTAGACTCAGAGGATCATTCCGAACTTGTTAAATAATCAAACACACTTGTGTCCCAGTTCACACGTCCAGGGCTGCATAACAGATGAGGCTCCCGTCTGACCTTGACTCCAGGGGTCACCAGCCACGGTGGCATTCAGACCGCAGGAGCTGTCTATCCCGTGCCTGAGAGGACGACGCGTTCTTTCGATTATCCTCATGCCTGTGTGCCTGCTGCCAGGACGCCCCCCACAGGCACAGTGCAACATCAACATGCCGCTCCGTGACCAGCCCACACTGCTGCGCTGCTTTCCTCCGCCGGCCTGTATTGCCGGCACAGCCGTGGGGACCGCTCTCCATCACCCCCCTCCTCGCCGGCAGACTCTTCACGTTCCTGCTGCTGCATCCTTACCATAATGTGATCCAGCACATTCAATGCTGCTAAGGCCATCTACCGCCTCTCCTTTTCCTCACAAAGCGGACTAAAGGGCTGTTCCCACCAGCCAGGCTGTGGCATGGGGCCTTATACCCATACGCTCTAATTAAAGCAGGATCTCTCTTTAGCACACCATCTGTTAGGGCCCAGTCTGTGTCTGTCTCTCGCACACGGACCCCAGCTCTGCTACCCGCTAAGGCTGAAGCTCAGGTGGACGGGCTACGGCACAGGGCCCCGCTGACCATGTAGGGCTTCCCCTATGTGTGGGGGTTAAGGATATTTTTGCCATTTCATGAACTGCGCACTCTCTTTGTTTAAGAGGTTAGTTTAAAAACAGAATGCAGGAATCAAACATTGCCATTATGCTACACCAGAAGACAGACAAATGGTAGAGTTCAGTATTCTTTGAACATTTGCAATATAAGTATTTATTTATACTTATTTTACTCAGAGATGAAACAAACTGAAGGATTTCTTTTTACACCCAAGGCTACCATTATGCTGTTTTCTCTAGAAACTAAATAAAAATATAATTTACATATATATTTAATAAAGAAATTCTAAATACTTGTATCACTTGTATGATGTAAATATTTCTCAGATCTACCAGTACAGTGTGAAACATTTTAAATTTGTTTTTATGGCTATAGCTTTAAAAACATGGCCTATTAAAATCAGTTAATTGAAAGTGTTAATGGCAAAAAGACACCTGGGACTTTTGGAACAGCCAAAAATGCTTTTAGTAAGTTTGACTTCTGTGTAGAGCTCATGCAATCAATACCCAATTGACTGGAAGCAGTGGGTCTTATAGCACATGAAAGTCTTTATGAAAATAAGCATTAGGCGCAAATGCTGCAGGAGAATAAGCAAGGTACACTGATGCATGGCTCAGTTAAGGAAGCAGCAGGCACAGATGCACCGGGCAGGAAGTGAAGCAGCATTCATAAATGCAAGGTGCAGGAAGGACAGAAACATGCACAAATGCAAGGTGCAGAAAAGAAGGATTATGCAGAAATGCATGCTGCAGGAGAATAAGCAAGGTACACGGATGCATGGCTCAGTTAAGGAAGCAGCAGGCACAGATGCACCGGGCAGGAAGTGAAGCAGCATTCATAAATGCAAGGTGCAGGAAGGACAGAAACATGCACAAATGCAAGGTGCAGAAAAGAAGGATTATGCAGAAATGCATGCTGCAGGAGAATAAGCAAGGTACACGGATGCATGGCTCAGTTAAGGAAGCAGCAGGCACAGATGCACCGGGCAGGAAGTGAAGCAGCATTCATAAATGCATTTGAATAGAGAATAAACAAAGTACACAGATGCACATGCACAAATGCAGTGCTGAAAAGGAAGCAGCATGAACCAATGCACGGTGCAGGAATTTTGAGGTACATGGATCTCATTTGACACCAGTGAGTGAATTACAGCCATGCACATGGATGAAAAGGTTTCAGTCTTAAATCTGTACAAACACACGCAGAAATGTGAAAAGACATGCAGAAGACTGGAAGAGCAGGAAAAAATGAGAGAGAGAGAAAGCTGGATAAGGCTCTCTGCAGTGAGTCACCAAACTATCATTGTTGTCAAAGGGAAAATAATTCCTGAGCCCCCTGCCAATTAAATTAAAGCCCTTTAATAAAAAAGGACCCATAGAGACGAACTTGGCATTTCATTTGATTCTCGAGTCATCTCATCGCTGGCGTGTTTAAAGACTGAGCCC
Organism: Mormyrops boulengeri; assembly: GCA_026781065.1. NCBI lineage: Eukaryota > Metazoa > Chordata > Actinopteri > Osteoglossiformes > Mormyridae > Mormyrops > Mormyrops boulengeri. The sequence continues at coordinate 58,759 of JAODLD010000134.1, forward strand.
AGCTGGGCACAAATGAAGGCTGGTGCTGAAATGTGTCGATGTGGGGGGGTCACTCTGAAGGTTACTCTTTGGGGGTTTCCGGGCTCCATCTGCACCTCTGCTACCTCAGAGAAGAAAAATCTGCATCCACCGACTTGTAAACAGACCCCTACTCTTTCACAGCCCCCCAGCTCTAACAGGATTTACTGTACCAAGCCTCGCTCCCCTCTTGCCATCAAGTTGAGAATAATCGCAGATGTGCGTACCACACACACGCAGATAAGGGAGCGGCTGTAGTTCTTTTTTTGTTTCAGCGGAGGGAGTGTGGTGAAAGTGTGTTTTCCGGTGGAAGCGTGAACATATTCGCCGGGTCCTAAAAAGGGGTGTCGATGTGGGCGTGCGCATCTGCTTTTGTGAAGAGTGTGTAGGGATGGTGGGGGTGGGGTGTCGGGAATGGGGGGGGTGTAATTCTGTCTGGTGTGTCTGAAACATATGGGATCGCCAGCTGTTCTGAATATGCAAATTGCAAAGCCAAGCACAGCCTAGCTGACCCAGACAATTCTGGCCATAATTTCCTCTTTACACATAAACCGTCTCGGCTAGACAGTCTGAATCGCCTCAAGCACACCCCCTCCCCCAAAAAATATCCCCTCCGATACAACACAAGCCCCTCAAAATCCCTTCCATTTCACCCCATTTTTTCTGATGCCTTATTAAAATTGTTATATATCATATATATAAACCTTTTCTTTCCAAACGCCGCATAAACTGGATTTTCACATCGGCTGTAAAGGCTTGCTGTGGATCTAAGAAGCAAGTCAATAAAACAGTATCTCCTGTTGGACTGAGAGCAGTTTCCGTTCCCATTCACGGGTACTCAGTGACTGCATGACATTTTCAGTAGATCCTTCTGCAGAACTCCCAAACCGTAATAAAAAATCGAAAGAGATTTGGTTATGTGCAGACAGAATTGTTTCTGGGAAATTTATTAATAAATTAAGGAATTATTATGGACCATAACTCTTCAATTGAAGTAATTTGCATTCATTTTTAATTATTTCTCTTGGGGGTTTATTAAAAAAAAAGAATTCTTTCAGCAAAGAAGGATGAAGGAAAGGATATTATGCTGCCGATTAATCCCTGTATGCCGCCTTCATCCCTGTGAACCACGGTTACCCATAATGCTCACTGGTACTCTCATTCTGGAGGTACAACACACAGGCCATGCCAAACTGTCCTGCTCTGACAAACATGAAAATCCCATCCTTTCAGTAAAACAGCTGGACGTGTGTGAACGACAAGCCATTACCCGAGTTTAACGCTCGTTGTCATAGTGCTCCTGTGTCGACCATTAGGCTTCAGGGGGACCATATCAGCACAAACACAGGCCCCAGCTCTGGGTGAGTGAAAGCTAACAACAACTAAAAACAGGCCTCGCGGGGCCTTGAAGCACGTCACGTGACCTCTCCCCAACATTCTAAGGCAACAGACACTGCACCAAGAGCCCACAATATATTTTTTTAGCCAACATGCTTGTTTGCAGTAAGTCCAAATAAGAAAGCACAACTTAGAACAATCTTTGGGCTTAAATTGAAGGAGGATAAATATGTATAAGTGTGTTAAACAGAATGATAGTCGAATGAAACGTCAAAAGGAAAGATCTGGTGATCCCACACCTGAGAGACAGTCTGCCCTGCCGCATCACTCCTAATCGCTCCATGGTAGAACATGAAGCACTACCTTGTCTGCGCAGGGTGCATAATAATGAGGTCATTATACTGCGCCGGCCCGTCTGTAGCCTCGCGGCACGCGGGGCTTTGGCGCGTGGGATTTGCATATGGGAGGACTTGCGATCAGGACGAGCCCCAGACAGCGCATATGGTACACCGCCGGGCCGTGCTTACAGAATCGCGGCGGGACGGCCATCGAGACGAAAGGGGCGCGAACAAAAGGGAGACGGAGACAAAGAAAGCGGCGTGGCGGCCTGTTAGCGATTTAGCGCCCGGCGTGGCGGCCCGACTGAGGCCGTGGCCCCGTAAATGGAATTAGCTAGCATTTGCATATCGTTAACGAGCAGGTGACGGCCGTTAAAACCACGGCGACCGTTTTGTCAGCGATGGCGCCCCTCGGGGGTGCCACGCGGTACCGTCCTCCCTGTGCCAGCGGCTCTCTGCGGGACCAGCTGGTCCGACGGGAGCATACGGGTGAGGCTGTAGGCCTGAGAACAGGGCGGCTTCAGGAACAAGGCCTCAGCACTGATATTGTAAGTCAGGCTCCTCTTCCTTTCTCAGAATTAGAGGACAAAGGGACTGAAAACACACAGAGAGACCCTCCAGATCAACCGGCAGATTTTAACACGCCCCTTGCAGGATCTGAGACCCGTATATGTGTGTCTGTGTGTGTGTGTGTGTGTGTGTGTGTGTGCGTGAACACAAGTGTGTTCTCCCGTGTTAAGCAGCATTCCGTCAGAGCCGGGCTTTGCCGTGTCCTTTTAACCGCAGACCCTCCTGAGAGGGCCGCCCATAAAGAAGGAGAAAGGGGAACACTCTCAGGGGCCCAGACACTGGGTGGGGGGGATGGGAGTGTGAGCGTGAATAATGGTAGCTTTGGTTTGGAGAAGGGAGGGGGTCCCATTGAGTAGAATTTTCTGGGGCCCAGCCATGTCTCGCCGGAATGCTGAAGTGACAGGCGGATACTTCAGGGCATCCCTGAAGGTCAACTCCAACCCATATGCAGGCACTTCCTGTGGCTGTTTCCTGGCTGTTTAGCAGCATCACCTAAGAAGCTTCTCAATCTGACTGGAGCCTTGCCAACAGAGCTAGTCACTGCACATCTTTACCATAAATTTCATAATAAAATAGGCCAGCCCATTCTAAAGAGTTTCTTTACTGGGGCCTCAACAAAGTTGGAAAATCTCAATGTGTCAGTCAGGTGCACCGCAGAAAGGCCACACCGTCACGACCCTCTCTTAGTTTGCCGGTTCCTTGCAGGAGTGTCTGTGTCTTTCCGGATCTACCTTTAACACCATGATGGACTCCAAGATGGCTCTGGAAACTGTCCCAGGTTAATCGGGCATTTGGCCTTAGGGGGTCAACCTTACTTTTCACGCGCAGAACGTAGATGGGAGCGAAAGAAGGAAAGAGTGTGGAATGAAAGACAATTCCAGAAGGAAGGAAAGATAAACCGATCGTACAGTGATTTTACGGAATGTAATCAGACGCAAAGCCTGTGATGTTTGGGACGCAGTTTGGCGGATGGGGAGGGCACTCGCTTGCATACTCACCGCCTAGCTCTACTGCATTATTAACTGGCAAACTTTCACCGAACGGCGTCTGCGGAGACATGCCTCCGTAGTGGTGCCACACAGCCAGTGGTGTGAGGTCGAGCCCCCTCTCCGGGAAGGAGCGGTGGGCCCTGGGCCCTGTGGGGGTCCACGTCGGGCGGCCTTGAGCTGCATCCCTCCCTCCAGCCGTATTGATTTCAGCCGGTAGCCGGCGGGGATGGGCGTACGCCGTGTCTACCTACTGCACGGCAAGGCCGCCCGGCACCAGGCTGGCTCTCCGAAACCCTGAGATGAGGGAGAGGGAGCCAGGCTGAGGAGCCAAGGAGAGGAGGAGCAGAAGAAAAGAGCCCGTGGCAAATCGGCAGCTGCTCAAGCTCCGAGTGCGGACTACTGGCCTGGCTGCATCCTCCACACACTCCCACTCCCACTATGTGTGAAAGAGAGAGAGAGAGGGAGGTCATCTCAGCTCGAGGTTCCTCGCCTGTGCCTTTGGGTCCTATGCAAATAGTGATGCCCTCCTTTGAAAGGGCTGAATCGGGAGCCAAATCTCAGCATCGGTCGACTAGTTGCTTGAACGTGAACTTCCTGACCTCAGGAAAATGAGCCGGAATAAGGATCTAGTAAGAAGCCTGAGGCAGACTGCCGGAATCGGCCCATTGTGACAGATACCATGACAGTGCCCCTATACCAGCATCCATCGCTGCCGTTTGGCCAAATTAACCCCATTACCGGTACAACGGTTTCTCCCAAATCCACCCTCTTGAAAATCCCGCCTCGGCCACAGAGGTCTAACTACATGTATAGTTTTTTTTTTTACCCCCTAAGAGAACAACACAATGAATCATGTTTTATTTGCAGAAGACTAAATGTAAAGCATTTAATCTTTTAATACTGAAAACGCCTTTCAGCATTATAAGATGAATTACTTTGTATGTTACGTGCCCCAAGTATTTCTCAGAAAATATATCCGAGGTGGCGGTTATTTTGTATGACCATACATAATTGCAATGGTCCCCGGCGCCTGTTATGATGTAAATGAGGACGTTTCTTTACGGACCCCTATCCCATTGTGAGATGGGCCCTTGCTATACCCCTGTCCCCCTTCTCTGCATTCCTCTAAAGGCCCAAAAGAGGGGAAGGGCAAACTTGCGGGCTGTAAAATGGGGGCACACGGGCGTGGGACCGATCCCAGCATCACACCACGACTTGTAACCTCTGACTGTAATTCGGCCCCACCCTCGGGATCTGAGAAACCTGTTAGGGAACCAGGTTCGGGGTGGCGGAGAAGCGGTAAGAGGCCTCAGCAGGGCAGGAGGGGAGGCGCGGGGAATTGGTGGGGGGGGGCGCGAACTGTGAAGTGGACGTCTCAGACACAATAATGCTATTCACGGGCCCAGACGTGGGTGTTAAGTCCCCTCCCCCCCCCGATGGGACACAAAGGGGGGCCCCCGCATTCAAGCAGCGACCCCCCGCTGCAGCCTGAAGCGGCCACATTGTGGCCTGCCGGCAGGATGGATGGACAGCGGCCTAAGGGAGTTTGGGGGGGGGGCAAAAGAAATGGAGAACAAGGCGCATGTCAGCACTGACGGGG
>JAODLD010000134.1:71592-130647 GCA_026781065.1 Mormyrops boulengeri
CAGTGATTTCCCCATATCCTTCCGCACCTCCCCCAGCCAGTACATCCAACGCATTCTCGCCAAACGTTGTGTGGGAATTAGTCCTGCCTCTCGGCTTCTGAGCGCGCTCCGTGCACAGTGAGGCGCACGCAGTCAGATCCCCGTCACCATTAATATTCATAGACCGGGGGTGGGCACATCTCAGGTATGCCAAGGGAGTCCAGGTAGAGGATTTCGTGCCTGAGTGTAACATCACGGGGACCCCACCTCCCCGCCCGCGCACACTGCCGCTCTTTGTTTCCAGTCTTTGATTCACGCTCCGTCCACTCGGGAGAAGAAAGCAATTAACTCCATGGAGTAGGTATGTGCCTCCCCCCCGCCACACCATCCTGCCTGCCCCCAACAGCCCCCACTTCTGTACGGTCCATTGGGCAGCACCAGTCGTGGGGGGGGGGGCAGGGTAGCTGGCACACAGGTCTTAGCGACTGGGAAGGCTGTGTGCAGACCTATGCATTAGCGCTGCTGAGAAGCGGCACATGGCTCAGTGACGGTTCTCGGATCCAGGCTGCCTCCTGGCTCTGCTGCCAGTTACACCGTGGTTTCCTCAGCACACACCGTGCCTGGGTATTGTGTGTCTGTTGCTATGGTTATTAATAGCGTGATGGCGGGGGGGGGCAGCTTGGGGAAGGGGCGTTAGCATAACTCTCTCTCTTTGCTCTCTGACGTCTTCCTTTCACAAAGCCGAGCGGTCGTGACCTCTATATGTCCAGGCCGCGACCACGTGCTGAGTCACACGGGAAGGGTGTCCCCCAGAAAGAGCGCGTTCGGAAGGAGTGCGGCCTCCAGAATCTTCTGGAAGCACCGCAGACTGTGACGGAGAGGCATGCCCGGCGGGCGAGGGACCGATGGTCGCGATCCACGATGCATCCGTGGTTAACCTCGCGGATGCGTGCAGCTGCCGCACTCTCCAGTGTGCAGATCCTGGGCGATGCGGAAAACAAAGAAATCACCCCTTTAGGTGACAGAGGGGTGGAGCCATCGATCAGCCACCTCTCTGTCTGGCAGGTAATTTAGGAAGGAGGAGCCCCCGTCAGTAATAAATCCATTAGAGGCGAGGAGGGGTTCTATTGGGGGGGGGGGGCGAGTGGGCCACATCACTGTGGGATTATTGTGGCAGTAATTAATGACGCACGTCTCTGCATCTGCCCTGCGAGTTTGCACGGCAGGCCAATTCGGGCCTACATCAGCATGGGGGCCGATCCCAAAATGGGACTGGCCCCCGCCTTCCCTTGCCCCCCCCCCCTTTGTGGGTTATCACAATTGCATCTTATTTTCGAGAATGAAATTTTTTATTTTTTTTACATTTTTCTCTTAACCAGGCAGGTTTTCAAACAAGGGTCGGGGGGGGGGGGGTCTCTGGGGAGCTGTGCTTGTAAAAACATTTCCATCTAAATGCAGATTCTCTATTCCTACAGTGATGGGGACACGCTGCTTAGATTCATTATTTAGCCATGTGGGAATAGCAAGCCCCCCGCCCCCCGATTTCTCCATTAGCCGCCATTCTTAAGGAAATATCGTCGATTAATCGTTTTTATTTTATGTCGCAGAATAAATAGTTTCGGTTCAAAATGCGATAGACATCAGGGCAGGGAGACTCAAGCCAGAGAATGAGTGAGCACATATTTACACAAGGAAGAGGGAGGCTCAACAGCGCGCTGTGTAATTCACCGTATGCTAGCGATACCGCCGCGGGACCGGCAAAAATGCAAAAGTAATAAAGATTATTGAAGTGCTGTTTGCCAAAGTCTGCCATCACGCTGGATGGAAAACAGCAGCCCGGATTCATTTACCATACAGTCGAGCCATGCAGTGCCTGTGTCTCCTGCTCGTCGCTGAAGCTCCTAACTGCCCCACTCCGCTGGCACTGCACATCTCGCCGGCACTGTACGTCTCGTTGGCACTGCATGTCTCGGCCACTTTCCGCTTTGTGGTTGTCTTTGTGTTCTTCTCGTCCCTGGGTTTCATTCATTCATTCGGCAGAGTGATTTCACCACTGGGCCCTTGTGTAAGGCTCTTAACCTGCAGATACTCCCAGGACTGGCTGACCCTACTATTTCAAATATATATTACTTTGGATAAAAGCATCTGCTAAATGAATAAGTGTAATGAAAATTCAGTCACTTCAAAAACTTTGCTTCACGGTGAGCCGTGATTGGTTTTCCATAAAAAGAGCAAACTGCTGGCCCCTTGGAAGGAAAACCACATCTTCCATTGTAGACAAGCAGATGCTCATCTGTACAACTTTAGAAATGAGATTTCACTCTAGACTCAAACGTTCATTTGCACCTTCTTCATCCCCCCCATTCCATCACTAGTGAAACATGACTCCCGTTACACCGCGGTCAACTAAATTTCACAGTGGGAGCTGACTTCAACAGACAGTGGCAGTAAATAGGTTGTACACTATTGTTTTTGACGTACAATTGCTCATATTGAGACTCCCGAATGAGTCCTACGTCCCTCTGTCAATAAAAAAAAATGCTTACTGCTATTGCCTTGTAAAAACAACGTCCTTTGAAATTACGGGTCATGCCGTGAGTGGACGATGGGGGTGACATATATAATCCACCAATCGGCGTCATTGCAATTGGCTCTCAGAAGGTGGACCAGCCAGGCAAACGTCTCCTGGGCTAAAGCGTCACGCACGTGTTATTTTGTGATGTCTGCGTCGGCGGGACTCACAGCACCTGTGTATACATCATTCTGGATGGCTTCCAGAAGGGGAACGGTGCTACACCACCTGTACCGTGAAACACTCCAGTCGGACATTTGTCATAAAGGCGCGATCGCCATTCTACTTTAGATTTCATGCGACGGACGCATCCGTACCTGAACCGAGGGCTGTCACTACAGGATCTGAGTCCAGCATGGATTTGAGTCACTCATGCGCTGGTGATCTGAGTCAGCCATGATGAACTATTAAAATATTAAAGAAATAGAGGATTTTAGACCCTCTGCCAAACCTGCACCCTTACCAAATATAGAAAGTTAAGGTCTATCTCATGTATTTGTATGAATTTTCATATAATGGCTGATTACCTTTAATTGTTTGTACTGACACTGGCAAAATCCCTCACAGGAACTGGGCATATACGTTATTTATGCATTTGGTTTGCTTTTAGTTGTTGCCAGCTTTAATTAGTTTTAGCTGCTTTTGTATTTGGCTTTCAACACTGGCACATGCGCGACTCACATCCACGGTTGACTCAGATTCCGTAATGACAAGGGCGCTTTCACTGCATGTAGCTGACGACAGTGGCGATGCTGTGTGCGTGCGCGCGTCACGCTGTCGTGGATGGCTGATTGGCCACCTTTCAGTAGAATCAGGAAAAGGTGGGAAGCACGGTGTGACCGAGCCATGACATAGATTTAAACCTCGAGAAAAGCAAGAGGGCCCGGCTCTCATTAGTAATGCGGAAGCAGCAGTGCGTTTTTCAACCATTTCTCAGGGAGTGAGTCTTCTAGTATTAGTGTAAGCGCATTATTATGGTGAGAGAGTCTCCCAGTGGTCTGCACCCCCAACCAAATGAATTGAAACAGGTAAGGGGGGCAGGGGGAGTATGATGAAAATGGATCAATAAATTCATTTTCGTGCTTCTAAGGGAGACTGTCAGCACCTTCGATTTTCCCCTACATGCCGCGTCATTCATTTCGGCCCGAAATGAGATTTTATCCTTCCTCAGTATGGAAATAAAACATGATTTAAGTATACATTTGCCTCACTGGTTCCTCTTGAATGATATCTTTGATAAATCGCTGCGCTTTTATTAACAGATGCTTTTTGGGGGTGAGCCACGCACCGTGTGACATGCTGACGCGAGGTTGTACGCAATAGACTCTCACTGTCACTGGGGATGAGTTGGCGCCAACGGTTTGAGCAGGTGGGGGGAGGCCGCGCAGCCGGCACCGGGACCTGCACAGACCTGCACATAACTCAACAGGGGCGTTTTAATGCACAGGTTTACCCGGGCTGAAGCGCAGGGGCCTCCACTAAATAGGGCCCTCAACTAACTTTGTTTAATAAAATTTTAGACCTAGAGTTATCGCCTGGGATGTAATTTAACTTACCCCCCCAGTGATCTGGATAATCCCTCTGCTCCACCCTCCCGTAGAAAATAGTAGGGGGGCCATCAGAGAACTCTCATAGCCAAATATCCCAGGACCTCTGTTTTACATCTGCACATATAATTAAGAAAAACAAATAATAATGAAAAGTAAATAACCTATGAATTGACCTTTCCACAGAAGCCGTTAATAATCATCCTCATTCCGCATTATTTTCATTGTCACGCTCCTAAACTGTTCTCATTAATAACTCTGACACGTCAAGCACAAACATACTTTCCAGTGTTTGGTGAAAGGTCAACAGATTACATACAATTAGCACCAGCTAAGGTAGCATTTATCTGTTGTTACTGAAGATGGCTTTTCGTGCAAAAAAAAAGTCCGGAAATTAGGGGGAAAAATAAATAATGAGATTCTGTTAAACAAGCGAAATGTTTAATTAAGATTACTGTGCATTCCAGCTAAATAGTCAGCGTGGCGGAGACGAGTGTTTTGTTCGAAGCACGTACAGTGTTATACCGTTTCATCAATACTACCTGGTCGTAACACCCATTCCCTGGCGATCGGTAAAACACTGACGTAACGCCTGATTTAAGTTTGCTGTTTTACGTGCGGCCACAATGCATTTCGGGAACGTTGCTGTTGGTGTACCTTACAAAGCAAAGCAATAATCTGCATTTAAATTAAAGTCGGTCAAGTGAGTGAACCACAAAAAAGAGCGTGCAGCCAAATTCCATCAGAGCAATAATTAACACCAAGCATTATTATAACCTAAAACGCCAATTCATAATGTTCCCTTGGGACTATCCAGAGAGTAAATGTCTGTGATGCCAGGTACAGATAAGTTAAGGCACATCCAGCAATTAATTATCGTTTTATGGGTACCGTTAACGAAGAAAATGTATTGTTAAATGTTGAAAAAAAGTAATGGAAAATGCTGCCCCATATGACACAGATATCTAACGGCGCTGTTGAAATCGAGATAACAACCCCCAAAAGTGCAAACAGGTACTGGATGTACAGATTAAAACAAACTGAACTTCATTTACGGATAGCAGGTATTTACCTCCAGCTATAGGCCGTTACGTTTATAGCGATTTATAGTGTTCATTTAGAGTCGATCCCTTCTGCTCCGACATGTCTTGTGTAGCTGGAAATGCCTCCGCCAGCATCTGTGACGCGTTGCATCTCCATGGCTGCATTTCAGTTTGTTAAATTAGCTGTCTGTGTGTGACAACCACGCTAGCTGCCTTATTGTACTGCACATGGGCAAATAGGGACATTTGTTACCTCTGAGAAGCTGCAAGCCCAGCCTCAACGAAACACTTCTAGCAATAACGCCTTTTGGCAAGCTATCATGGACGGCTGTTAGTCAATGGCAATAAGCTGTTTATACGCATTTCTTGAACGTATTTGATGTTGCACTGTGGGCTACACGATTAGTACAACTGATTTAACAGAATCTGTAAATCTTTACAGAATTATTTAAAGATAAATAGAAATCCTTGGTTGTAATGTAACCTTTCCATTAGATAACAGAAAAAAAACTTCAGAGTTGTTATCCAATAAAAGTATTATGACCGAGTTTTGGTACTTTATGGAGTCCACTGGGAGCTATACCGACTGTTCCGTGTAATTAAATGTTATCATGGGATTTTGTTTGAATTTTGCATAGTTTACATAAATCCAACCGATCGCTAGTTTAACTACAGGTGTAAATCCTTTTATCTGGGGGAACACCGGTAAATGTTGGGTCCTGTGATGGCTTCTCTCACTGCTACCATCTCTTTGGGCTCTACAGGCAGAAGCTGGGCAGATCCCCTTGTGAATATGCGCAAGGTGACGCATCAGGTGCTCAACGAGAAGCTGGCCGGCACCGCCTTCCTTCCGTGTGTGTTTACTCTGCGCCCTAGTCCCTCCCATGAGCCACCCCGCATCAAATGGACCAAACTCTGGGGGCAGAGAGGTCCAGACGGGATGCAGAGGGAGCAGTCAGTGCTGGTGGCAAAGGACAACATCATCAAGGTGAAGAAGGCCTTTCAGGGCCGCGTCACCCTGCCTGGATACCCAGATAACCGCTACAATGCCACTTTGGCCCTGACTGGTCTACGGTCTAGTGACTCAGGCATGTACCGCTGTGAAGTGGTAGTTGGAATTAATGATGAACAGGACACAGTGCCCCTAGTGGTCTCAGGTGAGTTCTGCACCCATAGTAACACATCAAAGCTTACAAAATCTGGAAGTTTTTATTGTGCATGGTTTGCAGGATTATTGTTTAAATAATGAATGTGTTTTGTTTCTCCATCCATTGCTCCATCTTCCAACCATCCTGGATGGGGTTACGAGGGGCAGCACAGGGGTACACCCTGGACACAGGATGTCACTTAGGGCTACTCTAGTACTTCCAGAGTTTTTTTTCTTTCAGACTTTGATCACCATTACTCATGCTTTTGGTCAAGCTATGTACGGCTTGTAGAGGTGGAAATCCAGCTGACCAGTTGAACATACAGAGTTACATCCACAGAGTGCACAACTGGTTGGTTGAAATAAAATCTTGGTCTGTAGTTATAAGGGAATTAATGGGTACACTTGGGAGCACTTAGATTTATATAGTATTGGGGAATGGCTCTGCCCAGCCACGATCATCTTAATGTAACACTAAATTCTTTTGTGTTTTTGGACAAATTGACAGTGTTCCCTCAGACATCACCTTCAGCCTTCAGAAATTCCTCCGTCCTAAAATTTGATACAAATTAATTTTTTGCTGCCATCCTTCAAAATGAAGGACAGAATTGGTGACCCAAAATGAGTTTGATTTCTTTTGTTCAGTGGCCTATTGTTTGTGGTGCTTCCAGTTACAGAAACGCCCTGAACTAGGTGCTGCTTGGGTGAATCCCATGTCCTTACGTGCTGTATGCTGTGTGGTGATCTGTTTCAGATACTTCAGCAAATGTTAAGGATAGTTATATGGAAGTAAATCTGTCTCATCACAATTTGAATTTTATATGCCACTGAAATTCTGACATTGAATATATATGCATTGGAAATATGCATCAGATTTTTTTTGCCTCTGAATTACAGTCAGCAGATTTTCTATAATGCAGTTTCACTGCTATTTTTCCATGTTCACAAATTCACGATAAAACACATTCAAGGTTTAAAGATACAAATTACAAAAACTGAAGTTTCAAAAAATTCAAAGACAACATGTCAAAGTTGCTCCAATTCGATGGTCTCACCAATTTGAGTGTTGAGGCATCTGGTGTGAACAGTGGACTTGCCCCCGGTTCCAGAACATTACCTGCTGTTCTTGTTATGACGACTGCTCAAGATCTTCCCAGCAGAGGTGGGTAGTTCTGGTTCAGAGAGTAAACGTCCAAATCAAGATTTTGTTTCAACCATGCAGTTGAGTGCAGTTGTGACTGTGAATCTTTATGCTCAACTGGCTGGTTGAAACAAAATCTTGGTCTGGACTTTTACTCTCTGGACCAGAATTACCCACCTCTGCTCTCCAGCATTGCTAATCAATTAACATGTGTTAGAGAAACCATTCTTTTGGAGAAACAAATCCATTACTGTGTGGTCTGCTAGTGATCTCAAGGGTCTAGCCTTAATTGCAAGTCAGGGTGTGTTTGTGGACAATGCACATTCCGAAGTCCCAAAAGTTAATTAACTAGCATCAATATTGTTAAATAAGATCAATAGCATATTACTTAACTGGGTCCTCCTATAGTTGAGCTTTCCCTTTCTTTTCAAAGGTCTTATATCTTGTTTTGTCAGCAATTTTAGCTCACATTGGGTGGTCAATCGTCTGTGTCTTTCCCTACATTGATTTCCACCCAAGAGTCCCCTTTAAAGTACCATTGTCTAGAGTAGAGAGTAGAGTTGCACTATACGCCTGTGTCAGTAAGCGTGTAAATACCGGTGAGCAGACATTTCTAAGGAGTGCTCTGAAGTAGTAAAAGATGTATGTATCCATTGTTTCAGCGAGCGGCACCTTGCTCTACATAATATCACTGTTCCTTGAAAGTATTAGGCTCCAAATGTGTTGCTTAGATGCTTTGGCAATGGAACAAATTTCTGAATGTGCATCCCTGCAGTAGCAGATTAGAGGTTTGTCCCCATGTATTAGTCAGGCTCTAGTTTTATACTTCAGGCATTAGTTGGTTTTATTTGGGTATAAACCCAATCTTTTGAGGAAGATTAAATGCTACTTAATCTGGAGATCTGGAAGAAAGCCAGAATGAATGAGTGAACCCAGCTTGTGAAAATCTGAAATGGAAACTATTTCAGGAATTATCATTTGGCTGTATATGCCTGGCCTGGAGCTTTGCTGGCGAAAGTGGCCCTCAGCTGAATGGATATTCTTCCTATTTTACTTCATAACATCCAGATTGTACTTTTTTCCACCCTGACCTATAGTCCATTGTATTTCCCTAAAGAGGAAATACTGGCCTTCAGAGAGAGATAGTGTTGGTGTTTCAGGGCTGGTGGTAGTATTTGGAGAAACGCGGAAAATCATTTCCCCACAGTCGGGATTTCACAGTAGAGATATTGGGTCTGCAGTTCTGCAGTTGTTCTTATTTATTTTGGTTCCCCCTGCTATTGTTTTTCTCATCTTCTAAGCAACACTGGGATCATACCTTTATTCCTGATATTACCACTCAGATGTTAGCTGACTTTCCGATATGATTTCTCCTTGAAAAAAGCCCCATTCAGGCAATATAAGTGTAGTGTAAGTGGCAAATTGGACGTACGAGCGTTTGTTATGCTCGCAGCAGTGATGCAGATGTCGGTGTGACCGTGCTGTTTTGAGCTTACCCGTGTCACCGCCCGTGTTGGTTCAGCACCACTCTGTCCCTTGTAGGAGTCGTGTTTCACTACCGCGCAGCCCACGACCGCTACGCCCTGTCCTTTACGGAGGCCAAGCGCGTTTGTCTAGAAAATTCCGCAGTCATCGCCACGCCCGCTCAGCTGCAAGCCACCTTTGACGACGGCTACGACAACTGCGACGCGGGCTGGCTGTCCGATCAAACTGTCAGGTGAGCATCAAACATACTGCCCCCCTGATGATGCAACGGCTGCAGTGTGGCTGTTGACCTCTAAGGGGCGCTGTGCTCTCATACACGCACACCACATTCAAATTCACTCAGGTCTTTGATGTTCAGACCCCATACTCAGTTTAGGCTTCATTTCAAGCCACAGAGAATTCAACATGACAACTGTACCCACTGATTCACCCTAACTGGAAATCAGAAACCCCTAGCCAACATTTTGGTTGAGTGACCATCAACGCACTTAATATTTGCTCACAAGTTCAATTTTTTAGCACTAATAACTGCTATATGGAATGAATTCGTATCGATATGACGCTGCAATGTACAATGATCTTGGACAAGGATAACCCTGCTGGGAAGATTTAATACTTCATCCCTTCTCCAAATGGCTTCGATTCAATCACAATACTTAGCTGCTTAGCAGACGCTTTTACCCAAATTACCTCCCCTTTATATTCACAGAAGACATCAAGTACATCTTTTAAAGGTTCACCGGCTTCTCTTTAGTCACAAGATTGGTTTGCTCACCATTACATGAACTATTGCCCCCAGTTAGGGTATTTCTAATCTTATAACACATGTGGTTCCACATGGGCGGGTGGGGGGGCGCAAAAGCCTCCATTTCACTTTACCCTTTGTAGATCTAACCTAGATCTGCAAGATCACTCGACGAAACAGCCGATCAGTTCTAGAGATGATATGAGACTCCTTGATACTTGTATGGTTTTATAACTTAATGAGCCTTTAGCTGTTCAGTCTTGCGCTAAATCCACGGCATGCATATAGTGATACAGTGTGAGCTTTTTTTTCACACTCTAAGATCGGAGAAATGTCCTCACTTCTCTGCCTTCTTTCTGCAGGTATCCAATTCAGTCACCAAGGCCAGGTTGCTATGGAGACAGAGAGGACTCACCTGGTGTGAGGAATTACGGTAGCAGGGCCCCAGACGATCTGTTTGATGTCTACTGCTACGCCGAGGAACTGAAGGGTACCTTTTCTCGGAAAGGATTTAGCTGTGCACGACACCCGGGTCTTTAGGGCGGCTGAAGAGCAGCGGTTTCATGTTCGCTCACGAGCACGAGCGGCACGAGCGGCTGTAAACCACATACCCCAGATCTCCATTTCTGTCTCAAGTAGGTCAGTACTGTTTAAAGCTCAGCACCTTGTAGTCATGCGGGAGGTGAGTCCACACGTGTATTTAAGAGAACATTTGGGAAAACGGGGTCATTTCCAACATACATCATATGTTGACAAGGCTGCCCAAGCTGTCCACCAGTTAGCTGTAATATCTGGAACGTTCTGTGAGGCTTTGTAATCGGCCTCGGTTTTAAAGCTGTAATGGAGTTGGTGCTATATTGCCTGATTCCATTGCCTGGTTTTCTTTTTATCTCACAGTAGAATTTAAGAAGAATAGGTACCTGCAAGATTGTCCTTTTTCCACCTCCTGTGTTCTCTAGCAGACCACATAATGAATTCACCTTACCCCCGCCCCCTCCCCAGGTGAGGTTTTCCATGCCACCGTGCCCGAGAAGCTGAGCCTGGCCAAGGCCTCCATACATTGCCACTCCCTGGGCGGTCAGCTGGCCACCGCGGGGCAGCTTTACCTGGCCTGGCAGTCGGGCCTGGACCGCTGCGACCCCGGCTGGCTAGCCGACGGCAGCGTGCGTTACCCCATCAACCAGCCCCGCCGGAATTGCGGGGGGGACGAGCCGGGGGTGCGCACCGTCTACCTGAACCCCAACCGCACCGGCTTCCCAGACACGATGACCCCCTTCGACGCTTACTGCTACACAGGTGCCGTCCCATGCCGGCCGCCTGTGATTAAGTGCTTGAGTCGGCCGTGTGACATGTTCAGATTCTGGCTTCTGTGACATTCTATTCCCTCCAGCTTTTTGTCTTTGCCTCCAATCCATCTTCGCTCCTGCCCAGAATTCTTATTTTTATTCTGAATTCAGAGCATTCTCGTCACCTTTAATGCTTGCTATTTTCTTGGAATATTATTTTTGTCTAAAGAGCAACATAAATTCTTATCATACAATTTTCCTTATAATACAGTAAATGGCCAAAAGTAGCTGGACACCCCTGACAATTAGAGGAATTGCCTAGTTAAGCCACACCCATTTGCTGACGCAGGTGCAAAATTAAGCACACGGTCACGCAACCTCCTGCAACAAACATTAGCAGCAGAGTGGCTGTTGTACCAAAGAGGTTAGTGACCTTCAGCTCAACACCATCATAGGACACCGTCTACCCAACAAGTCATTTCATCACATTTCTGCTAGAGCTACCCTGGTCACCCACAAGTCACGTGATTGTGAAGGTCAAAGTGTCTAGGAGCAAATTTAGTTGTGCAGTGGTGAGTCACACTGTCTCAGAGAAAGCGACCTGTTCACCGAGCATCAATACCCAACCTGATTGGCAGGAGATATGACCAGGAGTGTCCCAGCATGTAATGGGAAGCCTTCCCAGAAGAGTAGAGGCTATTACAGCAACAATGGGCTGACCAGCTTCATCATGTTATTACCCTTGGCTTTGAAATGAGATGTTGGATATGCTGGTGTCCGCATACTTATGGCCATATAGTGTATGTGTCTATAAAGTTTCAGCTAGGGTAAGAGATAATGTGTGTGTGTGTGTGTGTGTATATATATATATGCATACATAAACGTGTGCATCCAAACACAAGTGCATTAGTAATCATCTTTCTATCACCATCTGAACTGCAGAGACACCAGCAGGAATTCCATCAGGACAAGCTGTGGGGCTTCTTCAGTCCAGAACACCTTCTGTGAATGACTCCATGAGCTTCCTGAGCTCTCAGCTAAGTGTGGCCTCAAACCAGCCCAGGCCCGAGCCTTCCACCTGGACTGGCTTGGTGGACCTGGACAAAGACGGGACAGACTCCATTATGGGCAACGAGTCATCTGAGATTTCAGAGGAACACGTGGTGATCCATCTCAGGTCGGAGCAGTCTCCCCTCGACTGGGCTGAGCAGCTGGGTGCAGAGGTACAGGGTCCCCAGGAGGTACTGGCTCCAAAAATCACGACGGTCCTGCTACCTTCAGCACTCGAGAGCCTGGACAGCCACGGAGGCTCTGCCAGAGAGGAGGAAGCAGATGAAGATCCTGACGTGCGTTCAGGTTCATCACTCCCACCGGTCTTCTCTACTCCCACCTCTACAGTCAAGGCCCAGACCAGCAGTACTCTGATCTCGAATATCATGGGCTCCTTCATAAGACCCTGGAGGTATCTGACGGGGTCTTCTGAGTCAGAATCACCATCCACACAGGCAATCCTAAGCACAGAGAGCCTATCGGAGAACCAGGAGCCGACAGAGTCGGGAAGGGGAACTCCACCAGGAGTGAAGGATGAATATAGCAAAAGTAGCCACAAAAATGCCATATTGGAGAGTTTCGGGGAACAGGAATCAGGCAGAGTCTCAGAAGGCTATGCAGCAGACTTAGATGAGGAACTCTCTCAGTGGGAGAGGGAAATCACCTCTGAGCCAAAGCACGGTGATGCAGTTACAAAGACAAGTTGGATGAATCAAACTGGAATCCCTACTGAGACTCCGGAAGCGCTTGAGACGGTCTCCGCAGGGGGTAAGCAACATTGGGGGGTCTCGCTTATTTTCACGCTTACATTGCATGTTTGATTATATTACATGTTTCTATACAATACTTTTAAGTTACGCTATGAATTCAAAGAGTATGTTCCACAAAATGTTACTTTGCTGGAGGTCACTTGGTTCAGTCCTACATCACAGGTTGGTGTCATGAAAAAATAGAGTGAAGCTTGTGTAACACTTTGATATTTGCCTCAAATGAGGGCAGCATTATTAGTCTTTCGTTCAGTTTTCTATGGTGCAGCGAAATTCAATTCCACGTTGAGTGTAGGTGCTCCTAATCAAGTCACGTACGAAAATATGCAGTCGGGAAGGGGAATAGCTCACTGCGAATATGACTTAATTTTGTCTCAATCAGCAGTTTGGGACTCTTGAAAACTACTGTGGAGAGTGGTAGAAGGCTGGTGGAGAGAGGTTTAGTGGAGTTTATTAAACCAGGGAAGTGGACCAAGTGGCCAAGTATGGTGTCAACAACAGTGATTTCTGGGGCCAGAGGTGAGAGGGAAAGAGATTGTCGGTAGAAAATATTTAGGCTGAATCTTAGCTCCGGGGAGAAGCAAAATGCAGGAGGGTGAAGGTGGGGGTAGCAGGGGTCACAGTCCAGGGGACGGCCGTCATTCCTGTTAGGTGGCTTAAAATTAGAATCGATACCTGAGACATCTTTGTTAATGTCCCTGTCACCCCTGACGGGGATAATCAGTGAAAAGGGGGAGTGGAGGGATGGATGGATGGGTAGAAGGATGGATGGTAGGTATGGAGGAGCAAAGCGAAGAGGTAAAAAATGGCACAATAACTGGATGACTCAGGAGCAAAACCAATAAAGCAAGAGGACAGCAGGCAGGTGTGAAAAATTGTCAAGATTATAATTCAGTGAGTGGACAGCCTTCTTCATCCCCTGAGCGTCATTAATACACACATAAACCCCATGCCAAATTCAGCCCTGGGCATTAATGTTTAATGCTAGGTGAAAGTCTAGCTTTGGTTGGTATACATTATTCAGCGCTGTCTGCAATTAATGCAGCACTTACCGGGGGCTCGGGTGCTGAGTCTCACCCAATTATAGCCTCCATCTTGAAATGCTGTTTCCAGTTATTCCGAACGCCAAAGTGTCCATAGACAGAAATTCCGAAGGCCAAGATAGGAGAGTCGCCGGTTTGTGACTCAGCCATTTGCATGTCTCTTTCAAATTTCAATCCATCATCCATCTTCTACCTGCTTCTATTGGTCTGGGTTGCAGTGGGCTTGGAGTCCATTCCAGGCACACAGTGCACAAGCCTGGGGTGCTCTGGTGTGTATTGCTGGGGTGCTGAGGGTGTCTATTGCAGGACACATTCTTGCAAAAAGAGGTGGGATTCAACCCCCCCTAAATCCTGGACATATGAGGCCAACAATGCTTCCCACTGAATCACCGTGCCAACTGGAATCAGTTGTCAGGAAAAACAAGTTACTGTATGCGGTATGAATTTTCCACTCTTCGTCAATCAGTTCCCAGCTGTGAGGAAACGGTGGAGGCCTCGTTACGCGACTTCGCCACGGGAATCGCTCGGCGGACGCGAGCGGAGAAACTGGGCCAGCTCTGAGGTGTCACAGGAGTACCCTTCGCGGTCGGAGTGTAAAAATGGACCCTTCCAACTGTATGTGGGGCTCCTTAACGGCACGCTCCAAGCTCGCATCCCACATGGAGACCCGCTAATAAAAATACCGTTTATGCGCACAATTTGTTCTTCCGCTCCATGAGGTACCTGTCTTCCAGTCTCGCAGCTCCAGACCTTGAGTCTGTTGATACAGCAGTAAAATAAATGGCTGGGAAAAGCCCATATCCTGCATCTAATGGTTGTCTAGCGATGTTCTTTCCTCAAATATGGACGCTGTCACATGCCATTAACATCTCTTTGCTGAGCTATGGATTCGTATGCTTGCACTGACTAGCAATAGGTTTATTATGCACGTTGCATTCCAATAGTTGATAAGAGAAATGTGACGGATGAGTAGTAAATAATTTAACAAAGGTTTAATATTTAATGTCTTAGTGTGTATGCGTGCGTGTGTTCCTTTAACAGCTGTTTGTACTGCGAGCCACGCAGTGGCATGCCCCAGGTTTTGGGATCGCCGTATATCGTAGTGCCGTCTCCAACCCCGGTGCTCGCTGTGCTTAAAACGCTCTTGTGCTCATGGGGAATTTGATTTGGCCTCTTCGAAACAAGAAGCAGTAAGAAAGAGGGCGAAGTACAAAAGGAAGTGTTTAATTGTGGCTGATTGGTCTCTGCTTTGTGTGGGGCCCGGTGGGGGTGGTGAGTTGACAGACACCACTGTAGCTCAATTATTTACCCAGGTTTAGCAGGAATTACAGAAAATTATTGCGCCGAATGTGATTTAGAATAAGCATGCAAATAAATTATGAGCTTTCCAAAGAGCTAACAGATCCAATTATCATTATTTCTCATTATTTCCTTGTGTTTGACAAAAGATTTAGCCACTAAAGCTACAAGTAAACACTATGTCCATATCGAAACCGAGGGAGACACTGATGCAGACTATAAACTTCAACAAAAACATTCTATCGATTGTGCTTGCACGTGTGCCATTACTAATTTAATAGTTTATCAAAGCCATCCTTTGCACTCACTAAGTTAATAAAATTGTCTTGTCCTTGCAGGAGTAATTGTATCAGAGCATGCAGAGGTCATGAATATGACTGAATCATCTGGCTTCTCTGGACCTGGGGGTGTGCCAATGTCGACCACATCGCCAGGCAGCTATGACGCACCGACAATCGACTCCACAACGGGATGCGCACAATGTTCTCCAGAAGGCCTCGTGGCAACCTCACTGACAACAGAGAATGAAGAGTACATGGCAATGACTCCTCAGACCAATGCCCCAGTAGACCCCACAGTGGATATGTCAACAGAGCTGCCCACACTAATGGAAAACTTGTCTGAACCTCATGACCAGGATAATGCTGCAGAGGAACTCCCTAAATCTTTGGAGGCCAGGGCTGAAGCTGTTGAACTCTTGGTTTTACCCTCTTCTAAAGACATCCCAGATAACTTCTCTGGAGAGGGGAAAGATCAAGAGGAAGAGGTTGCCTACCCGCTTCCCAAAGAGCCTTTTCCAAATGATGTATCACCTCAACCTGCTTCAGAAAGCTTCAACTCAGAAGTCGAGCATGAGGCTGAGGGAAGTGGGTTGGGCCACGAGATTCTAATTGGATCAAGCTCTGACAGTCACATTGTCTCAGAAAACCCCTCAAGTCATTCTCCTTCCTTACCACCCACTTCTACACCAACTGGCAGCCAGACGACTAATCAGTCCACCACCATCAGGCAGTGGGAGATGGAAGATCAGCCAACCACATCACCTCACGTTAGCACTAACACCACTAACCTACAGCAAAACGTTGTTGAAGAGGTTGCCACAGAGATAAGAGAAGAGGTTCTTTTTACTAGTCTTCCTTCTGGCAACCCAGAAAGCACCACTTCCAGCAGAGAGAGTATGAATGAATATGAAAAGCCTGTGGACATGTCAACAACGTCAGATGCATGGTTAACCACAGCAGTTCCTGTCACAGGGCTTCTCTCCACCAACAGGATACCAACAGAAAATTTACCGACAAATGAATCAAAAGATGGTGTGACTGAAGTTCCTTCAGAGTATGATACAGAGTCAATTACAGATCTCAATAGCTCCTACTCATTGGTATCAACAGAGAAGGTAACCCTTGGTACCGAAGACCTCCAGCATTATGTCTCGGAGGTGCTTTTAGGTTTGGAGAAGTCCGATTCTGGGACTACCTCAGAGGAACCAACCATGTTGACACCAAGTCTCAGGGAAATTGCCCACAATGCTGAGTTTCAATCCACAGAGTCATTGGCCGTCGTGATGCAGACCAGGGCGACCCCAGCACCAGATATCAGTTTGCCTACTGACAGAACTCACCTTCTGACTGTTGGAGTTCAGTTCCCCAGCAATGCAGGAGTTGAGGGCTGGCCCAGTTCTGAACCCAGCTCAGATAACGCAACTAAGACCTCTGCAGGTAGGCTTCACATTGTTGAATGATTCTTTTACGTGGAATGATTCTTCAAGTGAATGTGCTATACTTACATCTGTTATTCTGCAATTTCATAGATCATTTGTTTGAACTTTTCCTCTGCGTGGTGCTGGCCTTCCTGTACTTGTGTCGCGTTAAATGCTATAAACCACATGGTATAAATGTTAGCAGTCCCAGAATGGTATGAAGCAATGAGACATTTAGCAGTACAGTACAAAGTACATGTATGAATATGCCAAACGGTTTACCGCTCACTCTTGAGCAAACTAGCGTTGACTAAGGCTGACAGTCATACAGAGTGACTCGCTGTGGACCAACAACTCAAACTTCATTTGCTGAGATGTGTTGAAAGGATGGTCATACCGTAGATGTACATGTTCATGAGTAATGACGTATTGCCTTACTTGTTCTGTATTTGCTGACGGCACAAAGACCTTTTGGGGTATAGTGGTGCATGAACATGTGAAAGCCCATACTACCAGTATTCATGAGTGCATGTGTTGTAGGTGATGGAAAAATCTGAGAGAGTAGATGGACTGAGAGCTTAATCTGACACAAGGTGGGAGGTGGGTGATGCACGTGTGAAAAGTATCTTTGATACAGTTACTTATGATAAATGGGTGGCAAATCACAAATTAGGAAACAGATTTCTATAGCATCGTCTTCAAAATCATTATGTAACAACAGTAAATCTGACAAAGGTGGTGCGGTTCTGAAAGTACCAGCAGTGTGACTGCTGTACTGATTGTATTCAGGCACGTGTTGAGGTAGCTCAAATTCTAACCATCTCTGAAACGTCAGTGTTCAGAGTGCGGGTAAATAAAGGAGTTAATAAAAGGCCAGGGTGGCTTTGGGTAAAGACAAGCGCTCTCTGTTTGCATTCCGCTCTAGAGCAGGTGAAAGTCTGTAAGCCTCTTTAATCAATGATCAGTTGCAGGAGAGGCTTCTGAAATAAGGTGCTCCCTAGAGTCCATTTAGACATTACAGATCTGCTCTTTGAAAAATAGCCCTCCTCACTGAAGACAAGGAAGAGTACCGGGCTGGGGTTGCCCCCGTTAATTACCCGCGTCTCTCATCACGGGGAGGTGAGGTCCCGTGTCACTGCCAACTTTGCTCTTAGGTTGCCGCAGGTTACATGTCCCCTAGCTACATGCGTAAACACACACACGCCTACAGAAGAGATCTGGATTCCATGGGGACTGAGACGTGAATTATTGCCCACGTCCAGTTCCGGCTGCAGGACCCGAATGCAGAGAATAATGGTGTTCTCAAAAGGATCAGCCGTGGTTACAAAAATTACCGGAATGCAACTTTGAGCAGATAAATCACTCTGGAGCATAACTGTAAACTGATAATTAATCACTTATCCATATTAAATGTGACATCCTCTTGAGCATACATTACGTTCACTGCAAGCTCACCTCCATTATCAATCGTCAACGATAAATGAATGAGACAATCCTCATATGCATTCTCATAGTTCACAGCAAGCAAATCGCCTCAGTTGCCCTTTTATAGAGAAAAAATGCCGCTAGCCCCATCGGTACCCGTTGACAGGCTGAGAAGACTGTTTTAAGGAATGTTGCACTGACAAACATATTCGGTAGTTTCAGCAGTCAGAAATGTTCTCTGTATTGTGTGATTTTATTAGGCTTTTGGGGGGTATGGTTTAGCCACACTACCCACAAGTGATGTACATGGCATGAGAGGATATAAGCTTTGCCTCACTTTGCCTGAGAGACACATTGGCTCTGGTTTAATGATACCAAGTTCTTATCCTATTCCACTGTGAATCTGACGTTAAGCTTTGCGAAGGACGGTCTGTCCATCTAGCTATTGATTTCTTTGCTCTGTTTTTTCTCCAAGAGAAAATCAGCCTGTTGGCTATTGGTTGGTCTACCTCCCTTGTAATATTTATATAGCTCCACGCTAACACGAGTTGCTGTGACAAACGGGAGGATTAAACTTATCCCCTTGAAGCAAGTATTTTGCAAACCCCTTCCGCAAAATCGTAACATGTGGACCTCCTCAACCAGGATATGTAACAGAGTCTGGAGGTTATTGAAAAGCACGACAGTGGTATTTGTTTGACTCTTTTTGAATCCCTAGATGTACCTAGGTCTTTATCAAAACCGCTACCAATTAGATAATCATCATTTTTACATTCAGCAATTTCACTAAACTATTCCAGAGTTTCACTGCTGTCAAGAACCAGTCATGCTTTTTTTCCCAGTCTGCTAAGGAGTTTTTATATTTCACAAGTAAAAAGGTTGAATGTGAAGCCACCAAACAGGAGCACAGTACCAGAAGAGTAGTTCTTTGTGAAGATCACATTTGGTGTCATGGAACTTGGGCATCGTGCACTCAGGTGCATGTCAAGAGGAATAACACAGTGAGAGCTGAGATCGACATAGACTCTGGATTACTTACTTAGGGCTTGTAAAAAATCAGTAAATGTTTGCGTAGTACCAAACAGAAACCCTGCAGGATTGATCTGCTATTAGATTAGTAAAGATAATGACATTTCATTTTAATAGAACTAATAGCTCATAGTGAACAATGCTAACATTGTGCTTACCAGTTTGTCCTCCTGAGTCTTATCCATGCACATTAAACAAGCCGTGTGTGTGTGAGGATATGTGACTCATGCTTACGGCCCTCATAATTCTTGTTGGGTGACTCTGACCTAATGTTTTATTACCTGAATAAACACGTGAAGTAGTCCTGGTGTCCTTGTAATCTCAATATTCATCTCGTTGAATCACGATTATTTGCGTTCTTTAGGAACCCAGTACTGTCATAACAGACAGTAAGCGTTGCTTGTATAGCATCTGTAAAATTGGCTCCCCGGGGAAACTCTAGTCAGTGCTGGTTCATGATAAATAATTTGACTATTTTGAGCTTTCTCCTTTGTGTCTGTGTAACTGGGTGGAGGGGAGCGCTATTGGCTCTAGAGAGCAGAAAATTAGCTTTACCTTGGTTTGCTGAATGTCTTGAATACATTTGCATGGGCTAAGGGGAAGATGGCAGGTTATTCACAGGTGAGATCACAGCCTTTACCGTATAGACTCGCACTTTGAAAACACCGACGCACGCCATTGTTTCATAACCTCCTAGGTGTCCGGTTGTCCTTTAAACACAATAAGCTTGATCAATACTGTTTCAACTCGTATTTTTTATTTTACCACAGTTACATAGACTCCCAAAAACTGTGACATTTATGTATAGATGTTTTTCGCATCAGTTACATGCGTAAATATGCCGGATGCTTGATGGTTGCTCTCCCTTCAGGTACATATATTTCAGACCTTACCCCCCTATCTCCATGACCTCCGATCCACAAAGGAGTCCTACAGAGAACTATTCTTATCACTGCCTCCAATGTATGAACCGTCCTCTGTGGCATATCGTTTGATAATAGCAGCCCTTTTAAAATTACCGTCTTTCTCATACATATGACCTAGATTTGCATAGCACGTGCTGGGTAAATTTACCTCCATGGACAAAGTAATATATTCTCCAAAAAAACTGAAAAAGCTCTAACACTTCACTCCTTTTGTTCCAGTACACGTCATCCCTCTATGTAATATTTCAACTTCCGTTTGTTTGTCCAAACCTGTTTTAAAAATCATTTCCTGTTATTTTAAGAGCCGTGTATATATGACCCCAGTGCAGTTGTATCAACGGCAGATGAAGTGCTTATGAGATAATATTAAACTCTTGGCATTTTTAAATTTAGATAAGCTATTTCTATAAGACATTTTAATCTTTCAGCAAACGAATTTATGCTGCTGAGTGTGTCGTTAATTAATGTTTCGATTGCCAAAGTCGATTATACGCTTTCATTATTTTTTAAGTTTCGCTGTTGGCTTTAATGTGTATCTGCATGTCCCATGCTTCAAGTCTGATCACGTTGCAAACAGCAGTTGCATGTATTAAAGTTATAGCGCGCAACATAAAGCTTACAGGCTGAATATAAATTGGACTATAATATAAGTCGCAGCGCTGTGAGAGACCCCATTTAGTAACTGATTGTTTTGTACCTCATTCGCCTTTTTGAAACCAAATCCTTTACTCCAGCCATATGTCTCCCTATTAAAAGCAGGACATCAATCTTTTACTGTCCGCAGCGCAGCGATAATGCACGGTGAGTGGCGCTTTATAAACCGTTATATCTGCTCTGCGCCCCACAAAATACAGCTGCCAATATGACATGCTCAATAAAAGGTCCTGATTGCCGCCTGAATGTGATACGAGGAAAAGGACTCTGACCTGGTTACTGCTCGGAGCAAAGTATTCATTCCCATCTAATTAAATGAGGGTGGATTCAGGTTTCTGCATTAACATATGACTTGAACATGGAGTCTGACACTAAAAGGCTGTATCTGTTTGCAAAATCCTTGCCTAGATACCTAAAGATGTTAGGACAAGTGCACATTTCATCAGTTTTTTTTTTCCCCCAACTGCTTTAATAACACAAAAATAATCCGGAATATAAAAGCTCGGTGTTTTTTTTTCAGTTTCATATCCAGAACGCACTGCAGATGAAGGCGAGCGTCACTGGGCAGTTGCTGATTATGCTGTTATATTATCTGCTTATATCACGGCACGGTCGAATTCTCGAATTTGAAGCGTTGATTAATTGTCTATAACCTCACAAGTAGTGCCGGCCAGGCGAATCACGTTGGTAAATCAATGCGCGATTATAATCTTTATTCTAACATGATTTAACGGAAACAATGAAAGCAAAGAAATGGCTACAAATCACCAAGACAACAATAATGCTTCAGGCTGAGGACCAGGACCTGTGGTCAGTGATAAAACCCCAAAATGATTTACTGATGCAATGCACTTGTACTCCAGTCATGCTTTACAGTCGTGTTACACATGCCTAAACGAGACGGTACGCAAGTCCGGTTTTAATAATCGGTAAACACTAAATAAGTCGGGATTTACCCAAAACTGAATACCAGAAGGTACAAAACGCTAAATTAACAATGGCCGAATATATATTTACATTTCTTTGCCTCCACAGCCGTGCGTTTAAAACCATATAATGCAATGTTTTGAGGATTACATTTACTCTTACTTAGTTGACTGTTTGACTAGGGTGATGTCAATTCGGTTCACTTAACAGATCGAAACAGCCGAAAGTCCATTATGGAACCGGCGTTCTTCCTGCTGCCACCATAATGAGAGCAATAACGGAAGAAACTGCGATCTGCTTTGAGATGGATGAGGTACAGATTGGAAGGAAGGATGGGTGGGGGTCGGAGAGGTGGGGGGCTTCCTTCCCAAGTGCACTCACATCTCACAAACGCCTATTAGTTAGGCTGTTTGCTAGACACTAACGGCGGTGGAATCGTATGCTCTGTCTGTCTCATCTGGCATCAAAAGCAACTGGGGAAAAAATGCATGATTTACTTTCCAAAACGCCACATGCTTAATATTCATCTCTCTCTCTGCCCATACTTTGTGTTTTATTTGCTGTTTTCCCTAATTCATCCATGTTTAATCTGTATGCTAGTTAAGTGATCAACTGCTGACCCACTCTTTTTACTGAAGAAGTATAAAATAAAACATGGAATCAAACAGGCGCACTGCCGGTCTTCTGACGAGTTGAGCTACCTATCGAGACGTGGTATCGAGCCTTTCTGCACATGTGCAGTTCCACCATTTTAGGATTAGGGTTAGGTTTTAGGGGTTAAGGTTAGGGTTTTAGGGTTTTTTTGGGGGTTAGGGTTAGGGTTACGGCTATGGATTAGCACTACGGTAGCCTAACTCAACAAAGGAGCTCAACTCGTCAGAACACCGGCATCCCTATTGCGTTTTTGGTGCCGGTGTTCTGACGAGTTGAGCTACCTATCAAGACGTGCTATATCGAGCCTTTCTGTGCATGTGCAGTTCCACCGGCTTGGGATTAGGGTTAGGTTTTTGGGGTTAGGTTTAGGGTTTTAGGGGTTTTTTGGGGGTTAGGGTTAGGATTTTAGGGGGTTTTTGGGGGTTATGGTTAGTTTAAGGGTTAGGGTTAGGGCTATCGATTAGCACTACGGTAGCCTAACTCGACAAAGTAGCTCAACTCAACAGAACGCCGGGACAGAGTGCTGTCTATCCAGCTTTATCCGCTCTGCTCTGGTATACTCGTCACTTACACTAACTAAGATGCCAAAGAAACGGCACTCCATGTAATCGGAAAGTTTTTACTAAGCATCGGAACACATGCATGCTCCTACCATTACGGCAGAAATGTATCCTGCGGTGTGTGGTTTCATTCATATTTAACAACGTATGATGTAATTCAGCACTGGCAGTCTGGAGGTTGTGCCATGAGGCACAGGGAAAGGTTTAACTGGCTTTGCCCGTTCTGTATATATTGGTTTTATAAATGAATGATTTTGTTTCATTTTCATTTCTTTGTTATTTTTTTCTTAGTCCAATTTAGATTGCTTAAGCATACAAGTAACATTTTTTGAATTCTGTTAAATTCGAGTTATATTGTAGGTTTCAGTATCTAGTTTTTATTAGAATGTTTTGACCCTATTTCAGATGCAGGGCTCTTAATTGGATTTATTCAGCGATTTATGTCAGCCGTATAAGTAATTATGAGCTATTTGTATCATGAATACGATTAGTATGAAAAGTTACATGAATTAAAATTAATTAAAATTGCAGTACACAACAGTTGTGTCATTGGAGACCTGGAACAGAGAGGCAGATAAGTTGGCTTTAGAGTAGGATGGCTTTGCAGAGCAAAGACAGCGACTTTGGAAAAACTACGTCATATCAGAGCGTGCAAAACAGGCCATATACCTATTTGGACAGGTTTATGATAGCACAATTAGAAAATTATAATAGAAGTTAGATCGTGTGTAGCAGTACTAACATTGTAATAAGGATCCTGTGATCCACCTATCCGTTTTCCATCACAACTGGTACAAAAATAACCCTTTACAGAGAGAGGTGGAAAATTCAGGTCCAGAAAGTACAAATCCAGACCAAGGTTTTGTTTCAACCAACCATTTGAAAACTCTGTGACTGTGAATCTTAATACCGAAACAAAACCTTGGTCTGGATTTGTGCTTTCTGGACCTGAGCTTTCCAGCTTTGTAGTGGATTACTTCTGTGAGTAACTTCCCCAACACTGGTGATGGTACGCCTGGAGCCTCACGTCGGAGGAGAGGGAAATTCTGCGTATTTCTGGAGGACTGGGAAGTTCATTGGCAGGATGCCAGTCCATCACAGGGCACACCCACCCTGGGTCACTTAACTACATGTTTATGGATTGCAGGAGGAAACATGGGGAGAACATGCAAACTCCACACAGACAAAGCAAGAGGCAGAATTCAAACCCCCAGTCCTGATTCTGGGCAGATCCCCTAAAGAACACACTGTAATCACACATTAAAATGAATATAGGGGCTTTGGGATTCTCCATACACATTTAGCATCTTCCAGATTCCAACACCTTAACTTTTAGCTGAGAACACATGGGACGTGCACAGTCCCAAGACCACCTCAGCGCGATTGATTAACCGGGGAGCCCTGGGTGTTACGTTCCCCTCTTGGTGGATCTTTGTAGGGGCCGTGATGTTGCTCTACATTCATCCTGACCGGCAGCACATCCATCTCACAGAGTCTGGCTCCTTCTTCACTGTGCGTCTCCAACTTTCTGAGCCACATAACTACATCTGGAACTGTGAATTTGGACTGGCTAATAAGGCTCCCCCATGATTCATTCTGCATATGTCTGGAGGACAGGGCTTGCAGGCCGGAGTAGGACAAGGACCCTTCTGGGGCTCCTAAATCTCTCACTTTTTTCTGTTGCATCCAAACACAGCAGCCTTATTTTGGGCAGAAGCGGGTTTCATATCCCCATGGAAGCTCTTCCGTGTTCAGCATCGAAACCTCTCTCACAGCAAGTAAATGATCAGCCACGGTGCATCCTTCCTCCGCTCCCAGATCAGCACCCAGCCATAAACCTATATTTATTTTTTAGGTCAGCAGACATGGCGACATTTTTTAAGTGGATGTATTGTAGTGGTCTTATCACTTTTTTTTGTTGGATTTTCCCCCGTCGTTTAATCAGTAAAGCCTGTGAGCTCTTTGGAATTCCAGAGCAGATGTTCCGATTTTGACAAGTACACGATCTCCACGATGACCTTCCCGGGAACCCATTACGTCTACTCTTTGGCTTCTAAACGTCAGCCTGCGCAGACGGCACGCGGGATCGCGTTCTGGATTATGTCCCGAAAGTGCTGCTCTGGTGGCCCATTCTCTAGGTTCAGGAGTAATGGCTTATCTGGCATGTAGAGACCCACCTGAGCTCAGCAAAACCGTGATCCCTGTCTCTGCTATCCCATTACAAGGCTCAGTAATTCTTGGAACGATGGAGCGGCAAGGCATCGGAGACGGAGTGTGTGTGTGTGTGTTTCTGCGTGGAGGACAGTGGGTCTTTCACAGCGCTGATACCCAAAGCCAGAGGTACATCTATAGCAGGGTTATTCAAATCACGGTGCTCAAGGTTCGAGCCCTGCTGATTTTCCAGCCTTCCTTCACCTGTGAAACAGGTGTGAAGCCTCTGGCCAATAGGAATCAGTAATTGTTTAACTAACTACCTGGGAAAACTGAAAACACGGCCTGGATTTGGAATCAAGGTCCAGATTTGAAGAGCATTGATCTATAGGCTCACAAATGGCCAGACTGTCATATTTAATTACAAAATTTAATCAAAAGAATCAAACAAAAAGGCAAATTTCCTCCTGACAGTGTGAGGTAGCTTCATTGCGCAGCATGCCTGACTCATCTTGGCGGATGGTCGCTGCCTCGAGTCCTGCGGTGATGGGACAGTCTCCAACATGGCTACCCACCTACTGAAGATCTACCGCCACACACCCTGCTGCAGCAAGTCGGCTTGGAGCCCCTCGAAGCTCCGCCAGGGATGCCGTCCCACGGTATCGCCGCAACGAGTTTGCCACTCGACGAACAGGGGGAAGCACCGGTGGCAAGCGCCCGGTCAAGACAGATGGGGGGGGGGGGGGAATTGGGCAGAGATGGAGAGGCAGGGGGCTCTTCTCTTTTAAGGGAGGGCTTTATTTCAGTGTTTCTCAGCCCAGTCCCTGGGGACTCCCCCCGACAGTCCATATTTTTGCTCCCTCCTATCTCCCAGCCAAACAAGAACACCAAATACGTGATACAGGTTTGTTGGACTGGGCTGAGAAACACTGCTCTAATTAGCCATGGGCACAGTGCTACGCGATATAAGCTGATAAGGCCACCGTGTAACACAGAGCTAATCCCTCTCTATACCTCACTCCCAGCTACACGCTCAGATAGAAGAGCTCTTCTTAATAACATGCAGATAGAAGGATCTGAACTAAACAGGGTGGGATTTAAGTTACAGCATCATGAGGAGCGTGCAGGTGATGCTTGTGTGTGTGTGTGTGTGTGTGTGTGTGCTTGTCCACACAGCCATTGCTTGTTCACGTGTGCTTGTATCCGCGTGTAAAGTCACCGCCAGAAATCTGGCCCCAGCTTGCAGCCAGCGAGGAACCGTCTGCACTCGATAATTTGTGACTAATTGTGTGAGCGCCGAGTGGACGTCCCTCCCTCTGTGCTGGCCGTGGGCACAGCATTCGGCCTCGCTGTCAAGGCACACGTGTGGCTCACATCTCTTTTCGAGTCACTCGACTGAACTGGGCCAGAGCTGCTGAGAGCAAGCTGGGTTTTTTTTTGCCAGTTTAAGCAAATTTAGGTTGGCAAGTAGATTCCCTTTTACTGGGCAGGATGGAAAACCAGCGAAGCGAAAAGGTTCCTTGAGTCGCTGTTGGATGCACAGACTTGGTGGTGGGATAGTGCATGTTTCTGTTCATGTCTTTATTGTTTCTCTGTATAAGCAATTTCAGTCGTTTGCTTCCTGTCTCAGCTGAGGAAGAGTGGGTTTGAGACATCAGCGCTCATCGCTCCCTGAAATGACACCGGCAGGCATTAGAGCTCATCTGTCAACAGTCAGCAGTTTCTGCTGCAGCCCATCAAACTCCCTATTATTTGTGTGCACATGCATGTATGTAATACTGTAATTACTACAATAATTACACAATTTATTAAGAAGCTCGGACATTCCACTAGGCATGTAACAATTCGACGATTCTGACCGATATATTGATTGTTAAGGGCATGATGCGATTCAATCGGCTCAATTAACAAATATAGATTTGTATCATTAAACTATGTCGATAGGCTGAAATGCTGCTGGAAAAGTGTGAAAAGATCTCGCACACAAAGCAATCTAGAGATTCACCTTCATGGAGAGTGGAGACCAACACATTACGGTACATTTTATGTAGGTTGGTACATCTATGTTCCTGTGTTTTCAGGGAGAAGAAAATCCAGAAATAGTTTTGATAATTTTCTTGCTAAAGTATAAGTACAAGACAGAATGTTTTATTATTTTATTATCTTTTTTATTATGTTCTTTTCTTTTAAATAGTTTATTGTTTCAACATATGAACAATTAAACATTTATTTTTAAGTCTTGTTAAGTCTGATTCCACTAAAATCAGCTTGTGTTTTACTGTATTGAAAATATTGGTCTTATATTACTGAATTGAGTCAAATGGCAGTAACATTTCAAATATTGCCTGATGTCAAACTGCTACCTTGCAAAAACTAAATCAAATGGTATTGTGACAAAGCTTGAAGGGGGCAGCGTAGGGCTACAAGAATGATTCCTGGTCTTAGAGGAATGTTAGAGGTTAGCTGAGCTGAATCTGTTTAGCCTCGAGCAAAGGAGACTAAGGGGAGACATGATCCAGATATATAAGATTCTAACAGGTCCGGATGCTGTTCAGCCAAATGGCTACTTCAATATTAGTTTAAATACTAGAACTCGTGGCCATAACTGGAAATTAGCGGGAGAACATTTTAAAATGAATTAGAGGAAGCACTTCTTTACACAGTGTGTAGTTAGAGTATGGAATAGTCTTCCTGCTAGTGTAGCGCAAGCCTCCTCTCGTTTGTAAATTTCTTATGTTCTTACAATGTACACTCCTAATTCTGACAATGTATGTTTACGTATAGAACAGGATCAAAGCTGGTTAAGCATCCATCTCAACTTCCAACTGCTTATCTAGTACTGGGTTGGAGGGTCGATCACGGTTACATCCCAGCCAAGATGTCACTGGGGTCAAGCATGTTTGATATATTCTTGAAGACAGCCTGTGAGTGTTTCACCCTCACACCATGTCACTGCTAGAGTTTAAGAGTATATGACAAGTTTTATATAGTGGCCAATATGGTACATTTGATGTACCATCCAATCACGTCCGAATGCGTGATACTCTAGTGGATCATGAAACAGTGCTTAATCTCCTTAGAAAGGCTGAAAGATAAACCATAATGCACTGTCTCTGTAAATTCCACTCTCAGAAAAGTGGAGTTAATCGTAATTTAATCTGTTAAATTGTGCCATTTATCCGCAGAAAGACTCTGCTAAGCTAAGGTGTCATAGCGCGGCAGAATGAAAGTGCTGCATTAGATCGGTGCTCTAAGGTGCGGCAGACTTCATCGCTCTTTGAGCTCTGACTGCATAATGATCTCATTATTTATGAAGGCCGGCTTGTCAGCCGGACACGTTTAGCATTGTCCTCCACTGCTCACCATCCATCTTCATCAACCAATAGCCGGTGCCCTTTCTGCTGCGTTGAAAGTCTGGAGTTTTCCTCCATTTTCACCGTGGGCGTATCAAACAAACATTCACGTCCTTGTCGGTGTTCTGCAATTGATGCTACTTTGAGAGCTTACTAGTGAACGGTGGATTTCAGTTGCATTGGCCGTACCATTTGCTGGACAGTCGAATGGGTGCAGCCAGAGAGGTAGGGACAAGACAGGCCTGGCCCCAAGCTGGGAGGGAGCCCCCCCCCAGGGTGGCTGATTTAGTACATTTCAATAACACATTTGCTTTATTTATGTTTTTATCCTGTTTTTTCACAAAAGTCAAAATAATGGACTTGTGTTTCTTAGATTGTCTTTGTTGATATTATTAATTTAGACGTCAGGCTAAAATAATGGTAATAAATTTTACCATGTTGGGGGAGGGTGAGTTGGAGGGCCCCATGGATTTTTGCCCATGACCCCCAAAGTCCATAGAATCGCCTCTGGGTACGGCTTTCTGTCTCTGGTCTGAGGTCACCTCCATCACCATGGAAATGGCACCAGTCATGAAATGCTATGTTGAGTGTCTACAAGCCTGAGGCGCCGAGTGAGATGGAGCATAACCAAGCCCGTGCGTCCGAGGCGCAGCAGCCCTGTTGACTCACTCTAACGTTTTCGGTGTGCCCCATCTCCACAGCTGAGGACAACCCCTGCCAAACCAACCCCTGTCTTCACGGAGGGAGCTGCCTGCCTGAAGGGAACGGCTACAGGTGCTACTGCCCGCAGGGATTCTCCGGGGAGAGCTGCGAGATCGGTAAGGAGCCTGGGGTCACTGGTCACCCTTTCCAGTGCATCCTGTGCTATTTGCTAACCACTATTAGCATCGCCGTTACTTGTTTATTCCTCAGTCCCATCTTGCCGTTACAAATCCAAAGTTTTCGATACAAAGCACAAAGGATAGGAATTGATTACACCCGTGACCCGACTTGCGGTAATCAGGAACTGATTCATGTCCAGGACAGCCACTGCCCTTAGCAGAGTCTGGCACTTTTATTTAGCCTATTCTGGCACCGCCTGAGATTCCTACAGCAGCCAGCAGAAAATGAAATGTTCATTTTTTCAGTAGCTAGGTGACAGTTCGAGATATGATGGAAATATCGCCAAAAAGCCGCTATGGTCGAAGGATTTCGATTGTTGCGTCAGTGAAGTTCTTTTTTAAAAATCTCCTCCTTTGGTAATTTTCAAACCCATTTCACATAGCAGCACCCCAGAGAGACATCAGTGCCAAGCCGGCCTCGAATGTTATCGGCAATTTTATTTAATTTAATATTCTAGCAAAGTTGGGTTGTCATAGCAGTCAAGTGATTCACTGGTCATCTGCAGAGCAGTGGACAGAGAGATCGAGGGTGGTGTTAGAACATTGAGGTGCGTCGTATTTTCCGGTCCTAAACCATGACCCCATTCCTTGGGCAGTATTTCCTTTTATGCTATACACTTTTATGCTTATACATTATATACACGGTCTGTAAGAATGGAACTCACAATAGAATTGAAATGAAACCGTTCTGGGATATATCTGAAATTCAGCACAATCATGCAGACAGAGTGAGCTACAGATGCCAAAGAGCCTGTAAGGATTCGTCACACTTGACGACTCACCGCTTCTGCAGCTGCCGAGTCCAAGATTGGAATGAGGAGCATCTGATTTGCTTGTGCTTTGTTCATAGCACATATGGTCTGGCACTTATTATGAGGTTTAGTGCAGAGGGCACAACGGTCTGAACCCGCTCTTGTCTTGCTTCACTTGTCTTGTCCATGCAGTGCATTGAATATGGCTGGTGTGACAATAAAGCCCTACTTGACCTAACATGACTTGAGATAGTGAGGCATTTGACCAGGAATGTTAGCCTAGGTACTGAAAAGCTGCACATAGATCTGGAAGAGGGGGAGAATGAAGCATTATTTAAGCGGTTTGTTACTTGTACAGCTTGCTATCCCGGCTTGGGACGGCACGCGGTGGCTAAATTTCTGGACGTGTCCTTGATGTCAGTGACGGATGATCCCATAATGCAAAGCAGCGTTCGATAGAAAGTGGAGGCGAGATTTACCCAGCGGTCACAGCTGCTGTGGACAGGACGTCAACGTGGATTGGAACGGCGCATTAAATCTATTGCCGGACGGACGGTTTACAGACGGGTCAAAGGTCGAGAGCTCCATCACACCCGAGACAATGGGCTGGCAGATATGGGTTGGGGGCTGAGAAAAGGGGTCTGTCTCGGCTCTGATTGTTAAACGATTTTGTCGATGGGCTCCCACGACTCATTGGCAAGTCTGAAAAGGCTTATCTGTCTAAGGTCACCCTATAGTCCATCAACGAAGGTTTAAATAAATGGAACATCACTCAGCCATTGTTTAGACGAGAGCAGTTAAAGTATACTTATATATTAAAAAGTATGCAAATCAAAAGTAGTTTACCATACTTTTACTGTGTATATTGACACTGAAGGCATTTTCCAGATTGGTTTATATTTTCACATTAATTTTTGTCTATTGCACTTTGTGAAATATACATTTAAAATCCGCTAAGGATGTCACCTGTACTTGGCCTGGTTCATTTGACATGATAGTGTCTCACTGACTCCTGACCATAGATTATGGTAATAATATTATCATTGGCAGAGATATAAGAAGCAATTCTGGCTCCATTTCCTCATGAAAAAAATGATGATGGAGGTAGGAGAGGTGTGCAGTCCCGTGAAAGGCAGTCGCCGGGACTTAAGTTGTAATCGCAATTATTTCTGAAAAACGTGTTTAGGATCCCTGCATAATGTATAAGGTGCGGCCTGCGTTTCTACACCAGGGGAATGAAAGATTCATGAGGAGCAGAGATGCGCTTTTTGCCCGCTTCCCAGAGGGACCAGGCATGAGCAGGGACAGATAGCTCGGGCCACCAGGGTGGGGGGGAGGTCCGTTACCACCTGGGGGGGATTCTCAGTTTCTCTTGCATCATTCCCGGCAGTGCTCGGCCTTAGCTTAGAGCCTGCAGCCGCCTCAGCGTTGCATGCAAATGAAGACTGCAGGCCGACCTCCCTTAGCGACGGTGGAAACAGCACCGTCGGCCTCCCGTCCCGTTAATGAGAGAGTCTGCGGCGGGCACGGCCGCATTTAGAGGAGGCCAGGCTTCCCGTCGCACCGTGCTGGGCGAAGAGGACGTCACCCTTCAGCGTGAGGATGAGTGTGGCGGATGGTTACTGGTCCAGAACTGCTCCCATTACTGTCCAGCTTATATGAGACCTGTGAAATTACAAGCAGAGAGGAGTGGGCAGGAGGGGGAAAAATGGGGGAGGGGGGTGGCCTGGCAAAGGGTAACGCCCCCTACAAAAACCCGCAGTGTGTTTTTTTTTAATGGCCAGACTTCATGGTTTTTAAATGGAATCATAAAGCAAACAGAGATCCGGATCCATAAACAAACCGGGAGCAAAATGCGATTGTGATGATAGACTTGAAAATGAACGCGCCTGTTTGGCATTCGAAGTTGCATGCAGGTGGTGGTGGGGGGTGGGTATTCTGGATATTCTGTCTCCCATCCATACGCGGATAATGAGGAAATTATTCGAATTCGCTCCCCCCCGCCACAATAACAGCGTCAGTGAGTATAGAAGAACAGTCACAGCGGAGTAATGACACCATCCGACAGGGCGCTCCTCAGCCCTCTCGATACGGTGAGGGGGTGTTGCACTCTACCCCCCAGGAAGAAACTATGCATCTGCAAGATAAACTTCGTCTCGGAGGGGGCTCAAGCACCTGTTCACTGGTCAGACCGTTCAGCCAATCAGAAGTTCTGCTGCCATTCTCTTTTATCTCTTGCAATCTCTAGCGTTTCCTCGTTCCTGTTACCATTCCCCTTTGGCACCCTGCTCCCCCAGCTCTTTGTGATGCGGCATGGAGCACGTATGGAAATCGCCCAGTCACTCCTGAGGCTGCCGGTCTTTGCGTCAGGTCGCACATTTGCATCGCCGGGGCTGACCCTCCGCTACCTGAGATCTGTCTCTCTTTCTCTCTCGGACACACTCGCACATGCTGCAGAACATGCGACCGGCGCCCCGCGCAGGACTCGCTGCAGCTCTCAGGCAGCAATAAGCCTCTTTGCATCTAGGTAATAGTCGTTTGGTGCAGGGCAGTGGCGGTGCCTGTGTGCAGGTAGCGGCTGGCTGCAGTGGCCCTAGCACGCCGGTGGCAGCACCAGGTGATTGATGGCCCAGTTTCCACACTGCTCTCCTGGCGCCGTGCCGTCGCTTAAGACAGATGATTGGCTCCGCCCGCCACCCATGCTTCATTAATTCGGCCCCCAGCGCTCTGTCACTTATCGGGACGAGATCAGTGGACCCTGCTCCATTATCTGTCATTCGCAAGCTTCTCATGCCACAGATGGGACACCCTGAACACCGTCCCCCCCATCCCTTAAATCTACCCACCTGTCCGCCTGTCCGGTTCTCTCCTCCCCCAACCCTGCATCATCTACTCCTCCAGACAGAGCCCACATACCACCTGGGGAGCCGCTGTAGAGGTGCAAAGAGGCAGGTTGGTGTCGCCCCCTTGCTGCCAAATGAGAAAGAGGCACATCTCCTTGGAACCCAGCGGGATTCTGGAACACCTGCCATCGCCTTAAAGACGGATATGGATGTAGCTCTTATCTGACACCTTTGTTGTTACACTGTTATAGTGTCGCCATTTCAAATTTGTTTGCCTGGGTGCATGGGTGGGGGGGGGCATATCAACACAAGGAGACCCACAAATTGTTGCATGGAACCCTGGGAAATCCACGTGTAAAGATATCCACACCCTTTGGCAGTGCGAGCCCCTTCTTTCGCCTGTAACCGTGGCTTGCAACACAGTAGGTTTTTGACCAGAGGGGCGGGGAAGGCATGTCGGTGCCTGTGTAGGAGGGGGGTCCTTTCTGCCGCAGTCCTGCCATAAATCACGCTGACCCAGAGAGGGGGGGGGAACATTTCAGCTGCTGGCTGCAGAGGCCCATTCCGCCCCGCTATTCCGATTGAGTTCACCCACTCCAAGCAGAACTCGGAATGTGCTGTCGGGGAACAGAATCACACACCGCCTCAACTTGGTTGAGTCACGTGGGTGGCTTGGGTAAGCGCGACGGACCTCTTCCTCTCCATCTTAGGTGTTTTTCACAGGTAGCCTCGCAGCTAACCATTGCTCCCGACCTCATTCGGGCTAATCCTGCCATTGTTTACAGGACCCCCTGTGGGGCAGGATACAGCAGCAGCAATACTGAGCTGCGGATCCACAAAGACGGAAGATGGCAGATTTTACACTTCTCTCCCCCTGAAGTGCTTCTCGTGTGAATTCGAATTGTCTGGCTCTTAAGGAATTTGGACACTGATTCACATTTTGACCTAGGCATTCTGCCCTTAATTATCACTAATTCCAGGAAAGACAGGCTTCAGAAGGATGTGTGAGCAGTATGGTGGCACACCGTGTAGCAGTATTGTCTCACACCTTCAGGGTCAAGGGTTCGATTTCCGCATACTCTGTGTACGTGTGGATGTTCTCCCTGTGGCGCCTGTGTTCCTTCTAGGTACTCTGCCAAAATTAAGTGACTTGGTGCCCTTAAATTGCCAACGACGGGTGTGTGTGTTTATTGCAGTAGTCTGGCATGCCGTCCAGAATGTCCCATGCTCACCCTAAGCTTACTTGGATAGACTTGAGGCTGTCTGTGACCCAGTACTGATAGATTAATGGATTAATGTGTGGACTGGAAGTTCAGGTGTAATGTGGGAAATATCTGCCAGTAGGAGTAACTCTATGTACAGCTCCTGCCCAGCTGGGAACAGCACTGACGACCATGAAACACTAGGGGGCACTAGTTTGTGGCCACACCCTGCTGGAGCACATTACACACTTATGGATCAAAAGGCCCAAGCAGGTCCACTTGGCCCGGGTTCTGAATTTGTTTCTTACTGGCCTCGCTGCCCTCCTGGTCTAGCCACGTCAGCGCTCATTACCGAAAGTGCTGCCATTTTAGATTTTTATGCTAATCCGGTCAGTACCAAAAGCCCACTGCCACCTCCAGGGTTGATCCAGGGTTTATTTTGTGTTATTTTGGGAATTTCGCCAGCGTTCCAGGAGTGATGGGGAAATGAGGAGCCTTTTTGGGATCCATTACCAGTTGTTACCTGAGTGTGAGCTTTCTGATGACGGAGTAGCAAGGATCACCTGACTTCCGGATTGGGTAGATACTATGCTTTATACCTCCTTTTTTCCAGGAAACTACTTTCTCCCTACTTTGGCATTAGGTCCCACATCTCCCTAACCCCCGAAAACGTACATTACATCATGCACTTTCAACTCTTGATGAGCCTCGTGATGAATGAGCTTCCTGCCCTGGTATCTGGCTGTACACTGGCAATGGGCACGTGATGAAATCACCATTTGATCTGGTAAAATTCTGGAATTTAGCGTACCCCATGTGTGACGTGTGCACCTGTTTAACCGCTTCTACACACCTGTGACAGACTCAGAGGAAGACATCTGTTTACATCTGCACCCTGCTCACTCCCCCTCCTACAGGTTTAACTTCATTTGAGAAGGTCCTGCCTGCTTTCTTAAGTCATTGTTCAATGGGCTCTTGTGTTCTGTTGCCTCCTTAAGTCATTAAAGAGGAACTCTGGGATGTAAGCGATTACCTTTGGCGTCTATCTGCCCGCCCACCGACAGGCTTGCTCCTCCCTGGCCAATCACAATTCGCAAGAGTATTGGTGATAAACATGTCCAGCATTAACCTTACATGCACTACCCCGAAATCTCTTCAGAGGGGATGCAGACTGCTTGCTTGCTGACTGTCATGGGGGGCGGGGGTCATTTCCTGTAAGGTGCTCGCACTTCAGCCTCAGTCTCTAGAACCTCCGTTCCTCAGCTATAAACAGACTGATGGGTTTTTAGCCATAATCAAAGCGAAACATTTCTTACAACAAAGGTCACAGCAAGTCTGTAAAATCCTGCTGAGCCCCCCCTAATTTGCATACGATTTCAAAGCACATGCAGCCGCTGTTTTCCAGAACTATCCGGTGTTCTGCACTGCATTCAAGTGCAGGACCACCTCCCCCAGCAGAACCCTCACAGCCGGAGTGAGGTGGAAAAGCGCGGCCTGTGGCGATGTGATCCTCCAGTATGGAGAACATCCTGAACATTCCAGATCTCTCCAGTGTGGGGGATGGTTCTGCAGAAGGTTGTGCAGGAACAGCTGGATCCTAATGCCTAAACACATCCAGCCTTGTGTACCGTGATTTCACTGCTGGCCAGGAAATACATTGTTCCAGAGTGATATCGATTTTTCTTCTCCCTGTGATGCTCCCCTTGGTGGAACTTCATCCGAATGCATCACCGTGATAGCATCATACGAAATGACGTTTGGGTTTTCTTAGGTCCCAGCTTACACACGCAGGAAAATAACACTAGGTGTGAGTGTTAAACCCGGAGGCTGGAGATACAGGCTCAGAGTGCCCCCCCCCCCCACGCAGGGGGACGCCCCCCTCCCACGGAGAAGCGGACGGCAGCTATGACTTCACCTGTGTATAGATGCAGTTAGGATTGCCGTGCAGCTGAATGAAAGGCGGTGGAAATCACACCAAAAGGCGTGTGGCATATGTGGATCCCAGAGTACTCATGAACTTGAGTGGTACTACCTTATTTGTACGACTTTTATGATGAGATTGCGGCATGCAGTGTTTTCAGTCGCCCATAAGTCACCCCCTAGCACCTGGCAAACTCTGGGCTCGACTGCGCTGGGTCCCGGTGGCACCAGAGGCGGGCAGCTCTGCCAGACACGCTACCGCACATGGCAGCGAAGCGGTCGCACGGGAAGGCAGTGTCGAGTGAACCGCAGCACGGACCTGCGGAAGGTACGT
Source organism: Mormyrops boulengeri (assembly GCA_026781065.1). Lineage (NCBI taxonomy): Eukaryota > Metazoa > Chordata > Actinopteri > Osteoglossiformes > Mormyridae > Mormyrops > Mormyrops boulengeri. The sequence continues at coordinate 108,007 of JAODLD010000134.1, forward strand.
GGCATCTTTCATCAAGGCACAAAGAGCGCCATTATCTGTAGACATCTCTAGTGGCAAATATCCTTTAATGGGCCCTGAAAACCAATCCAGGTGAATCTTGCCCTTCCAGAAGCAAGCATCCCTCAGCCCTGAGTATACAGACACAAAGTAATATGAGTGTGACTGTATGGAGTCAGATTAGCAGATGTAATAACACAAATTTGTGTTTGAAGAAGGAAATCTTCTATGTCAGCTGCTCCTGACATCGGGTAAATAAAAGACGTACAACCTGTCCTCTGTATAATATCAGACTGATATTTGAAGAAGGTATATTTATAAATATATTTGATCTAAATAAATGGCTTGTATAGCTATAAACATCTTTTGTGCCTCTGTCACTGGCTGACTTAGGTAGGTAGCAAAAGTTGCACATAGAGCAGCCTGCTGTGACATCAGCATATTCCTTTAGAAGGCTGTGTGATCAGGGGAGGTTATTACTGCTTATCAGCTAGGCTATTATTTATTAGGAAAAGCTTTTAAAACAACTTAATGTTGAAAAGCTATGTTTTCAATGATGCTTCGAGTCATGGCGCTAACGAGCGGGAAGCTATTTATTTTTAATAGATTGCTGTAAAAAAACATGCGCAGTAATGGAGCAAAAACATAACGAGACAAGATAAGGTGGCGAGGAGCAAGCGTTTGCTACGGTAATCACAGGTTTACAGCTGCATGGTTAATGCTTGTGTCTGCCGCGACGGCGGGTCGCATTTTTGCTGTTGCTGTATAAAACGGAAGCTCTGCTCTGGACTTGGTCCATCTCTTTGGGGTCCGGGCCATTTCTCCGCAGTGTGCCAGGTGCTGTCGGTGTCTCGGTCACCCACGATGTTTCATCCCCGTTTTGTAAGGTGCGCCTCCCTGTTTCATCTTCGGCAACAGGACCGCTGTGAAGGACACTGACCTTTTTACTCGTCCTCAATGGCTGGTCTGTCAGGTGGATAATGGCAGCTTTAAGCTGAGGCCGCAGATGTTGAAGAGAATCACATCCCTCTGTCCAACCTCCATGAACACAGACCGAGATGGGAGTCCATCTCATGCAGCACGGGATAGGGGGACAATGGATGGCAGGCCAGTCCCTCACAGGACTCTCTCTCTCTCACAGACACACACACACACACACACACACACACACACACTGACACACACATGGCATTGCAGGCAATTTAGGGCCTCCAGCTCATTGAGCTGCATGTTTCTAGACTGAGAGGGAAAATCGGAGTACCTAGGCCACGCACTATGAGAGCATGCAAACTCCTCAAACACAGGCTGCTGGAGGATTTTAGCATTTTTTTTTTGCATTTATCCATTTGCAGTGAAAAGAAATAAGAAATTTACAAATGAGAGGAGGCCATTCAGCCCATCAAGCTCATTTGGGGAGAACTCAACTAATAGCTCAGAGTTGTTAAAATCTTATCTAGCTCTGATTTAAAGGAACCCAGGGTTTTAGCTTGCGCTACACTAGCAGGAAGACTATTCCATACTCCAACTACACGCTGTGTAAAGAAGTGCTTTCTCAAATTCATTTTAAAATGTTCTCCCGCTAATTTCCACCTATGGCCATGAGTTCTAGTATTTAAACTAATATTGAAGTAGCCATTTGACTGAACAGCATCCAGACCTGTTAGAATCTTATATATTTGGATCATGTCCCCCCTTAGTCTCCTTTGCTCGAGGCTGAACAGATTCAACTTCAGACAGATTTACAAATTCCTCTAAGACCAGGAATCATTCTTGTAGCCATACATTGAACCCTTTCCAAGGCAGCAATGTCCTTTTTAAGGTATAGGTACCAAACCTATACACAATATTTTAAGTGGGGTCTTATCAAGGAATTGTATAATCTTAACATCACCTCCCTTAACTCTAGACATGTAACCCAACATCCTATTGGCCTTTTTAATTGCTTCCCCCACTGGGGAGAGTGGAACATGAAAGCATCAACATACACATCAAGGTCTTTCTCATAATCAGCTACCTTTATTTCAGTGGAACCTATAAAATATCTGTACTTTATATTTCTGCTCCCTGCATGGATTACCTTACATTTATCTACATTAAATTTCATCTGCCAGGTATCAGCCCAGTCGCTAATTAATTCAAGATCTCATTATAGCCTTTGTGCTGCTAGTTCGGTATCTGCGATATCACCTATCTTGGTGTCATCTGCAAATTGAGCCAGTTTACTGTATGTATTGGTGTCAATATCATTAATGTAAATTAGGAACAATAGTGGTCCTAAGGTTGAACCCTGCAGTACCCCACTATGAACGCAGGCCCACTCTGACATTGTGCCTCTAATAACTACCCGCTGCTTCCTGTCTGTTAACCAGATTTCGATCCAAGCTGCTACAGATCCTAAAATCCCTGCAGCTTTGAGCTTTATCAAGAGCCGTTTGTGGGGGACAACATCAAAGGCCTTCTGGAAATCTAAGTATATCACATCGTAGGCCTTTTTGTGATCACCTGATGTCAAGCTCTGAAATACTGGGAAGGAAACTGATCAGGGGCTATTTTTAATATTAGGCCACAGTGACATTGACCATGAGCATTGACCACTGCCTCACTGCAGGTGTGAGGGTCAGGCCAGTGCAAGGTTGGGCTCCTCGTGGCCCAAATGCAGACCAGCTCCTCCACCTGCCCCTTGGCCCTCTGGGAACTAGGAACTGATGCTTGCAGTTATCCATGCCCTGGCTGCAATGTGGTTTTGTGTTCTGGGTCAGCAGAGAAAAGTCAGTCAGTACGGCTTAAGTCTTTCTCGCTACCATTTTCTTGCAATCCATGCTGGGCCATGTGCACTTACACAGCAAGCCACTCCACTGTGCCGACCTATTGCACTTAAGTGGACGGACCACTCAGGGTAGCTCAAAAACTGCTGCCCCATAATCCCCTATGTCATTGTTTTGATACACTAACCTTCTCGACCGATGCATTATGGGTAGGCCTAAAAGAGCAGCAACTCTTCTGTGAGTTTGAATAAAAAGTAGGGGTTGGGGGGTTGTTAACTTTAAAACTTGAGGAATCTTTTAAAGTCATGTTTGCTGCATATCATCCAAGTACCCATTCTCCAGGTCCAGGAGAGGTCCACTCAGATCGTTTTAAGGCAAAGGATTCTGGGATACCATCTGTGCTTTTAGTTGATTTTGGCCTCAAGCTAGATAAAAAAAAAAGTTAAAATGTGTACCATCTGAAGGAGGAACACGTACAGGAAGGAGACCCATAACCTCAGTCTTTCCAGATTGCCTGTGGTTAACTATCGGCAAGCAAAAATATTTCATTTAATCCAGTACTGGGTAGCCTGCACAGATTAACGTACAGAGAGGCTGGGATATCCATGTTTTCTTTGTTTGTTTTTGTTTTGTTCTCCTCTGTTGGGTCTTGGAAATCCACCAGAGAAGGCTTAGCTATTTCCCCTATGAATCAGAGGTTTTAAAGGTGCAGATATTTCTCATACACCCGCCCCCGGAATGAATTAAGATGTAAATAATCGCTGCCATTGTTTATGCATAGCCGGAACGAATCGATACCCTCGTTAGGGCTGTAAGAGTCTTTAATATCTCTGGCTTTCATGTTTCCAGAAGGCTGTGTGGTTTCCTGTCTGCTGTAAACATAAAAGCCAAAGCGTAAAGCCGTCGAGGTGGGAAAGCAAAGGCCGCGGAGAAGGCCGATACGGGCCCCCGGCGAATGTTCACACCGCGTGTCTCGTCTGTCATCCGCAGATATCGACGACTGCCAATCAAATCCATGTCAGAATGGAGGCACCTGCATCGACGAGATTGACTCCTTCGTCTGCTTGTGCCTGCCCAGTTACGGAGGGGCCACGTGTGAGAAAGGTAAGCAGGGGGCGAGAGTCGCCCTTTGGCACCCAAAGAGGGTACATTCTATTTATTTAGCAGACACTTTTATCCAAAGCGACATATATTGTTTTTGGAGAAATCAGGGTCTGGAGCAACTGGGAGTTAAAGGCATTCAGGGAAGGCAAAGAGGGGGGCAGTTATATATAATAACTATGCGCTAATATAATAGTCAATTATAATAATTATTATTATTATGTATAGTCAAACCCTTTAGAACGTAGATATAATGATCATAATCACGTCGCACACGTGCGAAAGATACTGTTTTCCGAAACATGTCAGTGATGGTTTCTTCAAAAGGTTTCTTTGTGTTATAATGAATAATAAAGTGTTTTTGATTAGATATATTAGCTATAACTCCTTTAACAGTCCTACTACATCTCGGTGATAAAATTGCTTGTCTAAGCACTTGCTACATCGGTTTCATTTAGTCCCGCCTTGAAAGTTAGCGGAGCCAATGAATACAAGTGCGGGTGGGGTTTCATATGTAGCCCCCTAGCCTGACCGGTGAAGCTACGGGTCTGTCCCCCCTTTTTCTCCATGTCCGTTTGCCGCACTTCCTGTTCCCTCAGCCCAGTCTGACCCCGTGAGGTCATCTCTCCCGCACCATGGTGACAGGATAAGGTGACAATGACAAATGCTCCACCACAAAAACGGGGCGGACTTCAGTATGAAGGAGGTGATCTTTGGGGTGCATCCTCCGATGCGAGGCCTCACCCGCATTCAACGAATCTTCTTTGTCTGCAGACATGCCTGCAAATACCGGGACTTAAATATTGGTTTTAGTGAATGAATGGCTGCATACTGTATATATAACTGGAAAGGTTGTATGAAAACTATCCAAATATATTACATGGCCAAAAGTATGTGGATACCCCTGTTAATGGAATTGCCTAATTGAGCTACTCCCATTGCCGACTAAGTGCATAGTCACAGGATCTCCTGCAGCAGCCATGAGCAGCAGCAAGTGGTTGTACAGAGAAGGTTAGTGATGTTCCACTTGGCGCATCACAGGAGGCCGTCTACCCAACGAGTCATTTCACCACATTTCTGGTCAACCACAAGGGAAATGCTTGTGAAGGTCAAAACATCTGGGAGCAAGTTCAGTTGTGCAGTGGTGGGTCACACAAATTCACAGAAAGAGACCTGATCACCCAACACTGACACCCAACCTGAATGATAGCAGATCCCACCAGCAAAGTTACAACAACTAATGGGAAGCCTTCCCAGAATAGTGGAGGCTATTTTAGCAACAATGGACTGACCAGCTTTATATTAATACCCTTACCCAAGCTGGTGTCTGCATACTTTTCTGCATTTAGTGTATATTTTACAGTGTTTGTTTCTTGTAAGATGGCTCATAGCAGGATCTGACATCTGCCAGCCAACGGATTTGACCTGTAGTTCCAGTCATTTCAGTGCTAGGCTTCTCGTTGTGCAGAGCCCTGTGGTGTAGTTTGTTCATCAGGGAATCCCCATCAAACAACGGCAACATGCTAGCCGGTCAATAAATTCATTTATGCAGTTCCGCGCCGTTCCCGCGGGGGCTGGATGCTTCCTTTGTTTCATCTAGCTTAGTATTTTTCAAACGCCTGCCCAGGACACACAGAGATGCCTTGACGTACGATTGACATTTGTTCGATTGTGTGATGCCCAGGTTTCAGAATGCATCTCGAACCCGCTTCCTGGTGTAAATATCCACGCTCTATACCACCGAGATCCTCTGTCTGAAGCCCTGTTAGTTTCACGCCATAAACCATTTTAAAGCAAAGATGCCCATCCCACACAAAATGCGAGCTGTGGATCCCCCTCCCCCCAAAACAGTATTTTGAAAGCTCGGTTTTGAACTTGGAAATTAAATCTAAATCGTTGCAGTTCCCCTTTTCAGAAGAACATCGTGGCCCCCAAATCCACCGCACCCTTTGTGTGCTCTTCTCCCAAATTACCACCCTGGAGCGATGCAACAGAGAGATCATGTGGCAAACAAGGACAAACTTTTCTTTATATATATATATATATATATATCAAGGCCAGCAAGCCTCTGTCCTTTGGCTGACCCTTGGCGCTGACTGAGCTGAAGTGCCGCGCAAAGAAAGCCATCAAGGTCACCACAGCTGATACTTAGGGGCTCTAGATCAGCTTCCCTGGGCCTGTATCTGGCAGACTGAACCCTGGGGTGAGGGAACACCCTGCTGTGTGACGGGTCCCAGCATTGGCTGCAGTTATCTTACCTATACCAGGATTTTGGGTGCTCCTGAACACTCTGGGGGTTAAGGGCCCAATGTTTTAAATCACTGCCAATCATGGGATTTGAACCAACAACCTTCCACTGACCGACACAGTGGCCTAACCCACCGAGCCACCACCACCTTGAAAGGATTTGAATGATCCGCATTGACTTTTCCCGCTAAGACTCCAGACGCTTGGCTTCGTAATCTATATGGGGTCACGCAGCATTTCCCACAACCACTTCAGTAAGGAAGAAACTGCCACCCTTATGTAACGCACTTACGCACCTGTTTCTCCCTCAGGGTTCTTAATGAGGGCTGAGCCACCGCATAAATTAGTGACCCCCCTATGTGCTTGTCGGTGTTACTGTTGCATCGCTGGGTGATTTTGGTGCAGCTTAAGGAGATGACACCCGCTGGGAGTGGGGGGGGGGAGCAGATCTGGCGGGAGGTTGGGGGCGGCCCTCCTCTGGGCAGCCAGCCCTGCTGCTCCAGTTAGCGGGCCCAGTTCCTGGCCTGACACCTACCCCAGACGCCTTTAGCTTGGCAGGACTCTCCCACTGCCTCCTTGGAGCTGGAATGGCGTCGACCCTGTCAGCTCAAATCGGCCTTAACGAGCGGCGCGCCATTTCAATCAGGAAGGAGGCGAGGCTCCCGGTGTGGACGCCAACCCCCCACCTCCTCTGTCACCCCCCCGCCCTTTTCCTCTATCAGTTACAGGTTCTTTGTTCTCAGTCAGATATCTGCCACCACGGTACATGTAGTTCCTCTGTTACACTGTAAAAGGTTCCAAAAAAGGGTCGGGGGGGCGGTTTCCTAGGCAATGAGAAGGGCGAGGCAGACAAACCCATTAGTCATAAATAATCCTTTCTGATTGGATTTTCTGCCATGTCTACCAAACTCTGTGTCCTTGCCACAAATGAGTAACAGACCCGTATTTTAGCCTCCCTAAATGAATTCAAGAAATGTGATATTCTGGTCACTGATTTATTCAACAGCAGAGAGATTAATTATTGGCGGTGCGAAAATGTCATCTTAGAGATCCCGTGGAAATGAAGTCTGAAAAGTACAGAAAAATATAAATTAAAACTGCATCTTGCTGTGTATTAAATGAGCCAGTTATGTACTTGTTAAAAAATGTTTACTTCCCCTCAAATTCAACCTTTACAAAAAGCTGCACCAAGCATCCATCTCCTGAATACTTATCCAGTGCTGGGTCGCAAAAAGCCTGCGGCTCTTGGATGTGAAGGAGCCTCTGGTAAAAATAAGAGGCGATTAGAGTCATTCCAAGGGGGGGGTTTGCTTCTCTGCCGATCATCCTCACTGCCCCAACGTGTCTCAATTGCTCAGGTATGTCCTGCACACTTGCTCTCTGTAAACATGGACAGGTTGAGTAGCTTATGAAGGGCTGGATGTTAAAGTGAGCGCCATGGTAACTGGAATGTTATTGTTTAAACCTCCCCGCCCACTCAGGCAGCACAAGTCTGTCCCCACACAGACACCGTGAATGAGTAGGATTTTTGGCTGTGGGTGCGCTTTCCCATGGTGCACCGAGCCACCATCTTGGCCCAGGGCCAGCGTTTGGGCAGCGGCAAGCATGCAGAAGATAGACTTGAGTCCAAAGGCTCATAGGTTGAGGTCTCGCTCAGGAGCCCCACTGCTAATGACCTTGAAGAGGGTGCTGAAGGTCATTTCGCACCAAACGTGGCAGGAACTTATGAAATATTCAGATGCGAATCTGATGGAGCAAAAACGCTCGTACGAAACATGATGCAAAATTTTCACAACTGATTGAGAAAAGTTGGCACTGCCAACGAGCACTGGCAGCACTGGCAAGTTTTTCTTGTTTCTTTTCAGCAACCGCATGAAAAGAAAAAGGCTAATTTATTGAATACATCTCATTTTTAAAAAGCTTAAACTTTACAGAGACCGTTTCAGACAGTCAAAAAGAGCTTTGTATGTATCAATATATTATCAGTTAAATAACTACAGGAGGATAGTCCAGAAAGCGGGTCTGCCAGTGCTTCTGCATCTGCAAAATTAATATTAAGAACATAGTAGCAACATCACCTATAATCAGTTAATTAAATGCAGGAATAGAGAAAACAGAGCTTATTGATTTTAACTAGATTTTTATTAGATATTGATTGTATATAAATAGGTCTATGAATCAAGCAAAATAAATAAATATATCACCAGAATCTATTCTAATCCAAGAGGCATATTACAAAACCTTAGAAAATAACCAACATAAACACAAGCAAGTAGAACAGCTGCAAACAGCTTAACATGGCCCTTGTCATCCGATAAGACGGAGTAGTATGGATGCTTTCGATCTGCATTTTCAGAAGCATTTTTGAGAAGTTGCCCAGACACTATAGGAAAATGGAACTATCAATCCACGGACAAATGCACACCCCCCCGTTTGGCAGTTATTACTTATCGTCAGGGTTGGACCTGCACTGAGTATCCCTATCTGCAATGCTGACCTTAGAGCAGAAAGAAAACCCTTGGTATCACCCATCATTCCCGGCTAGTGTTGGAAACCAAACGGAGGGCTTTCTTCTTGTTAAAAAAATAAACTGATCCCATGTGTAGAAACGGACATCCTATTGGTCGTTTGTTTTATTAATGTACGTGTAACCGGCAGAAATCGAGTTCCGTCCGAATTAAAAAAATGGCGGGTCACGATAATGCAAATTTGTCAGACTTGGTATAAAATTCTTTACTAAAATACGTTTGTTTATTTCAGAATGATGTCCAGTGTTTTCATGCAAAAAAGAAAGGGCATTAAAACGGGGCTTCTTCACTGTGTAGCCTTGTGGTGCATCATGGTCTCTTTGCACACACTGCGGGATGAGAATTGTGTGTGTGTTTTGATTAAGGTTATATTAGATTGTTTTTTTGTAACCTGTTTTTGTGACATTGTGGGGACCATTTTTCAGGTCCCCGCAAAGATCTGTGAATGCAACCAAAAAAGTAAAAATGCCAAAAGTCTTGTATTTTATTTGGTTACTTATGGTTAAGCTTAGAGCTGGGTAGGGGTTAAGGTCGTCGTGTTGTGATTAGAGCTTTCCCCGTCTAAATGAATGGAGAGTCCCCACAAAGATATAATTACAAACTTGAATACCCACTTTTTTCCCTTATGGGGACCAGTTTCTCAATTTAATAAAAATCTGTGACTGCAATGAAAAAACTAAAAATGCAAAAACTCTTGTATTTTGTTTGGTTACTTATGGTTATGGTTAGGGCTGGGTAGGGGTTAAGGTTGTCATAGTTAGCGTTAGCATTTTTGTCATATAAATGAATGAGCAGTCCCCTTAAAGATATGTTTACCCAACTGTGAGTGTGTGTGTGTTACATGTAGCCAGACTTTGGCGTGTCTGTGCCTGTGATCAGCTCGTCTGCTCAGCTCTACGGCTCCCCCCAGTGCACTCCAGATTTTTGCCTAATAAATATCAGCAATTTAACAGCACCGTCTGTTCCCTCCAAGGACAAAGGGGGGGGGGGGGGGGGTAGAAGAAACCCAAACGGATATGAGATTTTTGGAAAACCTGCAGTCGGTTGCTGGCTGGCACATTATAGCTGGTGGCTGCCCTGCTCTGTATCTGATGGGACCCCCCCCCGAGTTCGATTCCATGCTCGATCTCCACTACCCACCATGCAGGGAGGTGGGAAATTGCTGTGAAGCACCCAGGAACGTGCGTGGCCATTGACAGGCGTCACCCATGACAACCCGCCCCCGCCAAACACATACATAACCCCCCGCGTTACCTTGGCCTCAGCGTGGTGGACAGGGGGGCGAGTTAAACGGCAATTGCCCTCAAATACAACATTACCCTAAGCACCAGATGATTTTATACATATTCATAGGAAATCAGGGAAAACACAAATGAAAGCCTCCCCCCCTCCCCAAAATCACTGGGGGGCGGCTCTTTTAATCTGTTGTGCAGGCAGAAGGTTAACCGGAGTGTAGCTGGTGCATGGACTGGCTGCCGCGGGCTGTGATCTGTGGGTCAGCCATCCCTGTTTCCACAGCGAGGTGTGGAGCCCGCCCCCCATCTGCGGCCAATCCGCACCCCATCCCCCCCCCCCTCCCGGGGTGTGCGGGGGCGGAGGCTGTCACCAGCGGCTTCCCTCATCCGCCTTAAAGCCCCTGTACTGATGCTGGAGGCTCAGAGTGCACAGCAGGCGTCTTGGCGCAGAGCAGGCAGGGCGGGGAGAAACCCCAACATCCCATTGGTGGGCAAATCTGAAGATCCCATTGGCCGGCAGGCCGCCTCCCATTCTCCCAGCATGCTCCAGCCTCTCTCCTGACAGGCAGCTCCTGGGCAGCTTCTCCTCTCCGTCTCCGCTCTCCTGCTGCTTCCTCTCCTCTCATCCTCCGCCGCTGATCACTTCCCTCCTCCTCCATCTTTCCCTCCCGCTTCACTCTGGCTCCGTCTCTCTCTCTCTGCCCTCCACCCACACCAGGACCCTCCTCCCCCTCCTCACACTTAGCGAGGGCCCCAGCTGGCCCAGTTTACACTGGCCAATTTATTTGTGTCGCTTCAGATTTTCGGGGCGTGAGGAAAGCTCCAGTTTGGCCAGAAAGCGGATGAGGAGCGTGGCTGCGCTCACAGATAACGGGCCCCCCATCCCAAGAAGTGTGTGTGGGGGGGGGGACTCCACTGGCTCTGAGACTCAGCTCAGATACACCAGGATGCCAGAGGGTGGGGGTCTCTGTTTGACGGGGATTTTGACGGGACTTAATTAGCGCCGTAGCAGAGCGGCGGCTGCCATTGTGGCGGATTGTTGTCATTTGAGCGGATTAAACCGCGTCTCGTACAGTAAAGCCCCTTCTCATCATTCCGGCAGAGTCATAAGGCCGAGGGAAGTGACATTGCCGTACATGGGCACATGGTCCATGTTGGGGGCAGGATCATGGTGTATGCCGGTGTCAACGATTCCTTACCCAAAATCCCTCTCTCCCTTCACAGACACAGAGGGCTGCGAACACAACTGGAGGAAGTTCCACGGCCACTGTTACCGTGCCTTCAGCCACCGGCACACCTGGGAGGATGCCGAGAAGGACTGCCGGGAACACCGCGGTCACCTGGTCAGCATCCACTCGCCGGAAGAGCAGGACTTCGTCAACGGTGAGCCGCCTGCAGGGGGCGCCATAGCGCACCACATGCCACCATTGCCTCAAATCCAGCCAAGGAGAGTACAGAGGCGACCACTGCTAAGAGAGGCCACAAATCTCCATTGTCTTCACAGGAATAGGTTGCTGGCGGTGCTAACAGGAGACGGCTAAGAGTGAGACAAATTAGCCCAGGAAGACCACTGTCCCTGTAACTTCCTCTCAGTTTTAATACAAAGAAAAAAGCACAGACTCTAAATAATCATTAGGGATTGAAACAGGACTCCAAGCACCTTTAAGAGGGTTTAAATCCCCCATCTTTTATCTGGCTCTTTTGCTTTCCACACATCTTCTTCTTATTGCCAGTTTTTATTTTTTTCCCTCAAGGGTACCATGGAAATAAGTTTCCCCATCTTGTGGTGTTTCACTGAGATGGCAGGAAGAATCACATAAAAGACTGCGGCGTTTACAAAAGCATGTCTTAACGGGAAGCACGCAGGTGACCGCCATCGTGTTATCCAGCAGTGAAATTCACGGGCCTTCAGGTCTTTCGAACTCTTGAAAAGCAGATGAACATTTGTAAGAGTCCTTTTTTCTTGTGAATAAGTGTGTTTAATTGCCTTGAAAATGGCTGTCTTCTCCCCTGCGATAAGTGGACCAGTGCCATTAGGCAGATTAATTCACTCCATAATGATGTTAATTGTTTAAATGTTGATTGCAATTCTATTCAGCTCCATGCAAAACTCACACAAATGCCTTATAAAGATGGAAGGCAGCTTTTCTTGTCTTTGCAAAATTTATAAGTTATGATGACAAACACTCCATGTAACGGCAGATATCGGACAAGCTGGAAACGATTCGCATTTAATGACTTGAGCACATTGAATGACGCACGCAAGAATTTTTTTTTTGCGCTTTGTTTCTGAAGTCGCATTATTCCTGAAGCTCAGTCGCATTATTTCAAGCTTTATATTCATATTCAAAAAGATCAAATGCAGGTTTTGTGATTCAAACCAAAGGGGTAGTTCCGTCGCTTGGAGCTGGTTTCCTGATTCACGTTCAGGGACAGATGAACGGCAGACGCCCTCATCCCTCTACACTGTTCATGCTCTCCCAGCATGCACTTTTCACACTCTTGCCGGCTGACACTGCTTTGAACTCCCCTGCCCTAGCCTACGGCCATCTTGGTGCAATAGCCTTCCCTGTGACCTTTGACCTCCCATCCTCACCGATGTCTCTCATCTCCCACAGACCTGAGCCATGAGAACACCTGGATTGGCCTGAATGACCGCACCGTGGAGGACGACTTCCAGTGGACGGACAACATGGCTCTGGTACGTCCGTGCTGCTTCCTGCAGGACACAACGCAGCCCCTATCCTCGCCTCTAGATGGCGTGACGTGAGTTTTTCTGCATTTGAGTGCTTCTATGTCGTCCTCCGGCCTCCCACAGCTCTGGTCCACCCATACAGCCCGGATTTTACATGTCAGCTCATTATAAAACCCTTGATAATCTGTCTCAAGCTTGCGGCTGCTGGAACAGAAGCAAACGGGCTGCCGGAGGGGGGACTGAGCATAATCCAGGCAGTGTTACTCCTAAGTTAGCCGTAAGCTTCTCTGCTCATCATTTAGGGATTTAGCAGCTACTGCTGGGCCTAGATCACTTACAGGGGCTACAGTACATGAGGCTCCCGCCCAAATATACCATCACAGCCAGACTCAGGCCTGTGATATTGTGGTCTGAGTCCCAGACTTGTCTGCACAGCAATACGAGAACTGGAGGGAGAACCAGCCGGACAACTTCTTCGCGGGTGGCGAGGACTGCGTGGTGATGATCGCCCACGAAAATGGGAAGTGGAACGACGTGCCCTGCAACTACAACCTGCCCTATATCTGCAAGAAGGGCACAGGTGAGCGGGGGGGGGGGAGTAGCAGGCTCCACCTACTCCCGGCTGTGTTACATCTCCAGAGCACCTGACCCGGGTCATGTCTACCAGTGGTAGAGACCTGAGAACTGATTGGCTTAAGCAGATCGAACCTCAAAACAAGTTGGAGGAGGAGGTTTCTTTCTGATAAGGGCTTTTATTTCTGGAGCATAAAATCCGGTGCGAGCCTCCGTCTGTAAGCCTAGGTGGCAGGGACTCTCACAGGAAGCCCGTTTCGCTCCTACGACCTTAAAAGAATCAGGCAAACATCCACCTTGCGTTCAGTTAGCAGTTTTCATTTGTATCATCACCATCATTGGCTCAGAAAGCTGTCTGCATCCGAGGTGTCTGGAGCAGGAGACGTTTAAGTTCTGTGTTCCACTGCTTATTTACTGGAAGGTCAGACGTGAGCATCTCTGCCAAGGATGACCCTCACATGGGGAGAACATCTCCGTAGTGCCACTGGGGGGCCCCGTGTTCATCTGGCAGGGCCCTGGCACAGGACTTGTTGGTGAGGAGAACTTTCTCCTTGATAGAGGCATCTGTCTGTCAGGGAGTGCCTCCCCTTGCCAGAGCCTGCTGACTCCCACGGAGCAGCTTTCAGAGGAAGTGCCCCCCCTCCGCTGCACACTATACACTGCTGTCAAGTCCTCCCCAGGGACATCCATCTGCAAAGCCCAAGCCGTCGCCACCTGTTATCGTTACACCCACCCCCTGTGCTCCTGGCCCCTCTCCCTGTGTTCCTGATCACACCCCCTGTTGTCTTGACCCCGCCCCCAACACTTCCAGCTCCGCCTTCTGCCCTGGCACCGGCCAATCTCTTCTCCCTGAGTGATATGGGCTGGAGTCTTGATTGGCTGGTCAGCCGGCTGGGCTGACTTCCAAACCTTTCTGTGTGCGTCGCTCGGTCTGCCAGCCCGGCTTAATCGTCTGGCCTTCCAACAATGTGTTCAGAAACAGCAAGCCGGGTCGCCTGGTGACTGCTGACACCAGCCTGAGTCGTCGGGAGGCTGATTGCTGATCCCTCTGCATGGCAACGGTCCACGACAGCCTCTTTGATGTTCCTGTGCGCTTAAAAAAACATGCAGTTTTGAGACACTTGAACCGAAGATGTGAAACTGAAGGAATCACACTGATTCTGCTAAATATGTAAACATAAATGGTTTAAAAGAAATCAGGTTCAGGTGCTGTAATCAACTCAGGAGTCCTGGAAACTTAACTAAGATCAAATTAATCCTCTGACTTGCTCATCTGGAGAGATGAGTATAGACACTCGGAGCTTACACCTGACTGGCTCAAAAGTCAGGAGCTGTTACAGTACAGAAAATGCTGTACACATTCTATAAGCCTTTGAGGTGAAACTCCATATTATATGCCTGATTCGGGAATCTTGAAGGATTTATAAAAATATGAGACAGACTGAGGTGAACATTGGGGTGACTCATGCTGGATTGGCGTCTCGGTCGTTGCCGGTGACACTTACTGCTCTGTCGGTCGTCTGGCTCCATCACTGCCGCTTCCATGCGAGGTAGCCGCCCCCCCACAGAGGAGCTTAAGGTCTCCGCAGGGGTGACTGTGTCGACGGAGCTTGCTAGCCAGTGGCTGTCAGCTCCTCCAACGAGCCTGGCACCCCCTCCAAATCAATCCTCTGCTAAATTCCTCCCATTCGACATCTTTGTGGGGTCAAATTTACGATTAATTTGATTGTAAATGTGGCATGAAATGTGACTGCAGGATTAATGGCGTCGGGCTCCTGTCCTGATTGGAATAAGGAGGTGGGGCTTTCTGCTCTGAGGCCGCCGAAGGTTTGCAACTCGCCGCCCTGGGGACTAATCAGCTATTGTGGAATCCATGATTATCCAGCACAGAACGGACAGCCTTGCCACACAAAGGCTCCCAGGACTCAGTCTTTCAAATAGCATTAATTTGTCATTACCAAGAGCGCCCTCTAGGGTGAGGAAGGGGAACAGCAGACAAGACCTGACACCCCTTATGCTCCATTTATTAATTGTGGTAAATGATATATAATTTGGGGTTGTCTGGACCTGGAAATTTGGTGATGTACTGGGACCACAGATGAGATTTTAAGCTAAGGGGCAGGAGTCTCACCTCCCTGCTGGGTCACTGGAGTAAAACCTTACATACACCCCCCCTCCCCAACATGCCACCTTAATTACTTAATTACTCAATCGTTTTCATTTTTCGATTCATATGACTAATCTACATATTAAAATCACAGCTCTTTTAGCACTTAATCAGTGAATCAACTCTTTGATACTGCAGTTAAAAGGAAGGACATTTCTAAAAATAGTACCGATTGATTAAAAATTAACTGGTAGTTCTGGACTGGTTAAGTCTGGGCATTGCAATGGAATGGAGAGGTGTGTATTCTCAGGTCGGGTCGGGCTGGATCAGGCTGACAGTTTCCGTGAGCTCCTGTGGTTGATCGTATGTGCACGTGCATGGAGAATTAACGCGAGCACAGCGTGAGCACCTGTGTGTCCCCCTGAAGAGACTGAGGCACTGCTTGGGTCATCTGGAGAATCGGGGAGGTGGGCAGTGTATGCTGTGTGGTATCGGCCCAGTTCTGCCGGGCCCATTTGACTGGGTCAGATCTGCAATGATGCATATAAGACCTGAGAGGGCACATGAGAGAGGGCTTCTCAGTGCTCAATGCTTCAATGTATATAAAGACTGTAGCCTCAGCACATTGCCGAACAGCTTATTCCAAATCCTCATTACCACTTATACAGAGAAACATTTTCTGTGTTCTGGTCTAAACTAGTCCTAAGGTAGTTTCTATTAATAGCTTTATTTTTTTAATCAGTGCCAGCAGTAACGAGGTTACCAGTAATCGAATTCTTGGTAATCTAATTCTGGCACACCCACGCATCAAAGCACGGCTGCGGACAGCCCACTGACATGCTGCATGGAGCCATTAATGGGACATGATTCCTTTTCTCCCTTTCCCAGTGCTGTGCGGAGCGCCCCCAACTGTGGACAATGCATTCCTGATTGGCCGGAAGCGGTCCCACTACGACATCCACTCGGTGGTGCGTTACCAGTGCGCCGACGGCTTCCTCCAGCGCCATGTGCCCACAGCCAAATGCCGCGCCAATGGAAAGTGGGACCGGCCCAAGATTATCTGCACGAAGCGTGAGTGAACACCGGGGGGAGGATCCCCTTTGGGTCACTGCGCTCTCTTACGTAGCTGAATGTAGCACTGGAGACATTCAGGTTAAGTGCCTTTCTCAGGAGTGATACAGCAGTGCCCTTCTTGGGTCAGAACCACAAGAGTTCACTGTCACCATCCCTGTCCTTAACCACTATGCCACCGGTCTGTCATTTAGACCATTACAGAATGTTGTTTTTTTTTTTTGCAATAATCATCAGATGTTTTACTCCTGAATACCTATAGCGGGTGCTCAAGAGAGAGTACCATGAGTACATGGTCTTCTCAGCACTCTCATCTGGGGAACCTTCTGGTCCCAAGTCCAGCTTCCAGACACTTCCTGGAAAAGTACTCAACGACTGACTTCCATAACCATCTACTATAGGGTTACAGTAGGCCTGTAACCTACCCCAGTGTGCACCCTGGATGGGACACCAGTCCATCGCAGGAAACACGCTCATATGCACTAAGCACAATATAGGGACAGCTGTTCAGCAGATCTGCATGCTTTTGGACTACGGGAGGAACCCCATGCAAACACAGGGAAAGCAGGCAGAATGTACCAACGTCCAACCCTGGTGGTGTTGGACCACATCGTTACTCTGCAAACCACCGTTTTCATTATCGCAGAAGCCACAATGGCATGTAGTCCTGTTTCATCTGCAAAATATATACAATGGAGCTGTAAGTTTACTGTACTTTTCTGCAGGATGACTGCAGGAGGTTGTGATGACTGCAGCTTCACACAGTCATGGTTATACAGAGATCTTGGATGAGAAGCAGTTGCAAAGCAGTGAAGTGGCATGGGTCCCCCACAGCATGTGGTTCTGATGCCCCTAAAGCTTGTGTAGGCCATATTATAAAGCCGACTCTCAGGACAAAGTGCTTAGGGGTGAAAACTATTTCAGTGCTTTTATTCAGGTCATTGCGGCTCTAATCATGAGTGGCTTACTGGCCATCAGGGTGGGTTACACTAAGTGTCAGTAATGATGACAGTAAAGCTTTGACAGGAAACTCCTAGGGCCTGTGGATTGTATTAGGGACCTGGACATGTCCCACTGCGCAGGTGCTGCAATGGACGGCGAGCTGAGAGCCAACATCTCCAGTACAGCAGGGCACAGTTTGGCGATAGAAAGTTCAGGTCCAGAAAGTAAAAATCCTGACCAAGGTTTTTTTCAACCAACCAGTTGAGTGTCACAGTTACCGAGTACTCAACTGGTTGGTTGAAACAAAATCGTGGTCTGGATTTTTACTTTCTGGACACTCATGGGAGTTTTACTTACACAAACATGTTCTGAGGGGAGAACGAAAAAAATGATTTGTTTAGAGAGATAGCCAATCAGATTGTAGAGGAAGTGGATCCACGCAACTAGTGAAGGCGGACCACCCAATCAGATGTCTCTGTCCCGCCTCCTGGTCCATCTCTGACAGCTTGCCATGAGCTGCGTAGGTTCTGGAGGCCCTCAGCCAGCAAGGAATGGTGCCGAGGGGCTACGTCAACCATGGCACCTTGGTTTGCTGCCTCGAGAGCGCCATCAGCAGGCCCTGTCACGGAGTGCGCCAGCTTGATATGCAAACCCAACAATGGGTAACAGAAAGTCACCACCCAGGTCTCACGCTCCAGGGCCCGTTCCCCGGCCCATTCTGATTGGCTCTCATTACCCCTGAGAAGGGCCACAGAAAACCAAGGCTGCCCCATTGAACAGCATCAGACGTAAAAACCACCATCATCAACAAGACTTTAAAACAACTCGAACTACCGCTGGGGGATTGTGAGAAAGAACAAAACAAACAAGAATAATCAAGGCGAGCTGGGACCGAGGCTGGGTGCTCGCTAACAGTTGTTCGTCTTGTAAACTCCTTCTTCATCCGTTGTCTTTTTCAGCTCGGCGATCCCACCGCTACCGGCGCCATCACCACAAGTCCCGGCATGAGCGGCGGAAGCACAGGAAGCATGGCGCTGGCGGTCACCACGGCGACGAGGAGGGCCGCGGTCACTATTAAATGGAAGCACCCCGCCGCCTGCCGCGCCGGCCCAGAGCCCCAGCTTCTCCCCCTCCCCACCCTGGCCCCATGTCTTGGGGTCAGGCTGCCGCTTCAGCTCGACTGGGAGGCTTGAGAGGCGACCGCCAGGCCTGGAGGGGACTATAGCAAGCCTTTCCTCCGCCCTCATCCTCATTTTTCCCTTCCCTATTCCGTCCGGACTTTAAAGAATCCGTCCCCTTTATCCTCTCGATTATTCCAGATCATTCCTCCCTTTTTCTAAGGCCGCTCTTTGTCTTTAATATTTATTTTACGGTAGAGGATGGAATTTAGTGAACAGCTAGTTGTAAATACTGTATCTTTCTCAGAGGTGGAGCATTCAGATCCAGAAAGTATAAATCCAGACCAAGATTTTGTTCCAACCAGCCAGTTAAGTACCCTGTGAATGTGACTCTTTATGCTCAGCTGGTTGGTTGAAATGAAACCTTGGTCTGGATTTGTACTTCCTGGACCTGAACTCTCCGCCACTGATCCTTCTTCACACGTGCAGAGTGTCAGGCCAGAGAGCGGAGGCAGGCGTGCGTTTGCATGCTCGTGGCCCTTTAGCACTGACTTTATTTCTTTCTGGACATCGGTGTAGCCCTTAAAGTGACGGTTTTTGCTTTGCTTATTTTAAAGATGGACGTCTCATCGCAGAGGGTTTTTTTATGTATCTCATTTAAACCTTCCCTGTTTTCTTCAAGAAGAGTTTGTACGTACTAGATCTCTCTCAATTCGGTGTCGTATCTTTACATCGCAAAGTGTAATATTCAGACACCAGTAAGAATGTGGATTAGTGAAAGTATCCAGTCCTTTAAGATCTTTAACAGTAGTGTTGGGTCTATTCGCTTGGGTCCGGCTATGGGAATGAAGCGATCTCACGCGTGGGAGACCTTTCACCGCTGCCCCGCTGAGGACCCCATGGAAGGTGAAGGCAGTGTGGAGCAGAAGGATGAAGGGTAGAGCAGAGTGAGGCATCGTAGAGAGGGCAGTTGGGGGGGCATGGACACATGTATCTGAGAGGTGGTGGGGGCCAGGGTCTGAGGGTCTGCAGAAGGGCTCTGCCTGCACGCAGGGGTTGACCGCTTCGGACGAGTACAGCATGCATGGTTGCGGAGGGTCAGGTTCTGCGTAACCTCTCCGTGAAGCCTGCCTTCCTGATATCAAGCCTGAATTACCGGTTCAGCCCCTTTCCAAGCCATCCGGGGTCCTTCTGCTGCCTCTGCGCCTCATGGATTAATGGGAAACCGGGTTGAACGTCTGCACATCTTAATACAGCCCGTTCAATAATTTATACGCTGTATCTCTGCAGCATCTGTCACTCAGAGCAATAAGAGGCTGTTTCTACCTGCATTTCTGATACTTGTATTTCCCAGACTTTATATTGTGACATCACAATGGCCATGGTGTGATTGATTCCAGCGGGGTACAATTCAGCCAGCAGACTTAGGTTCCACCTGTCAGTCATCACCACGGAAACTCTGCCGCTGAATAGAATTAGCCAGAAGGCGAATCGGGGGGGCTACAGGGGCTCCACAGCCAGACCAGAGAGCGATTGATCTCTCAGGTGCAAATTTTGCATGGATCTTCATAGCCAGATTGTTGGCAGATGCATTGTTGCTATTAAAAGTGACTCAGTGTCCCTTATGCCCCCCCCTCCCACACCCACCCTCCCACCACAGGCATCTTCAGACTCCCCGGTCGCGGTCTCAAAAGGCAGGCAAGCGGCCTCAGACGAGACAGCCTGATTGCAGACTCTGATTAGGAAGATGAAGCACTAAATAGGAGCTGCTCTTAGCCCCGGGGCGAGACTTCAAAAGCCAGCTGCGGCTTTCCTAGGGGCATGGCTTTCATCCCGCTCCGCACCGCCGTGGCCCACTTGCCGCGCCGCCATTCACAGTTCATTTACGAGCTGCGATAAAGCCAGCTCCTTAACGAGTCTGCTTTTGACGCTCACCACTGTCTTCATCCCTTCCTTTATCGGCCGTGAGTGACTCAGATGTGTCGGCGGGCGTGTGTTTTAGTGGTAAGACTGGATTTACAGCACAGCATTATTGCAAGCGTAATTACCGCCAGCTATGGGCAAGAGCCGTTGGCCTATTATGATCCTATAGGGGTTGATCCCTGCCCACACCATCGCAAAAATAAAAGATTGATGTTCGGAAGCACAAGATGAAGGAAACTTTTGGCCTGCTGTCAGCGCTATTAGGCGACACAGGTGTGGGAAAATAGGACAGGGATGTGGCAAGCAGTCACGAGAACCCGGTGATACACCATTCCCTGTGTTTAATATAGACTTTTCACGAGTACCACAGATCCATCAATGACTACAGCAGAGCTATATCCTTATATTTTTTCTGGGTTATGAACGTGACAGGACCAGATGAGCACGGTTCCCATGTGAGCTAACAGCTAATGGCTAAGCTAGCGGCAGGCTGAGCTGTGTCACCTGCCACTGCAGCAGCGATCGGCATCCCCGACAGCCCCCGGCTGGTGTGTGCCGAGGACCATGTGACCGTCAGAAATCCGCAGGTTAACGGGCTCTGAGCTGTCTCTGTCATCTGTGCAACCTTGTTTACCGAGGACCATGTGGGACAGCACTGGCCGATCGTGACGGGGATTGGCTACCTCGCCTGCCCACCGGATGGGCAGCTGGTGCTGGAGCAATCCATGTCGCATCCCTCTCCTCAGCGGTCTCAGCGTGTGGGAGGAGGCGGGAGAGCCAGTCAGACCCAGAATGGCAGATAATCAGAACTGCAGCAAAACCGAACCTCGCATTGGGCACAGCCAAGCTCCCCCCCCCACCCCGCGCCAGGGATCTGATCTGCACTCCACCGTGCTCTCATTAGAAGCAGCCTTCTGTCCCAGCCCCAGAGTGGTGATGGTATGGGAGGGGAAGGGGGCACGTTTAAGGATCTCTGTAGGGTCTCCGATGATTTTTCAGGGCCTACGCGAAGCCTGCCTGTCTGAGACGGGCGGAGCCCAGAAGGGCACTGTTTCCCTGCTCCCATGCCTGTACTCGGCCAATGACAGAGCAGACGTCAACACAGGTCTCGTCTGCTGCACTAGAGGGGCGGGGCTTGAAGGCAGATCCGTAGAGGATATCCATTTGGTGGGAAATGCTGCAGTCAGTCACACATACACTACATGTGCGCCTTTCTAGGCAGATTTCACTGTATAGTCTTGTACCTAGGGGTGTAGCTAGAAATTTGGCTCCCCCCCCACAAAACGTCACCTTGGGCCCTCCCTCCAGCCAATAAAATTCCTAATCTAATGTATTCAAGGGCCCCTGTATCTGCCAGAGTATCCATGCCCCTACTGCACCCCTGTGTGTGCTCTGACATGTCTGCTCATACTCACCCACCCCAAAGCGACTTTCTGAGTTTTCATTTCCGGCTCATTTGACCTTACATGTCAAATTTCGGTTTCCCACTCTCCTCGCAGTGCCTCCAGTTTTACGATATCACCCACGCGGTGTGCGTATGTACGTGCGGGCATGTGTGTGTGTGTTTGTGCACGTGCATGTTCTTCTGCGATCGTATTTGCCTTATCTTACATACAAACTCATCCCCATTATAGAGAGATTGAAGACTGAAAGCGACCAAATCAGTCCCTTCGTCTGATGAGTGTTTTTAAACTGATTATCTAACGTGACTCGATGCCGGGAGTGAGCGTGCCGTGGATGCAGCAGAAAAAAGATCTCTCATTCCTATTGGTCTTGTTTATTTGCCCTAAAGAGCCCTGACAGCGAAGTTCTTTGTCTAGAGAGTAAAACAGTTCAGAACTTTCGATGCTATGATTTCATGTCTTACAGTATGTATGAGTGTATTTATTTATATCTTGATGTTTTTAAGATCTGTTCTTTCATCAAATGCTTGGTTACAGATGAAAATAACTCACCGACAAAGCGCCTTTCTGGGTTTAAACCAGCAAGTGGTCATGAAGAGGAACCGGAAATCCAAAAGCAAAAGCAGACGTGTATCTCGCTCCAGAGCCTGTAAAGCATTTCTACTCTGTGATGTAAATACTGTGGGATTTTTGAAATACTTTGGAATCTTGATATCTGTTTGTTCCTTAGGGGCCTTGTTTACAAAGCCTTCCGGGCCACACAGCACTCTTAAACCTCCCAAAGCAGTAACAATGTTAAAACCAACTAATAACCTTAACAAACACCCATGGGGGGCGGGGGGGGGGGGGTAACAGGGGGGTTGTGTGACACTTGTCTGGCAGTAAGAGGGGGCGTGTGTGGTGGGGGGCGCTCTGGGAAAGTGTCCCGAAAGTATT
>JAODLD010000135.1:44748-55648 GCA_026781065.1 Mormyrops boulengeri
TTGGCTTGGTCTGCGCGCCCCGCGCCCGCCGCCTCCCCCTTTTTTGTGGCGTTTGGGGGGGGCGGGGGGGGGGGGGGGGGGGCAGTACCACATCATACATGCGAAGGAGAGAGAGGGGGAATGGACTGGGACATGATGAAATGAAGGATGAAAGGGGCTGGCAGTGGGCAGAGGAGGGGTTCTGTGAGGGGGGTGGGGGCACAAAGGATGAGCAGAGACGAAGGCGGCTGGGGGGTT
The DNA here is from genome assembly GCA_026781065.1 of Mormyrops boulengeri. NCBI lineage: Eukaryota > Metazoa > Chordata > Actinopteri > Osteoglossiformes > Mormyridae > Mormyrops > Mormyrops boulengeri. The sequence goes on from JAODLD010000135.1 coordinate 44,986, forward strand.
GGCCACAGGTGGGCTGATAGGGCTCACTCATCCGTCCTGAAACAGTGGGAGGGGTGAAGCTGGTCAATGCACTGCTGACACATATGGACACAGACTGACAAAGACACACATACTGACATAGACTTACAGAGACACAATCTCCTGTATAAACACACACAAGGAGACACATGCAGAAAAACAGCTCGGAGCAGTTTTCCATGCCTCTCCCTCACTCCCATTTTGCCCAGAACCAGTTACATCTCCATCAGGGATTAACTCTAGTGATGAGGCAAATTAACACTGGGCTCACAGGACTGGGATAACAGACAGCCCACAATGAAAAGGAAAACAGGGGTCCCTCATCCCAGTGGTACCATGGGAGAAGGGTACCAGCACGCCTCAGGAGAATGAGGGATTCAAGATGATCCTCAGTAGCATGTTGAACCCCATCTGAGAAAACAGGGGAAAAGTTTGACTTATTTTGCAATTTGTCATTTCGCAAAGGAAACGCGCATCCAAGGTGCGTCCAAGGGTTTATGTCGCATGCCGAGGTCCCTTTGAAGTTATGACTGACGTTTTGTTTCCCCACCACAAAGGGACCGTGACAAGCATCATGTTTCATGATTGAAGACAAATTGGTTTCGCCTCTTCACACCTTGTGATGAAAGGAAAGCGTCTATGAGTGTCTGGGGTTGCCAGGCATGGGAGGGGGGTGGTGTTGACTTTAAAGTATAATTGGAAGAGCAAGCAAACAACCTTTGTTTCACCTCCTATAGAAAGCATCTTTCTTTAAATAACCATTTGAAGTCTATCTGTGTATACAGGAATGCCCTCTCCATTGTGTTTCTCTTTGCCTATTTTCTTAGCCAGTGTCCCTGCTCGCATTCCCCCCCCACAATAACACAATAGGATTTAACAGTTCAGATTAAGCAGCATGTGCCTGCGGAGGCTCACCGGGAATTCAAAGACAAATTCTATCAGGTTTAAATATCTGCAGTCCCTTTAAACCTACCAGCGATCCTGTATTTAGGCTGCTGGAAACAGAACAAGGTCGGAGCCAGGAAAGAGAGTCACAATGTCACAAAAAGGACAAGCTGGCTGGGTCGGTGAGGACTGGCTGCTTTGTTTGTGGTCTGCATGCCACTGGCGTATTTACAGTCAATGCAGACAAGCCCTGGGACTGGGCTTTTGTCCGAGGTCCCTGATGCGGACGGGTGACGAGAGCAGCCATTAGCCACACGCAAACTTTGGCTGCCTCATTTCCTTCAGGGGGCCGAGGCGCACGGCAGTACCGTGGCGGTAACGCGTGACTGGGTCTGGGGGCCATGGCCTTGGAGTTTGTTCTCATTCATACACCATCTCATGGAATCTCAGCCAGCGAAGATGTTTGGGTGTGAACGATTTGGTGCCACAGGAAATCAAAAGCAGAAAGGTAGAAAACATGAAGAAAAAATGACAGAGAGAAGATTCAAGATTAAAAAATGAGATGGTGATTTAAAATGGATTTTAATATTCATGCCCTCATCATGTCTATTGAAGTCGATGGACACAGGGTACATCAGCAGTGACCCCGATAACGTCCAGGTTTCATGGGTTTCATTCATTCATTCATTCATTCATTCAGGTTTCATTCATTTAACTTCATTGATGTCCCTTCCTGCCTTTCTCACAGGAGAAGTCTGTAGGGACAATAACAAAGTTAGCCTGATTAAAAATGGAACATGAACCCAAACAAACCTGATCCTGACTGCTGGTTTTTTGGCCGTTAATTAGGGCTACATAATATCACATCGCGATGTAACTTCGATTATATGGCGTACGCGCAATAATCACCAGGGCTTCAGATGACAGGCACGTACGCAAATTTGTCTGGGCACCGGCATTTTGGTACCATACGGACGTTTATTTACACCCACAATTTGTTAAGCAGATTAGTAGTAAAATATTAATGAGAGACGTACTGTCACCCCCAAAAGTTAGTAATCTGTATAAATTTGCGGTATTCTTATATTTAATAAACGGGTCAGACTTTAAACTACAAAAAGTACCGCCATACCACCGACGACTTTTTACCTTGTTTATCCACAATATCTCCTCTTTCAAAAGATGATGTGGCTGCTGAGTTGCCCCTTTCTTCACTGCCTATTCAGTGCTTATCGCTTCCATGATTTACCAAAACAGTAGCATGTGATGCTCCGCTAACCAAATTTAATAACTATAAGCATATGCTGAATTTATACAGATTACTAACTTTTGGGTGTCACCATACAGCTCTCATTACTATTTTAGACGTACTACTAATCTGTTTACTAAATTGTGGGCATAAGTAAACGTACGTACAGTAATGAAAAGCCGACGTCCAGACAAATGTATCACCCTTCATCTAAAATCTTGGTGATTATTGTGCATGCGCCATATAATCTCAGTAACATTGCGATTTGATACCGTGCAGCCCCACCACCAAGCCTTCGGAAAGGGTTCAGAAAGCATACTCAACACATCAGTCAAACAGAAGATCCCTGCTGGGATTTAAGTCACAAACTTTTGGTTTGCGAGTCCAGGCCCTCAGCAGCAATCCCCCTGTCAGTCATCAAAACCTGGCTCTCAAGACAGATCTCTCACTTTGGGTGACAGAAGTTCCTGGGGGGCCTCCAGGAAGGAGACAGGAAAGACAGCTACCATTTCTATTTTCATTCACTTGGGAAGGAGATGAGACAAAGAGGGAATATTTCAAGATGCCCCACAGTTGAGAGTCAAACCGCTCATAATGGGACCAGAGTAGCGAGTGGAGGAAGTCGAGGTTACATGAGTGGCCTGTCTTCCTGTGTCTCTCTCCATGTCATCGGGCTCCATGCCACTCTGTCCTTATCCAGCCTGTGAAGTGATGAAAGGCTACACTTTAGTCCATCACCCTTCAAACATCCTTCCATGTGACTGCAGACAAAAAGCATTTGGATTCCTCACTGGCTCATGCTATGGTTACCATCCTCTTTCAGAGCATAAAGGACAGAAAACCAGAAATGGAAACACAGGGAAAGCAAAACAGGTGTGACAAGAAGGCAGGGCGGATTCATCTTGCTCATGCGTCTGCGTGATGCCATTCACCTAAAATGAGAAAGCAGAAATTAACGCTTCATATCTTTTGAAAAACTGGACACACTTAAATATGGCACGGCATAACAAGACTAATAATTTATGTATTTGTAAAATATGAACTGTTTGAAAGCTAAGACCTGATTTCTCTCTGTGCATTGAAGCGAAGGGGGGAAAATGTTGATTTGGATAATATTAACCATAATATTAGCAAACTATTCAAAAGGAGCTCACACAAAAAAGTTTCATTTAGAGACTCATTACTACACACTCTGATCAGCAGGCTTATTTATGTCAGAAACACCCATTTTTCTAGTTTCGTTGGCACAGCCGGAAAGAGCCACAGTACACTAAGGAAAATGATGGTTTAAAAAAATGACAGAACCATTCAAGAGGGGTTTCTGGGAAAGCACCCCTTTTCCCAATCTGAGTGTAGCCTTGACAATGTTTCTTTCCCTCTACCAATGACAGCGTTTGTGGTCTGCGATGCCTCATACTTATAGGCCAATCAGAGCGGCCTCACCATTTTCCCACATGTTGACACATAGGGAGCCTTACAAAGTCGGTCACCCACTCCGGCTGCGTCCCCTCTTGATCTCTTGGCCAAGGTTCTTTCCAGTCCTACTCGTTCTCTCAATATCGCATGTCTGTGCAGCTGCAGGGGGCTCCCTCTCTTACAGAAGCTCAGCTGTGGCTGTAAGTTCACAGAAAACCTCCCGGACTGAAGACAGGAGACACAGAGGCAGTCTTACTGAGGTGGCGACGGGGTCCGTCCATAGCTGCCAAGGGCAGCAATTATGGGATGTGTTACAGGTTCACTTCAAAAGCGAGGTGCCCTTGTCAGGGAAGACTCCAGTTTATATCAACGCCGGCGCCTTGCAAATGCTCTCAGCTCGTCCGTCGGGGATTCTCTCAGCCTGCCATGAACGACAAAGCTCGCCTTCAGCTTCTGAAAGAGAGAAGCAGCTTTAGACCTTCACATAACCCTTTTTTTAATCGATACTCGACAGACAGCAGGACGCACTTTGTTGTCCCTTTCATCTCCTTTATTAGGGCATTTATGCATAGCCGAGACTCCAAACATATGCCATGTCATATATACTGCATGAAGCAAAAGGGCTTCCCAGGCCAAGTCTTTCATTATAAAATTCTGGACCAGTTGGTACGTCATTAATATTTCCAATTTTACCCATTTATACAGCTGGATATTTTAACTAGAGCAAATCAGGTTAAACGTCCTGCTTAGCAACCATGCTATGATGTGATTCAACAGCCTCAAGGTTACATGTTTGCGTGCCCATTAACGCAAACCTCATTTTACTATCGATTAAACGCTTGCATATTCAGGGACTGTGAAAAAATATCAGGACTGCTGCAACCGAAATTAATGTGCCAAAAATCCCAGGTCGTCATTCATTAAATGATGATCAATCTTTAGGCTTTGCCTTGATTCAAAGCAGAGTTTTATACTCTAGAAAGGGCTGCCTCAAATATCTGTTTTGCGGAATTGGCTTCCCAGAGCTACTAGATTTCATAAATATTGCACTCCTGGCCCCGGCATTTGTGCATAGCCCTTGTCGATTATTGAATGCAATAAAATATTGATCGCAAAATAAATTTGCGGAGCTGTTAAGAATCGTACAGTTGTCCCATCGCTAAATGCTAAACATGCTGGAATAGCTACAAGCAGCTTTCACTTCCAATTATCTGCCTGCCCGCTTCATTCAGTTAGCTTAGCAGACACTTTTGTCCAAATCAACTGGTACAGCCTGAAGTGCCCCACAAGCCTTTAGCGCATATATCTCTTAAGGTATTCATATCTCAGCTCGATGTGCTAAGCTCTTGGCAGAAGAGTCCGCAGGCATCTGAGATGCACACAGAAGATTCATTTATGGATTGCACCGTAAACAGCAGAAAGCCAGACTGTGCCAGCCACCGCTTCCAGGAGATCAATCTGTCTCGCTTACTATTGACCTTGATTGATGCCAAGGTTTTAAACTTCAAGGTGAAAAGAAAGAAAATATCACTTGCAGGTCCCCTGAGACTGTGCTGTAGGATGAGGGCTCTTCTCAGCAAATGTTTATTTTAAAGCGGGTTCACACAATGTTAGAAAAGTACAAGCACAATTCAAGAAGGATAAGAGCTAATAGTTTTCTCTTTTTAGCCGAATAACTGTCCATCAGCCATCAGAATAAGAAAAAATGAAAGTAGTTAAAAGAATCAATAGCACTCAATGAATTAGTTTAACAAATTTATAGAGCAGGATGGATTTGCTTCCACGTTCCAACCGACCTGCCAAAATAAATGTGAGTCAATCTTTCTCCTTGCGAGAGGGACCACAACGTGTCTCTGCAGCTTCACCTGCACTTCTCATTCCCAGGCAGAGACAGACGGCTCTTTCTGCGAAGGATCAGCTCCCTGTTCCCCTGGTTATCTTCCACAGAATTAATTCTGGTTGTTTCCATAGACGGAGCAGTGGCTGTCCCCTTGAAAACCTGTTACAACACTAGTCATACATGTAGCTCTGTGCTGCAACGGCACTTCCTCTGAAAAAATGCGATTAAAAACTGTCACTACTATAAATGTCAGCAATAAGACTTGTTAGAACGGAATTATTTAGTGTCTCATTGAGCATGCAGATTAGCAGGGTTTTGGCCCCGTCTGATTCCTTACTTGATGAGCACAATGAGTTCCCCTGTTTCCCAGCACTGCTTGCTGATGTAACTGTAACTTGCTAGCTTGCATTGCTTTTGACAAATGAGGCAGTTGCTTACACATGTGCTAGACCTAATTTAACACTCTGCTGTTCCTGAGATCACTGGTCGCAGAACGGATGCTGTGTTTATCTAGTGCTTAGCAAGTGCTCCCCAGGTGACTCTGAATTTCATGCATACCTATAGATGGATGTTTTGGCGGAGCGGCTCAGGTTAAGCACCTCGCTCGAGGGTCCTCTGGCTTGGCCCCTCTGCTGACTCGTCCCAGCAACCTTCAGGTCATCAGGCTGTATCCATAATCACCACGCTGTGGAGAACTAGCAGAATCACATTTATGTCCCCATGGCCTCTTCCCTTCTCTGTATTAATGCCTTTTTAATTAGTTCATATCCCATAGCACTTATTGCGGTACTTCAATCTCCCAGACACATTCGGTCACACCTTCAGTATTGTCCGGCAATTCCTCGTTTTTCAGCATTAAACTTTTACACATAAGCTATTCTTATGTGGACAAAAGGCACCATCAGCCTTTTCAAGAATGTCAGTGTCTCTAATTAGGCCAGTAAAGATGGGGACAGACAGGCATCCGCTTTTTTATTGGTTATTCAAGACACTTCTTCATTGGTGATTTGATACATTCACAACCTGTCGACCTGGCTGCTAAACACATTAACAACCCCTCTGATTGGCTACTGAAGACATACACAGCCTCCGTCATTATCCTGCGTTCAATTATCTCTCCGAACTCGGAAATTCCGAGGTGAGTGACATCACGTCCGACAATCTCCCGTTCGAGCTACCACATCTCGGAATAAACATGGCTGCCTCCATGAACGCACTGTACATTTATAACTATTAATACATTTAACAAAATAAACATTTTTAAATATTTATAAAATACAATTACTGTTGACCGTGTAAGCCGCCATGTTGAAATGACGACACAGGGGCAACTCGGACAACAAATTTCTGTCCGACATCAACGTCATAAAAGAGGCGTGTTTCCGGCGGGAAGTGACGGTTTTTCGTGACGCTTCGTGACGTTTTCATCCGAGTTCCGACTCGGAGAGAAATAATCGAACGCAGGATTAGCCCCATCACCAGTCCTCCCCCATACAGGGATCCAATGAGGGCTTGGTTCCCTTCATACAATATCCAGTGGTACAATGAAGGCAAAACATTGCTTATTGTAATATATCATGGCTTTAAGTAATGCAACACAATATACCGTGACACATGTGGACGGTCCAGTACCTTTACATAATTCACATAAGCAAAACCAGATGTAATACTGATGTACGGGTCATATAGCTGCAACATACAAGAAGTGAACTACCAAGTATCCTGTTGCTTTTGGGAAATGTACCCTCAATAATGCATATCTAGTGCCCCATCTGCCATGTGGCAAAATAACTGCTTTAATAGTCTAATCCAGAACAAAATGTAGAGAGCTTTGATCCTCTTAAGTGTGGACTCCCAGGGGTACACAAACAACCCGACACAGGAGAGCATCTTCATCGCTTTGCCTCTTGGGCTCCTGCCGATTCCCCCGCTATCTGTGAGCACCGTGTCTGCCTGCAGTCACCCATTGCGGTGCCCCCCAACCCCATATTCCACCTCCACCCCCCCCCACGTCGATCGGCGGCAGCAGCCACAGAGACGATGACATTGCATTCACGGCTGACTGGTGGGGGGACCTCGATCAATAAGCCCTGCCAGTGCTGTGGATCGGAAAAGATTACTGGAGTTGCAAATGATGGTTGGGCAGAAGATGCAGTCAACATCTCAGCCATCGCCACGACGACCATGACAGCCAGGTAAACACTACGACTCTGTGATACTTCTCGGCAGAGGCCTGGACTCTGTGACCTCCGATCGTGCAGCATCACTGTACAGCTCAGCCTTAACCGGCGACAGCTTTGAACGGTGACCAGACGATGAAGTTACTCATTAGAGATGACAGCATCTCAGGGAAGGAAATTAGATTTGTCCAAAACGATGGGAAGAACTCTTCTTCTTACTGACACACACACATATTATTCCACGATGCACATTAAAGTAAATCCGGCTTAAATAACGATTTTCCACCGCAGAGACACACCGCGGAAAGAGCCATGGTAACCACTTCAGGCCACGTCTAACTTAGACAAAAAGGTTAAGATAACTGTTTTCATTTCCCAGAATTTTTGGCCCAGATTAGTCATTTCCAACTTGCTTATCCTCAGCCGGACTGAAGCTCTTCCAAATCTGCCCCAGACTGACATTTTACAGTCTGCAGGCCATGCAGAAGCAGACAAACCTGCTGGCTGGCAGGGCAGGAGGACAGGGAACTTCTAGCAGTAGGTGACACTCATGCATTCATGCATGTAGCACACCTGGTCACAGTCTGTTGATGATATAACTACAACTCCAATTATTATTTCAGAATCGAAAGCTTATATACTGGGCTTCATTCCTGAGTTTAACCCCATCATGAACACTCTCCTCCAAAATAACCACCCCCGGTGCTTCCTACATCTCCAGGTTTAGATTCCATCTTCCACCTCTTGCAGACCGGAGACTCAGCACTTGCCCAGAAACAGAGTTCAGGTTCGGATGGGCTGCTTCCTCCTGCATTATTTGCCTTGTGTTTTTTGGGCTCAAGCAGAATTTGATCAGTACAGGCTGATCCCAGGTCAGTATGTACACACGTGTGCGTCAGGGAAAGGCCCCGCCTTGCTGGAGGAAGTCCAGCATGCAGCAGGATAATGAGATGTAATCTAAGAAACAGACATGCGGCTTCATTTGAATTAAATGTCATGGCGCATTATCAGTAGCCCCCGTTTTATTTAATATAGAAGAAAAAAAAAAGAAAAAAAAAACATTTCTTTGCATTGTCCTACTTTGCATTGCAGAATAATTTGCATATTTTATCTGGGTCTAATTAGTGGAGTGTAATGGTTTCTTTTGATCAGGGGGTATATGTAAAACCGCTTTTAAAAACCCAGACATTACTAAATTCAACTGGAAATTTCACTATGTTAGTTGCGGTTTTTCCTTTTCCCTTCCCTTTTATTTTTTATTGTGGGTTTTTAATGATTATTCAACATTCAGAAATAATGACTACACAAAGAATATTACCTTTGATATTGCAATTAACGGTCTTTGTATTTACATACAGGCAAAAGAAAGAGTTAGATACATCACCTCCTCGCATTCATTCACTCAGCTAAATGCATTCTGAGTGCGTTTGGATTATATGCATAAATTTTAATTATTGGTAATATGTTAAAATGCAAATGTTCTGCAATAAAAAACTGAGAAGACTAAAAAAGATTATATTAAGTTCTAGCTCCCTAGGAAATTAAAAAACAAAAAAAAACATAAAAGTGTTTTTAAAAAAAGACGATTAAACAACTATCTGCAACAGAGGAAATAATTAGGGTGTTCCTTTATTTGCCCAAGCCAATTAATTTAGGTTGAGAAAACTGGAATTTATTCTAAAGGCAATTAGAGGTTTACAGGTTTTCTGCTGGAGTTTATAATAGAGCATCTGGAATAGAAAGAATAATGGAAAATATTATTCGCCTGAAATTAGGTTTGATGAGCACTGCCTCAGATTGTACACACTGCAATAATTAATCAAGCTAATATATTCTAAAATACATGCGATGGACTGGCATCCTGTCACCTGCACTGTGATAAGTGGGATAAGCACCAGCCCCCTCACCCCCTCCATTTTGAAGTTAGATGGATGGATGGATGGATGGATGGATGGATAATCCCCATTGTTCATGCAGGGTTGGATTGAGAATATGGACAATCATCCATCCATCTATCCATTATCTACCGCTAATGTGAAATTGGCTGGCTTTGGCAGGAATGGGTGGAGGTGCCAGTGGTGAAGCTTGCCTACAATGCCACATGGATTTTATCGAGCACTGCCCTTTGACAATCATTCCCAGCATGCACCTGGCCAGGGAAGCATCTGACATCATTGCTCATGTGACTTCCAGCCTCAGCAGCGACCCAAACATGCATTTCGGCCTGTTCTGGTCGACGCGGCCCTTGTCACGTGCATGTACACCCACGCTGGCCCATGAAGAGCAGTGGCATGTTCTCAGGAATGTTCCAGATACCTCCTGCCCTGCCCCACCATTCTGCCGTCGAGTGCACCGGTGGGGTGCCTTTTCAGCTGGGGGTCTCTGACCCTCCCCCACCGCCCATTTGTTTGTGAAGCACAGTCAATATTCCTTTGTTTTCTGCTACAAAAAACAAAACCATTTAAACTCTTTAGCAATACTCTTTACACAGGGTTGTGGCGAATACACAGACTGAGACAGAACATGAAATAAATTCATAAATCCCCAAAAAATAAGTTTGGGCAGAATGATGTTTACTAATCATCCACACATCCATCCATCCATGTTCCATAACTGCTTATCCAACATAATGAGCTTGGATCCTACCCTAGAAAGGCGAGGCGAGGGTAGGGACACCCTGGGCATAGGTACCAGCCAGTCGCAGGCCGCACACCCCCACACACGCAGTGTAATCTCATTACCATTTTTTAAAATGATCAATGTGTTTTAAATGATCGATAAGGTTTAAAGCAGCACTGCGGAGTAGAGCGTCTGAGGGCCAGAGGTCGTCTTTCCGCGCCATGATTTAAAGCTCACTCCTAATCCAGCAGCAGCTCCGGAGAGCCGGCTAACCACTCTGCCAATTCATCATCTCTTGACCGATTCGCGCATCCAGGGCCATAGTCATTTGCAGTCAGAAATGTGCCGGGAAGAAGCACCTGAAAAACAAACAGGACGGCCTCACAGCCCCGCACCCCCCCAAAATGGCATTCCCCCATCCAGCCTTTATTGATGATTCTGAAACACCCATAAGCC
>JAODLD010000136.1:14022-60440 GCA_026781065.1 Mormyrops boulengeri
CCCCCCCCCCCCCCCCCCCCCCCCCCCCCCCCCCCCCCCCCCCCCCCCCCCCCCCCCCCCCCCCCCCCCCCGCTACATCCCACCCCCGCTCGATGAGACTCTCACGCAATAAAGTATGGGACCAAATCTGTTACACATTATTCTATGATATTACTGTATTACTACAACTGCTCTCTGCCCTCACTAAGCAGCATGTGCACATTCTCTCCTGGGCCACTCTTATGTTTTTTCCCTCAGAATGTGACTCAATCCAGAAACAAACAAATGATTGTCTTCTGCTTGCACTTGAATTCTAATGGACATGGCTGGGCTAACGGCCTGGGTAAATATCGGCATCTGGCAGGGTTCGTAAAACTTGTTCCCCAAAGTGTTTAACAATATTTCTACTTAAGGCCGTGGCGTCCCTTCGGAATATGGGGCTTGGCTGTGGTTAAATAAAACACTTTTGTACACTGCAACTCATGTTCTCTCCAGTGCCAGTTAGGGACGTCATTTTTTAGAAACCAGAATAAAGAAATACATTCTGTTTGTAAGAGTAGCATAAATGATTCCTGAACCTGAGATCATTTCGCAACTCCCTGACTAAGTGGAAACCTAGGGCCGTATCGCAGGAGCTGCACACGCTTTGCTCAAAAGTAAGAGAGAAGAACTCCTGCCAAGATCAGACACAAATACGTCCTGGCTGCCAGTCCATGTCTTTAAACACTGTGGCTGCTTATCCCAGGATACTGAAACATCGGCCACAAAGCGGGGTGCATGAGACAGGCTGCCCTCTGGCTGGACAACTATTCTAAAGCAGAGTACAAAAAATGTTGACATGGCGATGCCAACTACAAGATGCCATTAGTGACATTAAATTAACTTTGTTCATATTATTCAGTAGTGATTTAAACAATTATGACAGCAGTACGACTTCCCAGTAATAATTCACTAAAGTCTCTGCCCAGTGTGTGAACACAGGAAAGTGCGAGTCCGTCCTGTGATGGACTGGCATCCTGACCAGCATGTCCCCCTGTCATGCCCTTATCCTGGATAACTGGTTTAAGGATGGATGAATGCAGAATCATACAGCTTTAAACTTCAAGAATAAGTAAAGGTTTTGAACTAGACACACCGATGCCTGATAAATGTCGACTGCCATGTTTGGCAGTTGATACAATTACTAAACGCTCCATGGAGGACGTTCTATTGTGCTCTGCAGAACGGTGTCCTCAGAGAGCTGCATGCTTCCTGCGAATCGATGCTGCCATGACCACAGGGGGAAACAGCGGCTATATGAATCAAAGCTCAGCCGTTGACGGAAAGGCACGTCCTAGCTGGCCTGAGTCCTCGGGAGCTCCTGCACTGTGTTCACACGTCGCGCTCAAACCACCTGAGAAACTGTCCTCTCTATTCGCTTTCACATCGGATAGGCTACCTAAGCTAGACACCAGCTTGGGTAGGGAATGGTGTGGCAGGACCTCAGTGAAGAGTCTAACTGCCTTAAGCCAAACCACGCAGAAATGTATAGGAAAACAGACCAACCTAAAATCTGTCTGGCAGCCAGTAATACCGCAAAACATTAATGATCAAAAAAACAGAAATGCAGAAATCTACTATGACGACTGAATCCTGTGCAATGCTTCCTCCAACCTGTTCATACAGGACTGCCGATTAGCAGGGGGCGTAATGGTTAAAGAGTTAGATAAGTTATACATTCCATACCATGAGCACCGCCATTCCTCTTGTAACCAAACAAATTAGTATGCTTTGACCAATAAACAGTAAATAAATGTAAAAAATATATATATTAATATAAAACAGAAAATATAAAACAAAGTTATAACTATGTAGAGCAACATTACATAGTATCTGCTAGACAAACATTACATAACTGTAATAAACTACCGGGATACATTCAAACTAATGGGAAGAGCAGTGGAGCTATTTAAGTGTGGGAAAATGTCATCTGGAATTTTACGTATCTACGCAAATATTTTCTTGGGATTTAAAATAGTCAAAACGGACGAGAATATATCGCCCCGTAAACCGTACAAAGTGCGGTTAAACGGGCCCATATAAAACCATTTACTTGGGGGGAAAAATGGCTAGCGACTGCAGAATAAAGCGCCGTCGACTCACTGGCGCCCCCTGGCGGGAGCTTTTAATGGACGACGCGTCTTCCAAAGCCCTTTACTTGTATGGAGACGGGACTCTGGAGACAAATAAGTGCCAGGAAAAAGACAGACACCGCCGTGGAGCCGGTCCATGCGACAGCCTGCTTGGCCCCAACCCCACCGCTCTACAGGCAAACCCCAGGACGTGAAAGCTGCGGAAAATTCCTAACTGCACAGAAACAAAAGTTGAAATAAGGTTCCTCATATTAAGCAAAAATGCCAAACCCATGCATTTGTATAATTTATATTTGTTACGTTCCCATCAACGTCCGACCGTTAGCTCGTTACCTCCATATTCGTGCGGTTAAAAAAAAAAAAAATATATATATAAAAAAAATCCACACCCCCCCCCCATACACAACATTAAACATCATTAAAAGTTGAATCGACTTTAAGATTGTAAAAACCGATTGTAGCAAAAATGTATTAGGCACATTCATCACTGGACCCGCTTACAGGCTGTTGGTGTGTGCCATTTAATCAAGTTATTTACATGATAATATGAATGACATAACCATCACGCAAACAAGACAGATTGTGCGTGAACTGGGGACTCCAGCTGTCATCTGCTTCATCAAAACCTTGACACGACTCAAAGTTTCCAGCTCAGGCCGCTGTTTTTGCGGGTATTCCGAGAGTTTCATGGAGCATCGGACGCAGGAACGACCACACACACGGCGTATGAGGTTTCCTACCTAGGCTATATGGCAAAATAATAGGCTGCGTTAGCTCTATTGGCGCCGGCTGTCTGCGGGATATTCGCCAGCAGCGGAGCCCAAAAATATATAATTTGGATGGAAGTTACACTTTCCCCGAAGCCACAGGTCTGGGCAAATAACTTATCTTCCATAAAGTTCAATTCAAATAATAATTCTGAAAAGCCCACCCAAGCCCACTAAGTGTACTTATGAATCTTTTCATGTAAAGACTAAAAATTCCAAGACTGAGCTCAAGGGAATGTTATCCAACAAGCACACGGGTTTGTTTTGCCGTTATCTAGAAGGAATCATAATACAGAACGGTATAGCGCTTTCTTTTTTTCAAAAGTACATATGAAATACTTACATTGAAAAGCTCCAGGGATCCCCACCATGTTAACTACTCCGCCTGCTCGGAAAATTCGGGCCGGGGAAATTGCGAAGAGATTTACAGTCAGTTTAACTGCGAGAAGCCACAGCGCGCTGTCTGATAAAGCACGTCTCAGTCCAAAGCCCTAGCGCACTATTACTCCCAAGAAGAAAGCGGAGCGCACTGAGCAGCGGCCCCCACCCCTGCACCGGATAATGGGGCGGCACCCTTTGAAAAACGGGGCCGATGTAAGTGCATTGAAACTGACTTTCTCCGACACTGCAAATTAACCTAAAAGAAACACATTTTTGTTCTGAAGTAAAACATCATGGATTCCCGCCATATGTATTGCGAGTAATGAGGTAATAATAGTTGAAATACCTGGATGACGTAGTCCCTCTATAGCAATTCCGGGACAGTCTACTTTGGGAAGGGGGTAATCTGTAAAGGTCAGTGAGAGAAAATATTTCCCTGACGGTGAGGTGATACAAAGACCACCTGACTTGAGAACCTTTTCAATCGGTAAGGTCGAGCTTCCTGTCTGAATGAATGAATGGAGCAGGATGTTCACTCATACATCTTCTTAGCAGCCATTATCAATATAAATTGCCAGAACAACAAGATTAGCTGGAAGGATGGAGGTTTAACTTGGATTGTAAAACTGGCTTCAAGTCTGGTTTGTATCCTAAACATCATAGCCAAGATACCAAAACCAGGCCAGCCAATTAACAGATCCATGATAAGATCTTAGTCAGAAAAAAGGTTGTCTGTTAATATTCTACTCTCATAGATTGAAAATTAAGCACTTGGAGCTTTGTATAACACAAAAAGAATGCAAAATCTAAAAAAATAGCAGCTGAACAAGAGAAGTTTTCCCACAGGAAATAAATTGTGTACAGTAAGTCCCATTTAAATATTTTGTCGTCTTTAAAATCAAGCAGTATAAAATGTTTGATCGCATGGGGCATTGATGTTGAGAGAACACACACGCACGCACACACACACACACCGTGTACACTCTGCCTCTTTTTTTTTTACCCACAAGGCTGCCACCTGCTCTATAGAGCGTGCTACCCAGCTGTTGGGCTCCAATAACAAATTAGCACCCACTAACATGAGCGATTACCTCCTGTGCGTGATGGAACGGAGCCCTCCAGTTCCCTTTTGCCTATTTTAGCCAGACACTGAGCCCCAAGCACAAATTTCACAGTAGCCTGAGCCTGAAGGTAATCCAGGTTTGGTCCAGTGTGGTTTAAGTTCGGGGAAAAGGAAAATAGCAATGGCGGCATGTTTGTGAGTGAAATAAAAGGTAATATTCGTAATATACATTTGATTTGCCTCAGAATCTTCTCAGTTCCTGGTCACTTACATGTAGCAACAAAAAGAAGACATTTGGGACAAAATAGATAGCAAACCACATTAATTTACGGAGAGGGACATGATCAGTTTTGAAACCAACTCAAACATGGCTATGAACAACCCAAGCGAAGGACCAGAATCAGGTTAGCATTCAAACAGAACACAGTCTTATTTTAGCATTTAAATAGGTGGTTCTTTTGTTTATACATAAGGTAAACTTGGAAGTAAAACTCAGGCTCTGGTGATCTGTGTTCTATGCCATGACACCATACACTGTGGTCAAGTGACAGTGTCTCATATCTGCCTAAACCCAGTGATCAAATTAACCGTGAACTTCTCCATTTTCAAACTCGTCTTAATAAAACCCTTTGATGGGATAAAGTTAGACACAGAAATGCAGGCTTGCACAAGTGATGCAACAGAGATGAAACAAGTAATTTTGCCCTGCTACAAATGCAAAATGAAAAATAATAAAAATGAGGAGACGTGGGGAAAACTCTACCTCAGTTCTTCCCTTAGCAGAGACCTGACTCAAAGTCCTTTTCGGCACCTATACTTATGTAGACAAGCCTAGACAGACAGAGACATACACACTCTATGAACTAGTCTGCCAGAACAACAGATGAGTCAACAGGCTGTGAGCCTGGCACACTCGCACAATCAGCTTTCCTGTGCCCGCAGGTGAAATGAATTGGTTAGGGCTTCTCAAGATCGCCAACAATCACCTTGTTACTGCGAGTGTTTCTAATTAGACCATTAACACTGCTGCAGTTTGTCTCCTGATAAACGCTTAGAAAAACAGGTTATTTATTTCTCAATAAGATTTATTGAGGGGCATGAATTTTACACTGCGACAACAAGAGAGGTCAAAGTACAGTCGGCTGCTGTTCCTGAATGGTTTCTGCGTTCCTAGAAGCAGCCCCGCTTTGCATCAGGGTCAATGCCGGCAGGTCTGGCTCATGTTCCGCTCAGTCCTAACAAAGCAGGGTCAGCTGACTCTCCCCCGCCTTAGCGATACGGGTCGAGCGGCAGCAGGCTCAGCGGCAAGCCGTCTGTCGGGGCCTTTTCCGGGGGCTGCTGGGTATCTGGTGCCAAAGGTCGAAACCTGACAGAAGAACTGGGCTGCTGCAGACAGGGCTGTTATGGGGCGAGGTCATGTGACATTCATTTTGTTAAGTCTCAGGAGGAAAAGCCCCTTTGAATATGAAACAGCCGAGGGCATCTATGTCATTACCCCACAAGGGGGGTCGGGGGGTGTGATACACTGCCATATGGGGTTATTTGGACATTGTTTGATGGGTTTTTAACCCCCCCTGCACACCTTTGCCTGATTTCCAGTGATGATACTGAAAGTGACCTTCAGTAGCTGAGGTCAGGATCAGGGACCCAAAAGTATCTGTTCTCTCTCTCTCTCTCTCTCTCTCTCTCTCCACAAATCCTACTCCTCACATGGGGACTCTGACAGAGGATGCGTTTGATTTGGGATGGAATCAGGTAAGGAGGGTTAACGGCCAGTCCTGCTCCTCACCGGCTGTCCTGGTCCTAGATCGCTTGGGCCATCTGCACCACTCAGAGATACCGCTCAGATGTTGGGCCCATATGGTAACTCTGGGGGAGCCTGAAAATTAATCACCAGACCATCCCAACTGTCCAGTGTCTTCAGGGAGCAAACCAATGAATATATGTATATATCTATATGAGGAATACAATCCTAGGTCTGCTCCAATTAATTCTTTAAGCTCCTCATAATATCACATTGTGCCCAGATGGAATTGTTTCTCCCAGCCACCTGCTGTATGCAAAATGCACCGAGATGGATGAAGGGAAAATTCACAGATGACCTGAATTAATGGCTATTGTGCTTACCGGTAGCACCCGTCTAATCTGGGTGATTTGAATTTACTCAGACTCTAAACCATCATTGGCTGTCAAAGTGGTTCTTACTTGACCAGAAGATCTTTGTCCTGTCACCAAAAGATTGCAAGATTCAAGTCTATATTGCCATTGCACTTGTAACATGAAATTATGAATGCCAACTTTCCATAAGCAATATAGTAAGTTGTTTGGTAACACTTTACTTAAAGCTGTCATCTATAATGCATTGTAGATACCATAATCCATTATAATGGTCGGTATAACAATTAAGGATGATTGGTACTGTATTATGAAGGTATCTATAGTGCATGAAATTGTGCTTCATAAAAGATTCATAGTGCATAATAAACTTGGCTATAATGTGTTATGCTTTCTATAAATATTTCTAAATATTTATGTTTATAATGATTTATGAATGCATCATAAGGGCAGCATGGTGGTGTAGTGGTTAGCACTCACATCTCTGGGGTCCAGGTTTGAGTCTCGTGTGTGGAATTTGCATGTTCTCCCAGTGTCATCAAGGGGTCTCCTCAAGGTACCCTAGTTTCCCCTCATGGTCCAAAAACATGCTGAAGTTCATTTGAGTTACCAAATTGCCTGTAGGTGTGGGTGTACCCTGCGATGGGTTGGCACCCCATCCTGGGTTGTTCCCTGTTGTCCACCCCCAGGCTCTGGACCCCCCCACAACTCTGAGAAGGACAAGCAGGTACAGAAAATCGATGGAATGTGTTCATAGCTTGTATGATCTGCATTAACATTGTATAATAAATGGTTTAACTAATGAAACTAATTTATTAGTGATCAATCAAGAAGGAATACTTACAGGGTACTAACATCTTTTATGGGTCAAGTGAGATACAATATAGAAATATGGGAGTATTACACACTTTACAGTTGTAATTTGCTTGCATTGTACATGAACCATTATTTCACATTGAAATGAATTTAATTTCAACAGTGTTGCACTTCCAGGGTAATGAGCAGGAGCTAGTACAAGTGGCATTAGAGAGGTTTCAGTATGAACATAATGAAGATTCATCCCTCCATCCATCCATCCACGTGCTAACCACTTATTGTGGACAGCATTATGGTGCATAATCAACATTAAAGCTAAATTAGAGGCTTGCTGGATTTGTAAAATAAGAGAAACGTCTGAGGTAGTATGACTGATGCAGTGTTAAGTCATGTATTTCCTCTGGGGTAGAAAATGTTTCTGAGTCTAGTATTAGGTGCATATGTAGTCCTCTAGATTTTACCAGACTGTTGATGGGCCTTCAAACAGTGGCTGACGTGGTCAAAGTCAAGTCAAAGCCTTTTTATGTCCTACACAGAGTATGTCAAAGAAATCCGTGCAGTGAAATGCTTGCTGTGAAACTCAGATAATCACACTTACAATCACACACAAAATACATGTGTACCACCGAAACATAAATAAATGGGAAAGGGAAAATGTAAACAAGTAAAATAAAGTAAGATAAGTGATAACTTGTTAAGCTAGTGAGAAAGACCAAACGGGAGCATCATTGTAAGGTGGGTATCAATGGAAAAAAATGTTAAAATGTGTAACTGTCTGTAACATAGACTTTTAGCACCAATACAGTGTACAGTCACAAGTAAACTAGTGACAGTGACTGGCAGTATTGGACAGTACGGGGGCTGAGTAATCTGATGGCCTGTGAGTAAAATCTGTTTCAGAGCCTGCTAATCTGTGACTGCAGGCTCCTGTAACGCCTATCAGATAGTAACCTGGTAAAACAGTTGTGGGCTGGTGTGCCTACAGTCTCTCTGTTATCTTGAGAGTGTCATGACCTGCTCATCTGCCCCCTCATCTATCTCGTGTGGAATCCCCGTGTTACCGGCTGATTCTCGTTGTTGTTAATTAGTCCTGTGTATTTAAGTCTGCGTTCGAGTTTCCCCAGTTTGGTCATTAACATTGTGTGACATTATGTGGAATCTTGCTATGGCTAGTGTTTCTTGTGCTCCCGATAGTGTCCTTCCTGAATAAATCTCGAGTTTTACCCCCAACTCCTGGACTCCTGCACTTCTCTCCCCGCCGTGTCTTCCAGCAAGTCATAACAGAGAGCCCAAGTCAGGCATTGTGAGACGAAGATGTCCTGCAGGGTTGGGAGTTGGCTGCCTACTCCTGATGAGCTCTGCAGCTCTCTGCTCTCTTTGAGGAGTTTTTCAGCCATGGGTGGGACAAGAACTGTACCAAACAGTAACGCAGCAAGACAGAATGCTCTCCATAGTGCATCTGTAGAAGATGATGCTTGAGTATGCTGGGGTTCATAAGGAATTTTCAGAGCTTTTGCAAGAAATACAGACGATGGCAAGCAGTCCTTACCACCCGTGGCATCAGAAGGACCTACCCCTTAAGTACTTAACTTTCTGGTTCTGAAGTATCCACCTCTGGTCTGTACTAATGTTGAAACCAAATCTACACCTTAACTCTATGCAGATCTTTTCAGCCTGCAGTCAGACAGCTGGCGTCCCACTTTATTGTGCAGTAGGTAACAATGTTCTCAGTGAGGCACTAATAGGTGTGTAGCAGGAGCCGCTGAAGTTGGTTGACTTTCTTCAGTCTTCTTATTAAGTACAGGTGCTGCTATACCCACTAGTAAAGAGATGTGGATAATCTATGGAGAAATGGACACCAAGGGACCTATAATTGCCGACACGTTCCACCACGTCTTGATCAATGTATAGCTAAGAAATATGTATTGTTCAAAGATTTCCTGGAGTCCACTGTAATGAACAGACTGCAGGAATCCAATTTCAAGGTGGATAGATGTTTAATCCAGTGGCTCTGATTGTAGTTACAAAGAGGCAGGGTCAAAACTAGTAAGGTAAAGAAGCAACCTAAGCCAAAAGGGAAATCCAAAATCACGGCAGTGCAGGTATAGGCGAGAGGTCGACAATGAAAGGTCAATGAGCAAGGCAACCAAATCCAAGAAAACACGAAGGAGAGAATCGGAAATTCAAGTCAAAAATGCAGGTCATACATAGGGATCGAAACCATGGGAACCACTCTGTATGATGCAGACAGGATTCGGAAAGCTCTAAGTTTAAATCCGTTAGCTAGTCACTGGGAGTTGCAGCTGTTCAGTATTCTAGGGAAGACGCTGGAGGCGTGTGGTTCCGGTGAGTGATACAGGCATGCACTCCACAATAAGACATTTGGTTTTCGTCATGTTGAGGGTCAGGTTGTTGATCACCTTTGCGCATTCTGTATTTTCTTGTAAAGCATTAACTAACTATTGGGATTGACATATATATATATATATAAAGGAGGAACACAGACGCACACATATGAAAGATTCCATGTGGAGGTAGATATTTAACAGCTTTATTAGTTACAGATTCTACACTGGTATTACAGATTGGTATGGGAGAAGATCAGACTAGCTTACAGCAAAGCTGTGGCTTTAATGCATAAACCGTTACATTTTCATTCCGCGGTTTGACCCCTTTATTATGGGGTTCATCATAGTTAAATTATTCAAATTCACATGGATTAAGGTTGCAACATAATCAGTTGAATACAGGACACATAATTTCAATTTTAAATGAAGGGTTTTAATTTAAAATTGCAAATGCTTAATTTACTTTAAAAGCAACACTGCAAACTGTTGTTTTCGACATGCATTTCATGTTGGAAGAACTGTACAGAAACATGATTTTATTTCTAGTCATAACTGGAAAAGTAAGGTTTTTAAAAAGCAAATTTTAGTGACGGAAGAAAGATATTTAGGCCATATGAAAAAGTGGCTGAAATAAACCTTTTAATGTATTTTTTGGTCTCAGTAGGCTATTGACTGAAATAAACACTTTTATGTATTTTCTGGTCTCAGTAGGGTATTTGCAGACATTTTGTAAGCATTTTTACATTATGACGTTCATACATAATACAAATACACTCAAAATGCACTAGTGATACTCTCAAAATGATATAGTAACACATTTATATCATCCCTTCTGTTTTATTAGTTTTGATTAAAACGCATGCCGCACTGGCAAACAGCTGTCCCAGGAGACGTCAACTGAATGGCTGCATCCCAAAACCCTTATTTGCGCCGCCCTCCCTCGGTACCTTTCCTTCACACCCAAAGTTTTTTGGGATTCTAGATGTTGAAGTGCTGTCCCAATCAATAACATAGGATATGAGTCACCAAGGGCTGATTTCCGTTCCAATCACCCCTTTGTTGCTATGATTTGATGATGTTTAACCATTTTCACCAAACAGGTAGCCAATAATCAAAGAACACAAAACTGGATACAATGTTCAGTTTATTGCATGTAACTCACAATAAACAATCTAATTGTATAAGTTTTGATTAGTTTTGTCATATATTCTCATCACCGTAACACCCCCTATAGATTAGATGAAATATTTTTTGTTTTTTGCAGAAATAAATGGTAATATAATAAAACTGATGATCAACTTTGTAATTGTATTGTCGGATCTCCGTCTGCATGTTTTGGTTAAGAGAGGAGCTGAACACCTCCAGCAGAACTTCTATTACATCCCGAGGAAGTCAGGGACAGATTCCATCCTGGCCGTGGAATGCTGGACCAGCTCTTCACTCTAAAAAGTAAACTGAAGGGTTCATGAAAGTTTGCCCAACCAGTCTAAATGTGTTTTTTGGACTTGCATACAATTGTGTCCCTGTGGGGGTTGCTTCAGGAGTATGGAGTACAGGGTCCATTGTTGCGGGCCATCAGCTCTGCCCTTTGTCACCAAGGCTGCTCATAACTTTTATTGACAGAATTTCAAAGCATGGTGGTCTAGGTGGAGGGGGTCTGGGTTGGGGGCCTCAGGATCACTTTTTTGCTTTTTGCAGATGACATGGTCCTGTTGGCGTCATTGGGTAGTGACCTGCAGTATGCACTGAGGCGGTTTGCAGTTGAGTGTCAGGGGGTCGGGATGAGGATCAGCACCTCCAAGTCTGAGGCCATGGTTCTTGTCCAGAAATGGGTGGATTGGCCTCTCCTGGTGGGGATGACATGCTGCC
This sequence comes from Mormyrops boulengeri, assembly GCA_026781065.1. Lineage (NCBI taxonomy): Eukaryota > Metazoa > Chordata > Actinopteri > Osteoglossiformes > Mormyridae > Mormyrops > Mormyrops boulengeri. Next base: position 25,493 of record JAODLD010000136.1, read on the forward strand.
TCAAGTGGAGGAGTTTAAATATCTCAGAGTCTAGTTCACGAGTGAGGGAAGACAGATCGGTGCAGCGTCAGCAGAAATGTGGATGCTGTACCGTTCTGTTGTGGTAAAGAGGGAGCTGAACTGGAAGCAAAGCTTTCAATTTACCAACTGATCTACGTTCCTACCCTCACCGCATGGTCATAAGCTCTGGATAGTGACTGAAAGAATGAGATTGCAGATGTAAGAGGCAGAAATGAGTTTCCTTCTCAGGATGTCTAGGCTCAGCCTTTGAAATTGCGTGAGGTGGGACTCAAAGTAGAGCTGTTGCTCATCTGCATCGAAAGGAGCCAGTTGAGGTGGTTCGGGCATCTATCTAGGATGCCTCCTGGATGGCTTCCTGGGGAGGTGTTTTGGGCATGTGCAACTGGGAGAAGGTCCTCGGGCAGACCCAGGACACGGTAGAAAGATTATATCTCTCAGTTTGCCTGAGAATACCTTGGTATTCCCACGGTGGAGCTGGTGAGAGTGAAGTCTGGGCATCCCTGCCTGTACTGCTGCCCCCACAATCCAACCCCAGAGAAGTGGTGGATAATGGATGGATGGATAACTCATTAACTACCCCAGAGGAAAAATCTGTTTAAACACAGAAGTTGTACAATTTGAATCTGTCTTCAAAACTAATTTAATTTAACTAAATTAAGTGATTTAAAAAAATAGATTCAGAATTTTAATTCTGAATTAACCTCAGCACATATGTGCATTATTATTATTTATCCATACTTCCATTCATCACTTCATCCATTTTCATAGAACTCCTCCTAGAGAGGGTCATGGTCCATCCATGCATTAATAATACCAATTAAATTGTCTTCAGCAAATGAAATTATGACTGCAATCTACTAAAAGTACATTTTAACTTTTATATGCATATAATGAGTGGCATGGTAGCCTAACTCCTCCAGAGTTGGTGGTTCAAATGTATGGAGTTTGCATGTTCTTCCCAGCTATGTATACATTACTTCTGAGTTCTGTGGTTTCCACCTGCAAAGGAATTGTGGGTGTCTCAAAATCACACATAGTTTGTGGTTGCCTTGTGATGGACTGGCATCTTATCCCGGTTGTCCCCCTACATTGGGCCATGTGTTGACCTTCAACCTTCTTTACACTAAATAATTTGAGGCTTGCAAAAGTGGCATGGTGAATCACATCTGCACCCCTGCCTTATGGGGAATGAAATGCTCATTACTATCTGCTTGAAGGGTGGCGCGGCGGTACAGTGTGTGGAGTTTGCATGTTTTCCCCATATGCATGTGCCCTGTGATGGATTGGTGCCCCATCCTTGGTTGCACCCTGCCTTGCACTTGTAGCTTTCAGGATAGGCTCTGGACCCTTCGCAACACTGAAAATGGAAGGATATCTGTTTGAAAGCAATAATAATGTTATAGTAATAGTAATAATGTTATGTATGCTGATAGCAGACTCCAGTCCCCCAGTGACCCTGGACTGACCCTGCTTACTGGTTCAAAGTGGAAGAATGGGTGGATGGATGATTATAGGTGTTTTTTTAATTATAAAAATTAACATCACATTAATTATATATCCATATGTGTAGTAAGAACGATATATAACACTGACTTATTTTCAGGGGCGTAGCCAGATTTTGTACAATGAGGTGGCCAGCCTAGACCCAATGATTTTACTGGGGTAGCAAAGAGGTACATTTTGTATATTTCGTTAATGGGGGGGGGATCCCTGCAGTGAATTTTGCCGCAACTGACTGAAAATATTGGGCAGCTCTGGTTTTTACAGAATGTTTTATTCATATATAAGAGTTGTGTTTTGCAAACACCACAAGGAGGAGACAGAGATTCAAAGTGCTATAATAATCCAACAAGGACACTGGGGCAAATAATCAAGGTGCCTCGTTTATGTCAGCCCTCATAGCTAAAAAGCTATGAGATAAGAAGGGATCCTACTGGAATTAATGTTATGCATGTTTTATAAAGCACTGACCTGACTCAAATATTCATAGACAACTTACTGTGTTGAGTTGAAGCCCTATACTCAACCCCTTTAAAAATAATCTATGGGATAACATTTGACACAGGTTAATGCAGACTATTTAAGGGTCATAACAGAGGAAAGGAATCCCAGAGACTTATATGGCCTACCCACAGCTTTTTCACCTGCTGCTCAGTGTCAAACACAGTAAAGTCACATTTAAAGCTTGCTTGACTGAGAGCAAGGTCTTTTCCCTTTAGAGCCTGTTCTCAAGTTATTCTTCACCTCCTAGGAATTTCCGCTCCTTCACACTTCGGATGGTTTTCAAGTGCAACTATATTAATGTCCTTCCAAACGAGTCACACCCATCATCTCGAGTATAGCGAGGCAGAGATCCAATCATGTTCTCATGAAGTAGCCTACTCTCTCCAACACGCCACTCATAAATAAGTAATCAGCTCGCCCGCAAGGTTTCTCCCATTATATATATTTAGAAAATTTATAGTTAGATAAATTTAACACTTTCCCATTTGTTCTTGTCAATCTGACACGGGGTCGGTCAGTAACTGACTGCGGGAAAAATAAGGAATACACTAAAGTTAAACTACTTAGTGATTTCCCAGAAAGCGGGTTAATTATCAGAATAGCATTGAAAAGGGATTTTAATGCGACGGAGTGAGAGAGAGGGTGGATACTGACGAGTAACATACAGAGCGAGAAAGAGGGAGTCTCCTGGCCTCCCTTTCGCGTCCCATCCCTTCGCGGAGCTGCGACCCCGTTTACAGTTATTCCAGGAATGTGCGGAACATGGCCGCCGGCATGAAGGCGCAGAAGACTGGGCTACTTGAGCTCCGGGTTTCTGCCGAGCGCTGGGTGCGAGTGTTAGCCTGCCTGACTGAAGAATCGCTGACTGTGGGTCCCGGGGACACCGCTGTCGAGCCCGCCGCCCCGAGCAGCAGCCCGGCCGGTGCAGTGAACGGAGATCCGTCCAACATCTGCTCCAATCCCCCTGTCCCCGAAACGATCACAAACGTCAAACGCACCGTGCGGGTCGTCAAGCAGGATGTGGGAGGACTGGGAATCAGCATTAAAGGTACTTTGTAACTTTTTTTTTTTTTTTTATCTCGTTTTGAAAGCAATTTCCGACAAAAGTTGCTACTGCGCGGTTTTGCGTACTGTCCCGTAACCTTCCAAGTACGCGGCTTAGTTTTATTTTCTCCAAATAAAAGGATGAATGCAGAAAGAGCTTCGAAGGTACTCGTAATTTCGTTAAAATGCTTCTGTCAATCTTTTTGTAACAAAAATACTTTCAGGGCTGCGCGTAACACGACACAAAATAGTTTTTTTATAGCTTCTGTCTGCAACAAGTTTAATCGCAACTTTTTCAGCTGCTGCCATATTCAGAGTAGGTCTTCATGTTTGCGGTGCAAGCAAATGCTGGAAACGAATGAGCCAAAATCACGGAAAGCGATTCTGTCAGTATTTGCAGGAAAAAAGATTCGATTCCATCGCTTTTGGTACATCAGAATGCTTTGATTAAGTGGAAAAGGTATGTATGGAGGGGTTCCAGTGCTGTCATTAAATACTTAGAGGTTTACCGTTAACTATGAAGCGTAATGAAAAGGTTATTTGGAAAGATGCATCTTTTAATGATGTTATTGACAGCCTGATCATGTTATAGCTATAAGCTTATCTAGGCCCACTATAAGTGCGACAGACTTGTCCACATGCGCATGCGATAGAAGACACAACTTAGAATAGTGATAATAATCTTTATACGGGACATTTGATATGGAGCATAAATATTTGCATCCTTGAACTGAATTGCATAATCAGAAGCTCGAGAACTTCAGACAAAACTACGCGTACTGGAAATGGCTTTGCTGTTTTCCCCTTTTGTATCTGGCTGAATGGGGGCGGCTGGAATTTGCGCCCACCCAGATCTCCACATCTGCATTCTTTCTGTGTGTCCTCTGGATCACTGTCTGGAGCTTTATGATAATACTGTGCTTTGGCTCCTCCTGATCTCGACATCCCCAAGAGTTTGTTGAGGCGATATTACGGTGATCGTCCCGATTGCCGTGTGCGCTGCATTCCTCACAGCGCCGGAGGAAGCGCGCATTAGACCCGAACTGCCGAGACTGCTCCACCGTAGAGCTGGTGTTCTCCTACATCATCAATTAAAAATAATTTCTGTTTGGCAATTTAAAAAAGAACTTCGAAACGGACATATTACAGAGACAACATAGTATAAATAGACGCCATATTTACATTTAAACACGCACAGTCTAAATATAATCGAAATCTTCAAATTACATCATTAAAACATTAAATTGCAGGAGTTTTGTTGCGTTTCATTTCGGCCGCGCTGTCAGCGATGGATTATGTTTGTTTAAGGTTTGAGGTTTCTGCGAGATTATTTTCATTATTTCATTATATATTAATTCATTATATATTAATTATAATTATTTATTAGAATAGTGGGACGTATGTAAATAGGTATACTCAAAGCAGGATGCAGTAAATTTAGTTAGGTCTATAATATTGAAAGCATTAAGTGTATCTTAGGTGTGAATGGGAAGATCAGGCCTTCAGCTGGCTGCCTTATGTGGACAGCTGACATGATGTTCCCAGAATGCTTTGGGTGCTGACCATCTCCACACACAGTTTCATGGGAGAAGACCAGCCTGGTCATGTTTATTTTTGGGGTGTTCACCCTGGCATGCAGCGTGTGTCATCTCCACTTGGCATCAGTCAGGGAAGAGATAGAGGCAGATATGTAGGCAGAGGCCATACAATGAAACGGGTCACCTTTCAATTTAGAAAACATTCAATAATTTGTATTTATATGTAAAAACACAGATAACAGATGTTGCCATTCAGAGTCCAGATTTGGAGATGCCATTGGTACCAACTGTATTGATCATGAATTACTACACCCACCGTTGGAAAAATAATGCTACTTAAAATAATAATCAGTATCATCACCCCCTGGCACTGACTTTGTCGGAGAATTTCCATGTAATATTTAAGTGAAAAATACCTGTCAGTCACAGTCTGTAACTCTCATATTCGACAGGATACCTGTCAGTCACAGTCTGAAACTCTCATTTCTGCATCTCACATTTCCCATGTGATTAGGATCAGTAGGAAATGTAAACATGGATGCCTTTTTGAGCGAAAGTAACATTGTCATCATGCTTACAATGTTAATTTTGCTAGTAGACACAAGTTTCACTGTCAGGGCAGTAGGTTAAAAAAGTCCTGGAGAGAAGCTTGGTCCTGCTGGATTTTAATCACTTGGTTCAGTATTTAGATAGGGTGAGCATTGAAACGCAATGGTTACTCTTAACCCACAAGTTACATTCTTATCAGACCCCTGACAGATCTAAAAACATCATTTCATTTAAACTCAACAAATAATTTTTTTTTACCCATATATTCAATAATGTGGCCTAAGGTCAATACATAGGTTAATAACTTCGAGTAATACTATGCAAACTCTCCCTAGTATAGAAATTTTGACATCACTGATCTAGTTAATCTGATTTAAAGGAACTCATTAGAAAAATCGTAGTCTTAGCTATTGTGAAGGACTGGTATCCTGCCCAGGGTGTACGCCTGCCTTGTGCCCTGTGCTGTCTGGGATAGTCTTCAGGACCCTCGTGACCAGGATGAACAGTTGGAAGATGCATGGATGGATGGATAGTCTTGGCTATTTGAAATGAGCTTTTTCTTTACATAATACAACTTTACTTCAAACAGGCAAATCTAAAGCCCTTAAATGACTGAAAATCATGTTACTCTAGGAACGTTCATTGGTTTTATTTGAAAGGAACTGTTGTCTTTTCAGGAGGGAAGGAGAACAAGATGCCCATTCTCATCTCCAAGATTTTCAAAGGGCTCGCGGCCGATCAGACTGAGGCCCTGTATGTGGGCGATGCCATCCTCTCTGTCAATGGCAATGACCTGCGGGATGTCACGCACGACGAGGCTGTGCAGGCCCTGAAGAAGACGGGCAAGGAAGTCATCCTGGAAGGTAGGCTGCAGAGTCAAGAAGTGTATAGTGTGCTTGCCGTCCTGGGACATCGCAGCTCCTCCTCTGTGGAATATTCACTCTGCTGTATTATGATAAAGCATGGTGGGCCTCCCCAAAAAGATAAATAAGGTTGTCATGTATGCCTCTTAAAACTGTAAGCGATGAATAAACTGGTACTTCTAACACCTGGAAGAGCCTCTGGGGAGCTGATGTATCCAGTAGATATGAAGCGTTTAAAAGAGAAATGGCGTGCTCTTTATAGAAGCCTCTTTTTACAAATAGTATAACAAAAAATAGACCTTGAGCTCCACCCCGTGAGCTGTGGATTGGTATTAATGCTCTCACGCTCAACGCCTGCAAGGTTAACATTAAAGGGTTGAATATCCAACTCAAAATAATATGGAAAAAATACTACAAGGAGCGTTTATTGTTTTCTTGTACTTTAAATGACCTGTTATGACAAACCTGCTTGGCACATTCATCATGAACAGCTAAAGACGTATGGTCGTCTTCACTAAATGTCACTATAAGTAGCTGCTGTGCTTTTTTTCACATTTTGTGCCATCAACGGATCAAGGAATGAGACAGATTTATAATGTGTGTGTTTTTTAACATATGGGATGATGAAGCCTGTACGAGATTGTATGAGACGAATATTTGGAGAGATATGACTGTGACTGATTTCACATGCAGGACAACTTCAGTAGTACTTATTATTGCGTGTAATCAAGTTGCACTGGTTAAAATGAAATGTGGCCTGTATACATGTGGACATGATTGAGTGTTGTGTGACAGAGACCCGTTCCATTTCCGCTATCTGGGTTATTTTAGTGGAGTACTTATCGAAAACCAACTGAGCTCAGGCCACCTGTCCATCAGCACTCAAAGGTCAATGAACCCCAACCTCTAGTGCTTACTGCACTGTAGGAATGTCAGGAAACTGAACGTTTTGCCAGTTGTTAAATGCCACCCATTTCCTTCATTCTGTGACACTTTGTTCGCTTTATATTTGTCCCTGATGTGCTGCGGTGGTCACCGCTGATCAGGGTCTCACTGAACCCTCCATACAACCCAATGATGGTGGGCAGTTTGTCGCTGAAATACTGGAAGAGCATTAAGCAGACGTCGGCCTGTTACCTGTAGGACGCCATCACAGTTCTGTGTCGGCCATCTTCAGTCACACTGGATGGATGAAGCCATTTATTTTGAGCTAGCACTCAATTAGCACATAATCTATATTATGCAACTGGTCATATGAGTCTCTGAGGGTAGGCACCATTTTATTTTTGCTTGTTTTGCTTGGCTGTTAAATTCCCTCCTTGTTTATGACAGAGGTTTAATTAGATTAAGTGTGTATTTCCAAGCTATGCATTACTATCATTCTTGGTTAATCTATCAAGAGATAACCCCACTCTTTTTAGCTTATCTTACATGTCATCCATGATCCATCTGCTTAGCCTTATCTTTCTGTTCATTTTTTAAAAAACATTTTAAATGTAAAATTAGGTTTATGCCCTTCATTTGTTATTCAGGCCTTGTTCAAAGTTGTCCTTTCCGATAGCACATTTGAAAATAATCTGGTAAATGAAACCAGCAAGGAAGCGTGTTGTCCTCTAGGCCAGAGAGGAATGATCAGGCTTTGAAATCTCGGGTGGGAAGAGCAACCAACTGTTGTCAGGCGCCGCCTGATTCAACCCAACCTCCCATTGGTTACCTTTCAGCCTATGGCAGGAGCCCTCAGCTGTTGATGGGAGCTTCCAAACCTGCACATTGTCAATCACAGCCTGGTCGAATGTAGCGAGTAACATTGATACTTCACACTCAGTCGTCGCTCCAAACGATAGCCGTGCCACAGCTGCGCTGAGTTTTATGTCCATCACCATGAATTACTGAGTGTGGGAAAAAAAAGGGATTAAGAATTAATGTTGGGATTGCAGGGGTGCTCACTGTCTGATTAATGTCTCTGTGCTGATAAGTTGACAGAGGCTTGACAAGAAAGGAGAGAGTATATTTTGATATATGGCGACCCACAACTCAGGCTAAATATTTTAACTTGAACCCTACCCTTTATACCGGCAGGACTGAGGCAGGAGGAAGACTGATGAAACTGTAAATCACAGCATTTTAGCAATGGGGCCTCAGCTGGCTTCAGTCAGAGACTGCAGTGTCTTTATCCTTAAGGTCTCAGAGCTGATTGGTGTCTCCCTCCATCTGCCTGTTGATTTATTGGGTGGTAAAATAAGTTGGCAACAACTAATTGTTGATAAGAGAAACCAAGCTTCAAAGGCGTTGGTTGGGAATGCTGTGCTTCAACATTATAGGAACCGATCAAATATTTGGGATTTAAGCAGTTGATGACATCGCATTATAATCCCTGCTGCTGTGGGTTCTGAAACCTCGTTCTCCCACCGCTGCTTTTAAAGACCTTAACAATGTGGCACCTCATTAACCAGCTGGAATATAAAACATCAGGTTAAAGTGCTGTATTAGAAGGTAGAACAGCATTGGTTGAATGTAAGTTTTTATTGGCTGAACATACAATAACCTGTGTTTAATTTCAAAGTTAATATCGTCAGTTGAAACTTTAGTAATGAACCTTGTATTAATATTTTCACCTTAAATGTTCTCTATTATTAACAGTTTAGTGACAGGACTTGTAAATAAGGCCACGTTGGAAGGATATACAAGCATTAGCTTTGATCCTTGCAAGGATGGCAACATGGATGGGATGGCAGCCCATTGCAGGGCACATACTCACACATACAATCACGGGTAACTGAGAGCAGCCTTTGCTCAGGGAAACCTGAGCAACCCAAGGAGGGCTTGCAAAGTCCATATATACAGAGCCAGGCATGGGATTTGTAGCCATGATCCTAGAGGCACGAGAATACAGCACTGCCCTCTTGATTTTGTTTTATATGTTGGTTTGTAGGGGGTTAGTGATTGCAGTCTTTCTGTGTTCCTCCTTTCCCCTCAGGTGGCCCAATTTAGACAGATAGTCAGCAGACAGACAGACAGATAGATTGGTAGATATTCTTTGTCATTGTAATTATAAAACAACTACATTTTCTCCAAGGTGACGTTATATACAATTATATATGTACACAGAATAAATAGACCCTATAAAAAACATAATTGAAATACTTAAATACTAAAATACAGAAGACAGTGCTACAATGAGAAGACAAAAAATAGTCCTGAGGGAGTCTGGCTCACAAATGACTCTTTCTGTCCTTTTACCCAGGTTCCTCCTGCAGTCGAGTAGCTTGCAGTTAGGCTAACCTGTGTTTCTAAATTGTAGCATATGATCATGTGTGCAGTTGTTTCAGTAAACCGTTTGAGTACTCTGTGACTCTGTGACTGTGACTCTTTATACTCAACTGGTTGTTTGAAACAAAACCTTGGTCTGGATTAGTACTTTCTGGACCTGAACTTTCCACCTCTGCCTGGTTTGCAGCAGGAGGGATGCCGTTTCGTCTCCTAACCCACTAGCTAAAGGCTATGAGCCGTCACACACATGCGTATCCACACGCCTCCCCTGCCGCTCTCAGTCCCACGCCGGCGGGTGGCAGCTTCAGCCAAGCCGCTGTCACTGCAGCAACAGGTGATGGCGAGCGGCTATTTCCCAGCCGGCCTACCCGCCAACGGCCCCCTGAGCAACGCAGACAAAGGACAGCCAGTGTGGGGGTGGGGTGGGGTGGGGGTTTGGGGCGTATGTATCTGGGGGAGTTTGGCCGTGGGTATTAATCCAGCCTCGGGGAGCTTCACCAAGCATTTCTGGCACACATAGAACCCTGCCAAATTTTTATTTTGCACGCACACCCCTGAGCAGTTCTCTGTTATTGTTATACTTTAGCACCAAAAATAAGATCTTTTAGGAAAGTTTTGCTCCTGCTCTCACTTCTCCTTTCCCAGATATTCAGCCCTCCTTAGGCAGTGGGTACATTTCCCTTGTTACAGTTTAAGGCTGCCCTCCGGCCCCCCAGCGGCAGTCTGACGGCCGCTGGCTCCTTGGAGGAGGGCCCTGTCTGTTCATGGTGGTGCCAGTGAGTCAGCTGGACCCAGATGGTAGGCAGAGGTTATAAACAACAGGGCTGTTCCCTGCATCGCAGCAGCTTGGCTCTATCCAGGCCTGATCCCCAGTTCTGATTTTCTACATTTTTCCATAAATACAGCCATAACTCTGCCTGTTACAGAGTCACAGCTTGACCGTACCATGTACAGATGATGTAACGACTGTTTTACAACTTCTCAGGTTTTGTGTATTTTATTATCTTATATCTCCAATTTCAAGAATGTCCCCTGGGATCAGTAACATTTATCTAAACAAATATAATTTAGATATATTAATTTTAGATTATTATAATGGCTACAATTTTTAAATGATCAAAGGCTTTTCACTGATTTTTGGACCCCAACCTAGAAAGACACGGTACCATAGTCCCCTGATATTTCTTTACTAGCCCCAAAGCTAGTTAATTAGTATTTTCCTTCTCTAGTGTTTGAGCAATCATTTGATTACAAGCAGGATCTGATGAATGTTAACTATTTAATCATATAAGCCCCTTTGGATTAGATGTCATTATTCTCAAGCCATTGCTTTTCATTGCATAAATATAGCAAAAGTTCATATAAATAAGTTGAAAAGATGGATCCTGCGCGGTTAAAACCATTTCCACATGGTCATTAACAAAACGGATTCTGTTTAGTCCGATGCCAGATTTTCTGCTTTGTTCAGTCCAATTTCTTATCTGGATTAAATTTAAAGTAATACTCTTGGTACATTCTGCGACGGTTTCTTGTCGATTTGAGGTTGGGCAGTGTAGCAGGGAGGTGCCCGTCGAGGAGCCTGAGTACGCCATGTACACATCAACACTGGGTGTGGTCCTCAGTTTTTAATAAAACCCGAAGATGCTGAGCTTCTCCATCTGTTGCTTAGGTCGTTTTCTCAGGGGCACGTATGTTTTTCTATTGTGACACCGTTTGTCTCTCACAGTGTGGAATTGTGGGAAAACACCACCTCCTGACTACCATGATGTGGCACGCAGGTAATAAGCTAGGGAGCCCCTCAAAGCGATCAGACTGTTCCTTTTCTGTCTCTACTTTATAAAGCCCGTGTTTGATGTATAATTCAACAAAGCCCCCGGTGGAGTGTGTGCGTGATTCTGGGTGCGTGTGTGTGTATGCGTCTATGTGTGTGTATGTGCCCTCCATTTGCATTTTGGATATTTAGTGTCTTGAACGGGAGATGGGCGATTTGGTGGCTAACGTGGTTTGCTGGCATGACAGCAAGCTTTGAAATGTGCTGCGTAGCTGGTCAAACAGACCCCACTGCGTTTTGGACGTGAGGGGCGGGGGGAGGGATTTAGCTGTTGAGTTTGCCAGCTGGGGCCAGGAAGCTGCTTTCTGCTTTCTGCTCAACAACGGTCTCGACACTAACAGCACAAGTCTGACCGGGGGGCTCTGGGTTAAAAACCCAGCAGAATCTCCCTGCTGTATTCTGGTCATAGAGAACATAATGACGACACTGGTTTGGGCTTATCCCTGTTGTGTTTCCATCCTTTTTCCTGGAGCCCGTCCCAGGAAGCATAGAGCACGAGGCAGGGTAACGTGCTGGACAGGATGACAGTCTATCACACGGGACACGCGCATGCAGTCATACAGTCTGGGCAGTTTACAGTCACCATTTCACCTAAATTCATGTTTTTGGACCGAGGTAGAAAATCAGATCATCTGAAGCAAAATCACAAAAAATGCACTTGGAACAAAAAGAGGAATCAAATCCACAACCTTGAGGTGTGAGACTGCAGTACTACTCACCGAACCACTACTCAGCCCGTGGCTGATCTACTGACTCATTGGCTTATCAGGCGAATTCACCAAATGCAACTTTCAGTTGTGCATTTTAGGCATCATGCTGGGGTCAGGAGAAGTGTCTCTACTGGGCAACCTGAACCACCAGCGTCAAAGACACACGGCCAGGTCAGTAACAGACAGGTTACACTGTCACAAATAAAGAATACCGCCTTGTACCTTTGCTTGTCACTGGGGCTGTACCCTCAAGGGTAATTGTACCTTTTACGGTAAAGAAATGGACTATAAGGAACATTTTAGTACAACTGGGGGTACATTAATGTAATTTGTACTTTGGGGATGTTCCTCAGAGTCCATTTCTGTACCTTAAAAGGTACAATTACCTACATCTAGAGGGTACAATTGGCAGACCTTTGAGGGTACAACCCCAGTGACAAGCAAAGGTATAAATTGGTACTTTTTTTCTGACAGTGTACCGGCTTTGATTCCAGGCTTTCAGGTTTCAGTATCAGGCCTGGAATGTAAAACAATCCAGCTTTTCTACTGAAATGGAATTAGGGCCACCACTATGTCACCAAGTGGTGTTTTTATGACAGAAGTCACACCCAACTCCCTTAAATGATTAAAACGTTCTATTCATATTCATCAGATATTGCTTTTAATAAGACACGATTTCTCAAGCATCAGTCCAGTAGGAATTGTATAAGTGTGAGTTAAGTGACACCGCTAGGTGAAATAAACATCTGAGACTGACTTACCAGTAAACGAATCAGGGCATTTTGCATTAAGATAATAATTAAAAGGTTGTTTGGGGTGACTTTGTGAGGCCACAGAGGAGGGTTCGAATGACGCTTAGGAGAGACTGGGGGGGGGGGGGCAGTGCATTCGCATCTAAAAATGCTGCCCAAGAGATAGTAATAACAGCACAGCGGCAGCGGCTAATTTTAGCTCTGCATGGGGGCCGCCGGAGAGAGTGGCATTCATGGTACCGTTTGGATTTTATTAAACTCAATCTGCCTCATGTTGACTCAGCCTTAGTAGTATTTTCCATTTTGCTGCTTGTGTTTTTTTTCCCCCCAGGATGGTTTTACTCGCCTGTTGCAGAGAGTCAGATCGGTATAGTCTCCTTTGGCTCAGAATTACATTCGCTGTCATTTAGCGAGGTTCATTTTTGGATACTAAGAGCAAAAGTAATTTTTTCCACGCCCCACCCATCCCATCCACACCCAGATTGCATATTGCTTCATTTTTCAACATTCTGAGATGGGAACAAATTTTGTTCAACGTCAGAAAGTGACTGAGAATCATAGAAAAAATTACCCAGTGAGAAAGGAGTGCAAGCAGATTTACATTTTGTTTATTTAGTAGACACTTCATGGTATGCAAAACAATGTACTTTTTTGTTTTTGGAGAAAGCAGGGTCTGACAGCCCCTAGACAAATTGGGGGGGTTAAGTGAAATCATCATGCCAAACCCGGGATTTGAACCAGCGTCCTTCCAATCACAGTCACAGCATTCTAACCCACCGACTCGCATGGTAAAATGTGTGATTTGGGATGGAATGAGCAGTATCAATAGGTAACACGAAACAGTCAATTAAAAATAAATAATAGAAGTTCTATGACTGGACTTTGAGATGCAGGCAGCCTGTCAAGCAATGAAGACATAGCCACATTGTCTTGGAGGATAAGGGTTAAAGGTAGAGCCATATGAGAGGTCAAGGGCACAGGTCACAGACGGGAGAAAGTGTCAGACTGCACGGCCACCCAGGCTGGGATAGCCAATCCAGAGAGCTCTTGCTGGCTTAAGATTTAGCATGGGGGGGCTGCAGGGTGACCAGAGAAGGCAGCAGCTGTCCGGACATGAGCGAAGATGTTATTTGTGCCAGAGGACGGCCTTGTCTGGGGAGGGAGGGACACTTTGCACATTGGCAAATGGAAACCCGATACGTGTCCACGAGAAGTGTCCCTTTGCCCTATTTATACATGGCTGCAAGCATTAACATTAAGGGCATGGAGTGGCAGTCCGGAATGCCGTTGGTTAAAACCCAACGGTGGATCTTGCCGTGGTACCTCAGAATATAGTTTGTAACACCGAGTATCTTATACAGTCGCCCCTCCAGATTAGCAAATTTGACATTTGCGGTTTCCGTGATTCGCGAGTTGGACGTGAACAATTAAATGGGAATGTTTATGGAGCCAGCCGGAAGGGCGCGGAAACTCAGCAGACGATGCTGAAGAATAATATACTATAACAAATATATAAACAATACTGAAAATGATTTGGATCCCATAATATAATATATAAATGTTAGTTTTTTTTTAGTGCACATTTATTATTAGTTATTTTGGTTAAAAAAATAAAATCCTGTGAGCTGTGAGATATAGTCATCTTAGCTTGGGTTCATTGCGTGCCTTTGTCTCGACAACCAGCCCCCCCCTCACTTGTTAGCTGTCTCTGTGACTGTGTCATGCCGTGTTTCTTGCAGTAACTTTTAAACTTCCCAGTACCATTCATATCATATTTTTAATGATGTGCCCAAGTATTACTCATAAACTTTGGACGATCTTCTGGCCATAACCCTCGTGATTGTGAAGGGGTGACTGTAGTTAAACACTTACATGTCTGATTTTATTTGACAGCATTCAGGATGAGCACTGAAACTTTTTTCTACCCATTTGTTCTGTCCAATATACGCCAAATATAGTTTTTTTTTTCCAATCCATAGTTGAAATTTTTTTTCCCAAAGTTTAGTTTTTGTGTATTTGGGTGAAAAGTGGAATGGTCTGATATTAAGCAACTTCATGATTGTCTAGAAACAATTATTTGACATTTTATGAAAAGGCTTTAAAGGTTACTTTGAGTAAATGTGTCCGAATTAAAGTACATGCAGTGCTACATTTGCGGAATGTAGAATTTAAAGCAATTTTACATTTAACTTGTTAGTGGCCCCGGTGCTGCAAAGAACAATCAACACTGGCTGGTGTTAAGTTAGCTTGTGACCTACTGGTCAAACAGCCACGTCACACAAGTCCTGTGAAGCCTGCTGAGCCATTAGTCCTGCGGTCTCTACATACTAGCACTAACATCTGTGTGACGCTTGCCAAAGCTTTTCTCTGTATGCTTCATATGTCTTGCGGCCTTGACACAAAACCTCTGTTGCATCTGTCTCTCCCAGTGAAGTACATGAAAGAGATGTCGGCGTACTTCAGGAACATCAATGCTGGCGGACCTGTACCCTGGGAACCGACAGGAGGATCCCCCAACAAGCAAGGGGTACCCAACTCCCCCGTGGAGCCCAAACTGACCCGAGAGATTCCCTTGAAAATGTGTCAGGTTACTAAGAAGCAATGTCCGCCTGACACTGAAAACAGGTACATCTGCTTAGGGTGGCGTTATGCAAGACACTACAGAGGCACGTACTGGAACAGTTTGTGTGGATTAACCTTCGGTTTAACCTTTTTTCTTCAGACATATTTGTGTAATTATACAACAGCACGTCAGCAGTTAGCTGGAGATTAAATGCAGATGCCAGTGTTTACTTGGGGTTCCCATTCCAAAGGGCCAAACCAACGTTAGCTTTCAGTATGGTGTTAAGTGACTCTTTAGGGCCAAAGAAAGGCCACTTTCCTCTAGGTATACACTACCAGTCAAATGTTTTCGCACACGCTGAGATTTTCTACATTTGCACGTTACTCACTTTTACGAACATTTACAGAAAATGCACTCAATATTCTTTGCTAACATAAATGTACAGTATGTTCACCATTTGAGTACCTTTATTAGCAAGAAAATGTCATTTCTTTGATTGATCAAAGTAACCGCCTCTAGCAGTCATAACCAAAGAGAAAATTCAAGACATTCTTTCTACAAGGGACATTAAATGCTGCTCTGTTTTTTGGGATGAACTGATTACTGGTAGTGCATGTGTTAGATGCAGAGAAGCTGACAGGCACAAATAAGATCTGTTTTACCATTTTCCCCCAACAGAAAACACCCAGTGTACAGTTAATGGCTCCTTAATATTACATCCACATTGATAAAGATTATTTCTTTTTTGGTATCTGCTTGGAATTATTTTGCGTATTACTTTTATTTTAACTGGTCATTTAGGTTCAGCCTAAACATGGCATAGGATTTTTGACAGGAAAACTGAGGAGAAGCACTCGGCGTTCCTCTGTCCTTCAGGTACTTCAAGGTCATCTCCGCTGACCGAAGAACATCTCTGTTCCTGCGGGCGAAGGACGCGGCAATGGCGCAATCGTGGTACAACACCATTCAGTCTGCTGCCAGTGCCCTGGTTCCTAAGGTGATAGAGGAGCTGAGAGGCATGCATGGTGGCCAGGAGGTCAAGCACATTGGCTGGCTCACTGAGCAGGTAATGGGTCAGTGCCGCTAGCGGTAACCGCTATTACAATGTCATTATTTGTGGTATACTGCAGTACTGTAGATGTTAAAGTAGACAGTGTTCGCCAAAGCAGTTTGTGTTAAAATTTTGGAAGTTGACCATTTACATTTTAGGTATTGTAAAAAAGGAATTCAGGTATACCGAATAAGGTACAATAGTGAGGTTCTGGTTTCAGAACTTTCGTTCAGGCTTTGGATGAAAAGTTTAATGTTTTCATAGGAACATGGGAGTCGACTTCAAAAGTTTCCTTGGTGGATCGAATCCGGTTTAATTCAAAGTTCCTCTAGGTCACATTGAACAGATTACTGCTGCTGAAAGAAAGTCTACAAATGACCATCAACTCAAATAAACAGAGCCTGGGGCAGTCAGAGCACAGCCCTTTCATGAGAATAGAGCCCAGATGTTGTGGACCACAACACAGGATGCCGAGGCAGGCATGATTCACTCGCGGTTTAAAACGGTTTTATAATAAATCAGATGAGAAGCATGGCTTTAATCCAACAGATGTGACTAATTGGCCAGGAGGAATCTCTGAAACGATACCACTGATTGCCGGCACTAACTCTTGGTTGGATGTTCGGACCCAGCCGCCACAGGGCCAAGAGAAGTCCGTTTTGGCCATGCTGACGGAGAGAGACCTGGTCCTTTATAATGCCCTACCTGACAACAGAGAGTCCCTCTGCAGTCCTGATCAGAGCTACCCCCTCATTACCACAAGGTGGGCATGTCCGACAGCTGCCGTAACATCTGTGTCCACATGTCTCGGTAATATCAGTTATTGTTATTGTTGGATGGATGGATGGATGGATGGATGGATGGAGTAGCAGCCAGAAGTCGTACTAGGCAGATTTGGCGCACAGAAAAAAAAAATTGATGTTGCAGACAGGAAACGGGAGCCCAACAAACACAATTTGAACTTACAATCCTCTTTGTTCGTATGTTTGAAAGTTTGTAAGTTGAAAGTTCGTAAGTAGAGGAGCATCTGTACTTTTTATCTGATGCCTCTCCAACGATAGGAAGGTTACTTGTTCCTGTAAGATAAAAAACTCTTCTTTGTCATCCTTCCTATTCTCCTTATCTCTCTTTTCCTCCATTCTCCTCTCAGATTGGTGCATTCAGGACCTGGGAAGACCTCCATCATCATGGACCCCGAACTCACCTTCGTCCTCCGGAGTGGCACTAGAAAAGGGGTGGAGACCCATGTTTTTCAGGTTGATTCGTCCAAAGAACTCTCGACCTGGACTCACTTGCTTGTGGACGGCTGTCACAGTGCAGCAGAGCTCATAAAAGAGGTTACCACAGGTATGAACAACGCGTCCGGCCATCCTTAATTGCTTATTCAGGGAACACAGGGTCCATTCCATAGCAGGGCATACACTCAAACACAGTCACACACTAAGGGAAGTTGTGTTCTAAGGGAAGACACTGTGTTTTTGAGCACAGACACTATGGGCAACTTAAAGATACCATTTAGCTTGACTGAAGAAGGAAACAGTAGTGCCCAGTGGAAACGTGCAAAAACAGTCAGAGTATGCCCATCTACTGGCCATGTCAGACTTTCAAAGTAACAATAAAATTGTGCCTATAGTGCCCTCTACTGCTGTTTAAATGAGACAGTTTTTAACCTAAAGCTGTCCTTATTCCTGGCTTGCTGATTTCCTTCATTTTAAAGACCTCTGTTGCTGAAAAAAGGTAATTTATCCCCCCATCATTTAATTTTTTTTTTTTTGCATCAGGTCTGCAAGCATGTAAAACATAAGCAGTGTATTTAACTTCTTTAGTATCATGAGTCTGGATGTGATAATTCATCTGTCGCTACAGTTTTAATCATGTTTGTGCAATAAAAGAATATTCAATTTTCCAAACCTGTTGGAGTCTTCAAAGGGAAAAGCATAGGGCACTCTGGGTAATTCTGAAATGGATTTTTTAAATTTATGAGATTGTCTACTTGCTCCACCTCCTTTAGCCTGCAACTGGAATGGGAAGGAGTGCATCTTGGGCATCCACATTGAGGAGGGCTTCACCATCTTCACGGAGGAGCCGGGCTCCAGGAAGACGGTCCTGCTGCAGCGGCCCTTCGAAAAGCTCCGCATGTCTTCTGATGACAACGTGCGCACGATGGTCTTGGACTTCGGTGGACCGGAAGCGGAGATTGTGAGTGTGCCGTGTTACTGTCTGTTTGGCTCCAGCAGAAGTGAAAAAAGTGGGGAAAAAAACCTTCTCAAAGGTCAGGGAAAGACAGGGAGTTTAAAAAGCCGTGTTAACCAGTATGTGCATACAATGTGCGATAGACTGACATCCCATTCAGGGTGTCCCCTGCCTTGTGACCTGTGTTTTTTGGGATAGGCTCCAGGCTCATAATAAGCATAACTTTGGTAAGCAGTTATTGAAGATGGATGGATGGACGGATGGATGGGTGGATGGATGTTACCCAACGGTAGTCAGAATCTTCCAGAATTCTGATGTTACTCTTAAGCCTAGTTCATACTTCACTGTTCCGCGTGTGCTTTCGCTCCGCGGCCGGTCGTGCTCATGGAATCTTGCGTTCATACTACAATTGTCCATAGACACAGATGCTTGCGGTAAGTGCCTGCATGCAGCAGTGATATTCCACCAGACTAGAAGAGGGCAGATGTATTGCAGCAAACCGAAATACAAGCAGTGTAGTGACATGGGCAAACTTTTTATAAACAGTTTCAAAGTTGTATGGCTTGGCGGTATTAAAGTAATACGGTGTTCCGTGGTATTTTGAAATCCTTATGACAAAATTAGCCGGGACCTCACTGTCTGGCAAATTATATTGCCGGGATTTCAAAATGCCAGAATAAAGTTGCTTTTGAAAATTCCATATACCGCGGTATAAAGTCTGGACAGTATGAAGGATTAGATATGCGGGTACCTCCAGCCCTCCACACACAGCTACTACTCACCAAAACTACAACAACAACTATTCATCCTCTACTGTTTCTTGTTACTGTTGAGGCACTTTAGATGGCCGTGAGATTATAAACTCAGTGCTGGGACTTCAACTAACAAATTCTGGGACTTCAGACCATGTCCTGTAATTGTTGATTGTAATTCAGACAGATTGTTTAAAATGCTTGATAAAGCTTTGGATTCTTATTAGGAAGGATGGAAATGGTGTATTTCTCACAAGTTTAAAGGGCAGTAGAAATAAGCTATTAAACATGTAGAAACCAAAGTATCTAATTTTTTTCCCACTTTTTCCACTTTTTGTTCTCCCGTCTTTCCCCTGACAGCAACTGGACCTCCATTCTTGCCCAAAGACCATTGTGTTCATCCTGCACTCCTTTCTGTCTGCTAAGGTCAGGCGGCTAGGCCTCTTCGCATGACAACAGCAGCTAAGTGGATTTGAGCCAGCAAAGAGCTTTAGCAGTGAGGACTCAGGGGCTGGGAAGCCCACCATGTTTTAACCAAACCACCACGGAGAACTGAAACCCTCTTTTCTTCAACAAAAGGAAACTGACAATGGAACTGGTCCCACTTACACACAGAGCAATGAGGCCTTAGGGGCAAACAACCACAAACCCATAACTGTACAGTGAAATTTCATACCTTTCTCATAACAACCAAAAAAAAAGCCTTGTCTGCATTGTTTTTAGTGCCATATGATTTGTGCCTTTTGAAGGTGATGTTGGATGACAGAGGTTTCAGAGTAGCTGTGTACCCCAGACAGCATCATCTGTTTAGTGCGCCAAGTCTGGATAAACTTGTTAGATTTCCATGAGGGTGATCTGCACTGTCCAGGGTAGAAAACTGGCTCCGTGCATGGGGTGTACCATCTTCTCTAAAGTACACAATTTTCACATCTTCCTATGAGCACATAATGCAACATATTACTATGCTAATTTTTTTTGCATCATTGTAGTCATATTTTAATTGTAGTCGTACTACGCATTTGGGCCTTGTTCCCCTTCACTCAAAGTGAGGCAGTAAGAAAATTTCAAAGTCTCTTTAATCTGTCACCTGTGAGGGCACACGGAGTGCCGCTTTTAGAATTCAAAGCATTTACATGGCAGCCCTTAACTTTTTGTAACTTATCTACAAATCTATAATGCCACATTAATGATGAAACTAGGCTTTGATATGAATCATTTATTTATATACTGTATATAGTATATCGCATACTAATACTGAAATATTTTATTTTGTGGAGAACTTGTTTTAAATTAATGCAGAAATCAGGATGCTTTCAATCCTGTTATTGTTGCTCTGCCTTCTGCAAGTAAAATGTAATAACCCTAAATAATCAATGCATTGAACGCTGTCTCAGGATGTTATTTTGTATAAGAATTTTAGAAGACGACAGATTGTGCTGAAAACCGAACCCACAATTAAAAACCATTATACATTACACATTTTAAATCAATGTATTACCATTATTAAGAACAAGGCAATGAGAAATACAAATTACATTCATGATATATTACTTAACCTGCAGTATGTAAAAATACAGTACATATATATATGGCAGAGTTTTCGAAACTTCCAGTATGGTATTTCAGCAGTGCTTAAAAATCTATTTAAATAAATATATTTTAAACTAAAATGCATTAAAATAATTGTGTGCCTTGTAAGGTTGATTGTATAAAGAAAAAGAGTAATAAACCTGGATTTATTAACCTTAATCTGTTCATGTTTTTGTTTATCTTTTCGGTAAATTCTGAAATGAAATGATTGTTTGATATGTAGTTTTCACACTTTTCCATTACAGTTTTGGTGAACATACCAACAGGCCAGCATATTTGTGCATGAAATATTGCATTTCTGCCTTCTGGATACAATTACATAAAATTACAAAAGTACAACCCTGTCTATAAAGAAATTGGGACGTTGTGTAAAATGTCAACAAAACGGAATGCAATGATTTGAAAATCACATAAACCCATGTTTAATTCAATTTGAATTTGATACCAGAAACACATTTCAGGGGCAACAAAACACTGGAAAAGTTGTATTATGCTCAAGCAAATCACCTGGTTTAATATCTCACAACTAATTAGGTTAATTGACAACAGGTCGGTAAGATGATTGGGAATAAAAAGAGCCTCCCGGAGAGGCAGAGTCTCTGTGTGGTGAAGATGGGGAGAGGTTCACCACTCTGTGAAAGAACTCATGGGCAAATAG
The DNA here is from genome assembly GCA_026781065.1 of Mormyrops boulengeri. Classification (NCBI taxonomy): domain Eukaryota; kingdom Metazoa; phylum Chordata; class Actinopteri; order Osteoglossiformes; family Mormyridae; genus Mormyrops; species Mormyrops boulengeri. The sequence goes on from JAODLD010000136.1 coordinate 46,882, forward strand.
TGCAAGAATGTAAGAATAATGTTCATCTAAGGTACATAATATTATTTAAAGATTCAGAGAATCCAGAGAAATCTCTGTACACAAGGGACAAGGCCAAAAACCAATATTGAATAGCCGTTATTTTCAGGTCCACAGGCGGTACTGCATTAAAAACAGACACGATTCTATAGTGGAAATCACTGCATGGGCTCAAGAACACTTGCAAAAACCACTGTCTGTGAACACAGTTTGTAGCTGCATCTACAAATGCAGGATGAAACTCTACTATGCAAAGAAGAAGCCATTTCTAAACATGATCAAGAAACTCCACCAACTTCTCTAGGCCTGAACTCATTTATGATGGACTGAGGCAAAATGGGAAACTGTCCTGTGCTCTGATGAATCAAAATTTCAGAGTCTTTTTGAAACCATGAACGCTGCGTCCTCCAGGCTAAAGAGGAGAGGGACCATCCAGCTTGTTATCAGCGGACAGTTCAAAAGCCAGCATCCGCGATGGTGTGGGGGTGCATTAGTGCCCATGGCTTGGGTAGCCTGCACATCTGAGAAGGCACCATTAATGCTGAATGATACATACAGGTTTTGGAGCAACATATGCTGCCATCCAGACATCGTCTTTTTCAGAGAAGGCCTTGTATATTTCAGCAAGACAATGTCAAACCGCATTCTGTGTGTATTACAACAGCATTGCTCCATAGTAGAAGAGTTCAGGTGCTGGACTGGCCTGCCTGCAGAGCAGACCTGTCACCCACTGAAAACATTTGGCGCATCATGAAATGAAAAATGCAACAAAGGAAACCCCAAACTGTTGAGCAGTTGAAATCCTATATCAGGCAAGAATAAGACAACATTTCAACGTTTCCAAAGTCTTTTTAAAAGAAGAGGTGATATAACATACTGGTAAACATACGCCTGTCCCAACTTTTTTTTTAAACGTGTTGCTGGCATCAAATTCAAACTGGTTATATATTTGTCATAAAACAATAAGATTTCTCAGTTTCAACATTTGATATGTTTTCAATTAAATATGGCTTTATATTATTTGTAAATCATTGCATTCTGTTTTTATTTACATTTTACACAGCGTTCCAATTTTTTTGGAAATGGGGTTATAACAAACTTAAATATAATAATATTAAATGCTATACAGAGTAACTCACATTTTGGGATTTACCTACATGTCTTCTTATCACTGGTGAAATTGTTTCTCTGCCAATTACACGAAACAGACTCCTGCGCTTCGTATAACGAACCTGTCTGCTGTACATCATACCTACATGGGAAGGGAGCAGAAAGGAAATGTACGAAAAGACATTAGGGGTCGGGGTCGACGGGAGGTGCGAACGGCAATGCAGAGGGAATTTTAGTAACTAACTGCTTTCCTGCAGGATCCGTGCACAGCAAGCTGCGCTGGACAATCGGGAAAAGCAACCGTAGCCATTTAACGATTACTGTGGCACAGAAGAATTACGGGGTTGTGGTCATTGTGTGCAGGGACTAAGGAACTGCTGCAGGAGAGGTCCTGTGTGTCATCTACTAGACTAGGATTACTCTGTCGAGGAAATAAATGAATGAATGAGTGTGTGTGTGTGTGACACATTTTCCTTATAAATATCTTTGTTTTCCACTTTTTGCATTTTAACTTCATGCCTCTACATTACAAATGCACAGGACTGGACTCAGCCTAGCTGTGCTCGTAATAGGCAGCAAAATGGTATTTTCGGAAACGCTATCGTGGGAAATGCTGCGCCAAATCAAACGCTCAGTTATAGTAGAGATTTTTTCTCCAGTAGCAGTCTTCTAACAGTCTTCTAACATCCTCCAATATGGGTTATCAAACTCCAGACAAGCGGGATTACAAGCAGGTTAGTTTGAAACAAACTTTCGTGGACGCCTGTATGGCACAATTAAGTCAACTGGCTTCAGACAGCATATAATCCAGTTTTTCCTGCGACCTCTCACTTCACATTTCAAAATAAGTATTTTCCAATGGACGAAAACGCATGTCACATTATTATTATTGTTGTTGTTGTTGATGATGATGATGATCTAAATCCATGAAGGAATCCAAATACGAAACCCCAGTCCATCGCAGAGCAGCCAAACATACATACGCCCGGCGCGATTCGGAATAAACATCTCTGCAGACAGATATCACTGCATGTTGGCGGCATGTCAAAGAAATAAGAGATTTCACACTAAGACGGGCCAACGGCGCAAACTATCGAGCTAGAACCGTGGCTGACAGGAAACGCCCACGTCTCCACTTGTGAACCAACAGCGCCATCTGGTGTGCGATATTTATTACATATCGTTAGTTTATCTACCCTAAGTGGCAACCTTAGCTGGTATCAGGTACCCATCAGGACCCATTTTGCCCCCAAAGCTGCTGAATATGTCTGTCTCTTTCATACAGAGCAAGATGGGATATGCAAAATTACTCAATAAATGAAGTATCACTGTTTTATTAATGAGTTTGCCCATTCTCCTCTGCCCTCTCTTACTAACGATTTTTTTGCCATAGAAATGCCACTGTCTGGATGTTTTTTTTTTAATTTTTGGAGCTGGGAGGGTGCAAAATCATGGACCGGCATGGGATCCCTGAGGACCGGGATGGGAAACACTGCTCTAAACCAGGGGTGGCCAATCTTATCCGCAAAGGGCCGGTGTGTATGTAGGTTTTTGGGGTAACCTTTAGGTCAGCTGTTCAAACCCAGGTGTGAGGACTCTTCAGCCAATCAGTCCTCTAATTAGTAATCTAATTAGGCAGTTGCAGCGAAAACCAGCACACAGTGGACCTTTCTGGATAACATTGGCCACCCCTTCTCTAAACACTCCAGTGTCTGAAAATGTGACACTGTCTGTGTGTGTGTGCATTTGGGAACAGTCTAACATCACAGTCTAATAATCTGTGCTTAGACATTCTCGATTTTACAGCTTTCTCTGATATTGCTCTCTTCTTTTCAATGATTAATTACACCGATCCAAAACAACCAATTGTGGGAAGAACATCCGCTGTTCAGCGCAGTGCTAGGTTTGGTCTCCAGCCCCTACCCAAGCGACGGCACCTCGTCATGCGGCTTCTTTTACTGACGCAAGTGCTTCGTGTGCTCCGGCGTTTTTTATTTAAGGATCTAGTGGCTCATTCTGGCATGTAGCTGGACACTCTTCTGGGCTAACGCCCTATTTCCTGGATAGTAACACCAGATAATCAGAATGTTCCAGGACTATGTTATCTAGGCTGTCATAAGGGATGGCACTAAAAAAAGCAGCAGATTGAATATATCTGCATTTGAAGCCTTTTATAAAGTTTGTGTGATTCAAAATATGCAATGTAACACTAATTTTATGTAAATAGACAAAGACAAAAACACCCATGTACACCTGGCTTTGGGGCAAATACAGAGAGAGGGAATAACGACTGTATTAATCAGAATACCAAATCAGAGCACAAAGGGGTTGTATCAGCCTTCCCCATTGTGTGCAGGGGTTGCTATGGAAACCAGGCCATGAGATCATCAGTATCTCCAGTGTTTTTTTTTATCAGTTTGCGATAGCTGGAGGGAGGGGGTAGGCTGGGGAAAAAGAACATGCAAGGGTATTTTGATTTGGAATTGGAAAAAAGGTTCAGAAGAAAACAAACAACCCAATGGGTCTGGGAGGACTATGATAAAATACTGTTTCTGCTTCCCCTCCCCCCCAACTATCAGTTTTTTTCTACCATTCTCATCCTGCATCCATATAACATGCATAGAGGAGACAGCAGCTGTGCATAGGAAATAGTTAATATAAAGCTGTAAGCTAATCTGTCAGGGCCTATAAATGGATTAAGCTTATGTGTCTGGCTGCTCTTGTTTCAATACACCAAGCACTGAGACTACCTAAAGACGCTGCCAGTGGTCAAAATATCAAATCATGCCCTAGATGATTTATAAACCAAGAACTAGCACAATGACCTCCGAATAAGCACTGTAAAGTCAGCTGGAGGTTGAAATCCTGGCTCTTTGTGTTGAGGGAGTGTATGGCGCTGGCCTGTGTTTGTATGTATTTTCTCCTATAATCCAAAAACACACATTGCTCATAGCGTGAACTTGTGCTCTGTCAATGGTTTTCTGTCCGGTGTGTTCCCCGCCTTGTGCCCTGAGCTTCCTGGCATAGACCCTGGGCTCACTGTCACCCTGTACTAGACATATGGCTATAGAAGGATCTATAACCTAATAATATCTTCTGAAAGAACGGCTGTGCCCAAATTGCTATACTTAAATGTTCCTTTTCCAAATATTTGTCCCATTTATAGCACATCACGCACTGCTACTGAAAACAAATCATGTCTGCAACCTTTAAATAGTCAACCTGAACCTCAACTTAACTGGAACTTTGTGCCCAGTTTGTCTATTTCATGCTGTGTCTGAGGTGCGTACCTTTTAGTTGAGCTGAGTGTACACTTAATCTAGTGTACACTTAATCTAGTGTACACTTCAGTTAATGCACACTTGGCCTAGGTTACACTTCCTGTGCTACAACATACTATAAAAAATGACACATGTGGTACCTAATGGTGCCTGAGACTTTGACCAATGGAGGATGAGGCTAAAATTACAGCCGTTGACCAGATATATAGCCTGTAGCCCACGATGGGTAATAGTTTAAATATAGGGCTGTAAAACCATGTCCAGCAGCTCATTCAGCGCATGTTCTCATTTCCCACAGGTGGCCTTGCCGACAAACAGGGATGTAGGCTCACAGGCTGCAGGAAGACGTGAAGGACATTCAGCTGCCATTTTTATGGCTGGCCAGACCCCAACACCCCTCTCCTCACCAGCTCCCCCATCGGCTGTTCCCCGCCCCTCAATGGTGCATTTCTGGCTGCCAGGGATGCATGGACGACACTGACTCCTGCACCTTTATGCCACTCATCTACTTCCCAGCAGTTCTGGTTCACGCCGACATAAATGTGTTTCTGAAATCACTGCCTTCCACTCCCTGCTCCATAAAAAATGTGATGGGGATCTGAAAACTTCAGGAGTTTCCTTTATTTATTTCTTAGTGAGAGAAACTTTTTTATTATTATTATTTCTACCAGGTATTCAAGGACGGCAACAGAAAGACAGTCTGCCAGGTTGAGTTCTCCATGTTTGGTTCACATCTCACAGGTCAATAATTTATCAGTGCTGTCCTGGGATGTAACATAACATTATTTATGTTGTGTTTATGCATTATTTACCAAACAAAAGTATATTAAAATATTCAATAATGATGCACATATACTGGGACTATAACTTGTAGAAATTCAAGGCCATAGCACACCTCAGCTACACAAGGTTTGGCCCTCAGGCCCTTTTTCCTAATCGTGCCTTTATAGCCCTCTTTGTAAATCTATTCATCATCCATTCATCCACCCATGCATCTGCTTATCTAGTCCAGGGTCTTGGGGGTGGAGCCTATCAGGCAGCACAACACCCTGGATGGGAGATTTTTTAAATAGTACCAACCAAGTGCCCCCATACCACAATAAAAGGAAATTTACTGTAGAAGTTATGAAAACCGATGTATCAGTCACTGATATCATTTTCACTTTGCCTTAGGGTATTGTAGGTAAAAATTAAAAGGGTGACATTTCCAATTCAGCAGCTTATATAAGACACCTGCAGATCTTAAAACAAACACTTTACAGCCTCTGTGATTGAGGAACGATTGAAATATTATGGCAGCCAGGCCTGGATACATGCGGCGATACGGTGCAGAATGGAGTCGTACAGCTGCTGTATCCTCTCCTGTGGCAAGTCGGCCTACAGCTGTTGTAACTGGCCCTCTAGACCCTGCAGACTGGCACTGGGTCTGAATCGGCGTCCAAGCTTTGGCTGGGGTAAGATTGGGGGACCTGGCTGCCCTCAACATGACACAGGCAGTCCATAGACACACGTGCCATGTGTGGATGGGCGTTGTCTTGTTGAAAGACTGTACCAGGGAGCCGTCTCAGGAGGGGAAAGACATGCGGACACAGGATGTCACTGACGTAGCGCTGTGCCGTCAGGGTCCCCGAATCACTACCAGAGATGACCTGAAGTCACACCCTATGGCTCCCCACACCATGATGCCAGGAGTAACGCCGGCGTGTCTCTCCACAACATTGGCTGGATCGGTCCTCTCCCCTCGCCGCCGCCATACGCAACGGTCATCTGTGATAATGCAGAACCAAGATTCATCCCAGAACATGGTACGACGCCGCTCATCATTAGTCCATGCCTCCCGGATATGGCACCACTCCAATGGCAGCTGTCTCTGTGCTGGTGGTAACGGCAGCCTACGCATGGGACGGTGAACCCATAGTGCGGCTGATGCCAGTCGTCGAGGCACAGTGCAGGATGACACGGGGTGTTGTACAGAGTCAAATACCTGTGTCCGGATGGCAGGCGCAGGTGTCATGGGGTTCTGTAATTCTTTACACACGATACAACGATCCTCCCTTGGTGTGGTCTGTCTTGGGTGACTGGAACTGGGTGCCCTCACGTGCCCATTGGTTCCAACATTGGCCGACTGTGACATCTGCATGCCCCACATGCCGGGCAATTGCACAATACGACCACCCGGCCTCATGCAAACCCACAATGTGACCCCTATCCAACTCTGTCCAGTGCTGGTAATGCTGTCTAATGCGTCTACGAGGCATCCTCTGTGTCTGGTGACTAGACGTGCCAGCTCCTTGCAAATCGAATCATTACATACTGATCTGCATCTGTACCAAATTACATCCAAATTGGATCATTACTTCTAGGTGCTTAACTTTTTTTGTCATTGAGTGTAAATATAGATTTTTAAATAAGTCTCTTAGGTGTATGAAAGTGTCTGACGGGACATATAACAGATGACCACCAGGGGTCTCTCTTCCACTTCTCATTTTTCTGAACAATGAGCGTGGTGAGAGAGGAGAGCAGAGGCACTCTGAGGAGTGAGAGCAGACTGAACATGACCTGAATCAGGCCAGGACATCCCACCATACGTGTACACGTACACGCACTCTTTCTCATCCGCTTTTTCGAACGCACACGCACTACGATTTTTCAAACAAGACAAATGCAGAGTAAGACCTGCGAGAAAGAGAGGGAAAAAGAGTTTTTCCGTAGATATATAGAAAACCTATTTCCATAGGTTAGCAGAAATAATTCTATTTTATGTTTTAAGTAAGAGGACAGGTCAGTGATTGCGATTTTTATCCTAGCGCGGGTTATGGCAGAAGAAAAGAAAACAAAATGCTTAGTAAAAGCAGAAGTCAGTGATAGCATGTACTAACTTTTTTAAAAGCAATATGGACATCAGATATATCTTTGCTCTAACAAAGCACATAGTGTCAATTGATTAGTTGTATTTTAATTCCGTGCACAGTGAAAAATAAAACATAAATAAGGGGAAAAAATGTGTTTCTCCTTGGCTAGAACATTTCCATATGAGACTGACATGGATTTTTGTTTAATACCTGTGAGATTGTTTAAAATAATTATTAATGTTTTGAATTGTTGCTTATTTGATCTTATTTTGCAGCAAAATTGCTTTTTAAATGCGGCAGTAACCGGTCACACACGCACAAACCACAAGGCTAAATAGATTGTGCAGTGTATAATCCGGGGCATGGTGACGGGGGGCGTGTCTGTTCCGGAATCAAAATTGATTGAATTGGTAAAAAAAAAAATAATTTTAGAAACTGCGCCCAGTACCTCGCGCGGTTTTGGGGGTGCTGAATTTGACGCCTCGTATATTTCCGGCGAAATCAACACCGGTTATATTCTGGATACAGTGGGAAACAGCGTACTTCTATATAATGTGGCACATGGAAAAAAGAACAAAAAACAAGAACAACGAAACCATGAAACAACTCCTTCCAGCACACGCTTCTGCGTTTGCCAGCAAACCGCTGACAAAACAGAAAATAACAGAGGCCCCGCCGTAATCGTGTTGCTATTCATTGCAGTTTAATCCATCAAGCTAGTTTGTCCCAATTGAAACTGTCTCTCAGATCAGTTGGGGGAGGGGGAATAGAAATCACACCGCAAGTCGAATCTGCCAACTTTAACAGGACTCTTCTCAGCTCCTTGCTCCTGTGCGGCGGAATTATGGCCAATCGCTCTGTGCTAAGGCTTGCTTTTTGAGCTGCTTTTTAAAGTATATATTAAAGAGTCGGCTCAAGGTTATTAAATATTCCAGAGCGAATAGTATTTTTGCTCAAGTAAGCGCAGTGGAAGTATTCCATCAGACCGCTTTTATTCATCAAAATGTAGTTATGAATTTTAAAGTGGACGCACGTTACTGGGGGAGAGGGCTGTGATTTGAATGCTGAGCGATGAGGCTGTGTCAGTCTCCTATACAAGGATATTACAGAGCCAGCAGTGCAGGAAAAACTCTCTCAATGTGACCCATTCACTGTTTTTTCCCTTGAAAGCAAATATACACGTCCACATATATAGCTGAGTATGCCCATATGTGTTCGGGATTGCACGATGACGGTAAATATGTAGCCTACTTGATAATTATAAAGAATGACCGACGCACTTTTCGTCATAAACTGCTTTGCTGTATGTATGTATATATGCATATATACAGAATGAACTGTCCATATACACATGATTCAGTATGATACAGTGTATCAAAAGGATCTCTTAAATTGTTAAATTAGATGTTTTATATCAAGTCTGGCCTATCAAACATTAGTCTGTACCAGAGTCACTGCTAATATGGCCAAGAAGTATAATATCCTGTACTGGCCCCCCTTTTCAGACAGCTTAGGCCAAAACAAAGAAAAAGATTACAACTCATGACCCAAAATGAAATGAAGGTGATGATTCTTTCAGATAAATTTTACAATGAAAAACGAATGCATGATTACATTTTTTCAGTGTAATTGTAATTGCAGATTATGTAGAAGGTGTGTGTCTGTGTGTGTGTGTGGGGGGGGGTGACGGAGGGGTGACACGTAGTTTTGCTCCGGGGGGCAGTTAACAGCTAAAGTTTGTTTCATACATGACAACTCCCCCCACCAAGTCAGGCCTTATAGCTGGATGTAAACCACAGGTCCTGTTTTTAAGACAGCGGTCCCAGGTCCCTTATCAGGAACATCTGCTCTACCTGCTGTGTGGAGGAGGGCAGCGGACAACCATCATGCTAAAGCGGGCCGCTCTGCTGCCTTACAACCCAATGTGGAGATTACAGGTCCAGAGAGTACAAATCCAGACCAAGATTTTGTTGCAACCGACCAGTTGAGCATAAAGAGTCGCAGTCACAGAGTACTCAACTGGTTGGTTGAAACAAAATCTTGGTCTGGATTTGTACTCTCTGGCCCTGAAATCTCCACCTCTGCTTGCCTTACCTTGCACATCACAGATTTGTACTGCCAAATCTGAATGTACAATTCATATGATTCATATGATTATATTCACAATGGGTGAGAGAAAGCCAGATATAGGTCCAGTTGCTGAAAAGATTATGTTAGGAACATCCATCCATCCAGTTTACCCAGTATATGCTATAGGACTGGGGCAGCATCACTCATATATTAAAATCATTAGTGAAATTGCATCAGTGAGGACGGCAGAAAGGTGGTAGCTAAAAGAGATCCTGAATTCTGTGGTGCAGACACCAAGCAGTGTAATTGAAAGCCGATGCCCAATATCGTACTACCTGTTTATAAAGAGCAGGGCTAGTAACCATGGGAGGATATTCATTTCAAATGGAATAGATGCCGTATGTTGGTTTGCATGGCACTGTGTATAAGCAGCATCATCGGATGGACGGCTGAATCAAATTCTACTGGCAGATATCCAGTGCTGCTATGCGGAGATGATTGTATTGTAAATTGGGGCTGCTTCTCTGTCTGTGTATTGTTGCATTGACTCAGAAATCCCCCCCCCCATGCAGTCGCTCTGAAATGAACCCATTATCTCAGGCATATTCCCCTCCCCCAATGGCCCGCAGCCCTTCCCCCCGCAGTCGCTCTCAATCTCCCTCTTTCTTCTTGCTCAACACTCTCTCTCTCTTTCACTCCCTGCTCCATCTCTCCTTGTTTCTGATTGTTTATGACTGTGCGGAGTTACTTTAGAAGGGTTCTTTGTATCTGTGTATTTGAGTGCACATGTACATGTGTGGGTGTTGGGTGCCAATGTAAAAAAAATATGTGAATTAGAAATAAATAAGTAAATAAATGGATAGAACGATTCTTTATATTGGTGAAGAGGAGACAGGAAATTTTGAAGTTACTGTACAAGAATTATAATCACTGCTGCAAGGAACAAATCCTTACGATCACAAAAGAGAAAAAAAACAAAATGTTTACAGGGAAGTAGCACCAATATTGAACTGAGAAAATATGCAATTGATCCTTTTTGTATTGCACATTTTTAGTATTTCAATCACATTTTCCCCAGTTTGTCTGTGCTGCATTAGTCCTGAGTGGAAATAATGCTGGCGGTAATTAGAATCGTGTGCTGTATGTACCAATCATTTCTCACGGTGCACTTGTCTGAGGTTCTCTGTTTCAGTCATTCTCCAGAGATGACTGGAGCAGTGATAAGCTGAGGTTCTGTTTTTGCAAAGGCTGAACAAGAACAGTGGTCTATCGGCATGAACATGGGATTGATATACCCCACAGCAAAAAGAAAACAGAATGAAAGGCCTTTTTTCAGTTTCTAAGAATACATCCTCAAAAATTTGCTTTCCTATCAGTTTCATCAGGCTATATATAATGCAATTATATACTGTATTTACACATATCAGTCAATTAAAAACATCTATAATTTGTTAGCCAATTAATTAATTTATCATCAGATTAATCAACTATTATATCTGCATGCACTGTAATTACATTTTTAATTTAAATTCTACACTGAGTCTTTCAATTAAAACGGTGACAATGAACTTGCTCCAAATGGAGACACAAAGCAATTTTCCAAAATGGATAACGCTTCTTTCTCACTGATTAACTTGTTTTGTGAAGGTAACTATGTTTAGGGTAACAAAAAACAGACTTTTAACACCCACTTCTTGTAGAATGAACTGATTTAGCAAAAGTACCAAGCATTGCGTATGTGATTAAAGGTTTTGGCCAAAAGGGTCCACAGGGGTCCAAATGTTAGCACTTGTGATAACGTGAGCTTTACTGCGAGGTCTGAACTTAAGTCTTAACTAAGGTGCATCAGACTATATATGTATCATCATGCGTATTCTTCCACATTGTTTTAAATGCTCCTGACTTGCATGCATTTATGTTTAATCAGTGTGGTAAATTTAAAAACAGAAGAAGGTAATGCAGGGATGATGTAGGTGGTGAGAGTTCCCAGGGTTAGATAAATGCAGCTTCTTCATGCACGATTCTCGTGCAGCACCCAGCAAGCAACTCGAGCCCTGGATATTCACAACATACTTTCTTAGATTTGAAATATCTAATAACCAGCAGCAACTACAGCCGGCATTACACCTCTCACTCGATGACATTGTGAAGTGACGGGTTTGTTTCTTCTCTTGTCCAATAATAACAAGAACTGCAGGTATAATTCCCCTTTTCAGATAAACGACTTGCGCTCACTTGACAAAGTGAATCACGGCGAAGGGATCCGCCGCTGCGTCCCGCGCGACGTGCAGGGCGCGCGGCGAAAGCGAGCGCGCGCAGGTTACGCCTCACCGCGTGGTGCTTGACATTTCTCAAGTATTTTATGTCGCAGCATCTAAACATAGATACAGGGAAAAAAATAAATATATACTTTTATAACCAGAAGTAGGAACCCTTTTCTTGTCAAAACCGCCTACACTTCCTGTTTCTTTTCTTTTTTTTGCTGCAAAACACTACGCGCCTCAGCCCATGAATCTTGCGGTCTCCCTGTGGCCGATGCAATCGCTGGCCTTTCCTTCTAAGTTTCTTAGTAAAAACTAACGTACACCTTGCTAAAATGGAAACAAGGGTCCGGAAAATTATATGACCATAGCAGACAAAAGTCAAATACATTTTTTGCAAAAAAAAAAAAAAAGTTGCAAACTCTGCAGTAACTTTAAGTCGGCCATGCATTTTTCTTGACTTGGTCTTGACTGAATGTTTCATGACACTATGCATAAGCTGTTCTTACCTGCTTTTGGTGTATGTGGTTTGAGCAAAAAGAGTCACCATGTTTTTCTGATGAAACTAAATCAGCCTTGTGGAGGTTCAAATTAAACTGGATTCAGGGATGTTAAAATCTATCTTGGGAAACAGATATAAATTGTGATGCTTGGGTTGCCCAATGCTTAGCAAAAACTGTAGGTTAGGGTTATGTAACATGGAAATGTAGCAGGCAAAAAACAAAACAAAAAAAAACTGCACATATACGCCTATAGCTTCCAGTATTAGTTATATGGAAAGTGACTCAATTTCACAGATACTTAAACAATTAATTGGTTAACATCATTTTTCAATGAATAATAAAAGTACTTTTAATGTTTAAAGCAAAGGACCCCACATAGGACCTTTATATCATCGATGTTTATAATTTATTAAAAAAAATACAATGATGAAAATACGTTGATTAATGTATGATATTCTGAAAGTAAGGTACTTTCTGGAAGTGAAACGAAGGTGTAATATAGAGAGGTTTGCAGAAAGTGTTACCTTGCACCCTGCAGGGGCTGTCAAACGTTCATAGATACTCACATCATGACAATAAAAGCAGGAAGGAGTAGTAATTGATACTGTTTATAGAATTGCATTAAATTTTGAAATTTATTGATATATGAAATCATTTTTTTTGTTATTCTACGTCTTGCACATTTTAAGACACATTTGAACTATCATTTGCATTAAACGCAGAAACTGTACGTACAGAAAATATACATGACAACATGAAATACACTTTTAACATTTTTATTACAGACAATTGAAATAAAAGAAGCATTATGACAAAAATGAACTCGCTGGCAAGGAAACAAAAACACCAGAACTAAGAAATGTAAAAATAATAATCATTATTATCAAATGAACACAAATAAAAAAAAATAATAATGCACCATTGTTAAAAAGCCAAAAAGTTATTTTGTCATACTGTTCATAAATAGATAGGAAACCAGTTAATATAATTAAATAAAAGATGGGCAAATTGTGGGGGAAAAGTACTATAATCAATTACAAGATACAAATTATTAATCATAACCGGCTTTACAGATAAATGAACTACTTTTGGCAGACTTGTACACAATGTTTTCATTTTTTCATTCCCCAAAAACCTAACCCCTCCCCCCAAAAAATGCTACAGTGAATCTCAGAAATGAAATGCATTATTATTTTTTTCTGTAAAAAAATCAAAAGTATGATAGTAACACAATTCTGAAACACCAAGCAAAACTACTTGAAAACTATAAATCCACTTTTAAGTTTTACTTTTGTAGTAGTAGTAGCCTTTCACATTTAACTTAAAAAAATCACCTAAACCAGTTTTTTTTCTTTTTTCTGTTTTTTTTTTGATTGGGGGACTGAGAGCCAATCAAATGGGGTAATAAGGAAACCCAAAGTTCACCATAGGCCTGATGAATCATGCAGTTAGAGTGCATGTGCC
>JAODLD010000136.1:70774-98485 GCA_026781065.1 Mormyrops boulengeri
CCCCCCCCCCCCCCCCCCCCCCCCCCCCCCCCCCCCCCCCCCCCCCCCCCCGCGCCCCCCGGGCACGATCAGTGGCCCAGTAATAGTGTGCCTGTCTAACAAGCATGCGGGCTACACTCACGTTTCTGTATGGTTGAGCAATTTAATGCATTATACCGAGGGAGTTTGGAATTCCATTGGGGATAAACAATGTAACTGTATACATCTACACTTAATTACATTACTGATTTACAATTAAAAAAACTGTAATACGGAGATATTTCTGGAATCCATTGTGTGCTATACTGTATGGAATATTATGTTATAATTAACAACGATTAGTTACTGATATTTCATGTTCGGCCAGCTTGATATAAAGGCACATAAATTATCCAGGGAAATCTCAAGGACTTAATGAAAATTGTCCTGATATTTATTTAGGAACTGGTGCTACACGAGCTGGGCTGATCTCTGCTATTTAAAACATTGTTTTTAAAGCCTTAATTTTTACAGACAGTTTGTTATTCCTAAAACACGGCAGGTTATTTTGAATGCACAGTCAGAAATATAACGCAGCCGACTACTGTAGAGTGAAGTGTTCATTGATAAAAGCTGTGTGGTAGACAAATGGTGTAAGGCCAGAAGGTCACGGGTTCTAATCCTGCGAGCACCTAGCTGCTACAACCCTTCAGGTGGTCATTAAGCCAAATTTCTTCAGTGAAATATTTAGTGGTATAAGTTAATTCATATTTACGCAGGCCCCTTCCCAACATGATGCCTCCATTGCATTTCATAAATGTGCGATATCATAAAACTGGGCATGATGCTGGACACCTGTAAAAGAATCCTCACAGCAGCTGGGCCACGTTGATTGGCTGTAATAATTTTGATGTCATAATAACATGACCTGTGTTGTCCCCTGCAGCTGATGGTAGTGCACAAATCTGCACCGCAATCTGCACGACTATAACATGTGGTCAGTAATGCAAGTGGCTCAGAGATTATAGTCTGGGCCTTCAAACCTTTGGGTTCCGGGTCCAAGTGTCAAACAAGTAACTTCCAGTTAATTATCCAAATTGCTAATCACTTATTTAATTTGGAATATGATGTAAATGCCTGTGTTGGATGCTAATTTTGGTATTCAGTAGATGCTCATTATGCAACCTGCTCGCCTGCTCTACATGTGTTTCGATAATACAAGGCTGCTAGGGCTTTTGCAGAGCCTGACAACAGGGATACCCAAAGCTCATGGGAGTTTTATTTACACAAAAATGCTCTGAGGGCAGAAAGAAAACAGATTGGTTCAGAGATAACCAATCAGATTCTGGAGGAGGTTGGTCCAAGCAACTAGAGGAGACGGGACCAACAATCATGTGTCTTGATTCCGCCTCCTCTAGTGCTTGGACCAACCTCCTCTACAATCTAATTGGTCATTGCTCTGAACCAATCATTTTTCATTCTGCCCTCAGAAGATTTTTATATAAGTAAAACTCCCACAAGCCTATTCAGCCCCCATCCAGACTTTTAATCAAAATGAGAAATCTGCTAAGATGCATGCTTCATAAACTACAAGGGTGGGAAGAAAATGAACGCACAACAAGGGAACATGGTTTTACTACTTTCTTTCATCCCTGATATATCCCTCAGGCACCACTGAAAACTTGGTTTCAAGAGGCTTAATGAACTAAAACTGTGTTTTTAAGATCTAACAATTTGCCTGTCTGCAAATCCAGCTAATCTATTTTGGTGCTTTAACAGCTCTTCCACACCGGATTGTGTGAGTCACATTAAATACTGCTCTCATCACACTGATTTACTTTGACCTAATTGCAGTGACTATGTCGTCAATTGATCCACACATGTATCACTATGTGAACTATATCAGAGGTAATTTAAGCAGATAGGACTGTGCATGATTCAAACCAAACTATGTTAAATAGAAAAATACAAAAATTGCATGGGAATTTGCTTTCCGAAAACTGCAGAAACCTGATTCCCCTTGGCAGTAAATAAAGGATTCATCACATTTTTCGGTTGAACAGTGGTTAATGCTAAATCCTAAAAGAAACACAGAATATGGCCCAACTTAAATACAGAAGAATAGTATGTCTTAAACGATGGCTGGCTGGCTAAATGCTAAAGAGCTTCAGTAACTCTGCCACATTCTCCTGCCACTTTCTGGGATTTATTTTCAGTTGTTAAAATATATAATTCAGGAAAATAAAAAGGGGAAAATATAAAGTCCCCAAAATATATCGTTAATACTGCATCCATGGCTGTCATTCCGAAAACCATGTTAAAAGGTACATGATGTTTTCCAATAATATGCCACAGTATTCCACTGTATTATTAAACTGCGTTTTTGTACATACAAATTAGGGTGAAAACTCTAAGTTATTGTTCTGTTCATTCATATGCTGAACATATTAAAGAGCTTATAGAATCATAATTAGAACTGAAATTGACATCATTCACCACATATGGTCAACATACGGATAAGACATCATACATGGTACTTTAAACTGCCCTGAGTCGAAATTGCAATTAATTGGCGAGACCACCATCTCACATGTTCTGTGCTGGCACTTTGCACAAGTGGTTTGTTGGTACTCAATAGGTAGACAAAATAACAGGTTACGTGTGCATCAGATACGTGCATCAACACATGAGGTAAGCAAGATACAGTGTTTCTGCCCCCACAAGCGCAAACATCAAACTCCGCTTATGTGGGGTACTCTAGACTCTAATACTCTAGACTCTAATACTCTAGACCTTTTGAATAGTACAGGAATACAGTGCATTAAAAATGTCCTTCTCCCTATTTGTTGTTTTGTGTACTTACAGGCTGAAGCACTGTTGTAGGGGTAATCTGAAATGAGGGTTATTATCATTCACTGAAGCAAAGCTAACATCTACTTTTTTTCATTTGAATTTGAATCCGTCTTGTTTGCACTGTTTTTAGAAACGTATCTGCACCTGCTAAAATACAGCAGCAGCATTGGCCGTTACATTTGATCCCTGTAGTGAAGAGAATCCGTCCCTTTTATAAAACTGCACACACCGCGATACTTTTCAGGGGGAAAAAAAGTGCTTTTCCCAAAAATGGGCCATGCTTGATGTGGCGCCGTTTTTCTCTCCAGATCATGACAAATCTACGAAGATCAATAGCTTATTACTTCAAGGGTCAAATGAAGAAATATCTTTCTCCCAGCCAACTTCTCAACATAAACACCCCTTAAAACAAATCTCTCTAAGAAGCATTCAGGAGTGTCAGGGTAGGTTAAATTGGGATCAGAATGGTTCTGATGCTTAAATATTTAAGCGCTCAGGCTGGATCAAAAGGCAACATACAAAAAGCTACATAGTTCATTCAAGGCAACTACTAGCTAACTACAAGCTCAGAGTATGTAACAACACAACAGCGAAATAGAAAAAGACATTTTTTTTATGTGGGATGTCTGACAACTAGGTAGCCACATTGATAATTATTCAATTATCTTCAAGTCTTCAATGAAGTTCACGATTTAATTTTTTACATAATACTAACTGACAATTGAGGTTTTGACCACAACGGCTTGTACCAAAAGGGATCATATATCATATATGATCCTTCATGATCATGTGTCGCTAGATCGTGCCGAGGAAAAGCTGTTGATTATGAACAATATTCAAGTCATCTTTCCCTCACGTTCGCCCAGGTTCTTGGGGCACTCTGATCCTCTACAGACCTGAAAGGCACCATGGAGAAGCTCAATGAGAACATGGTGCAGCTCGGAATATGCCACCCCACGCGGGCCCCACTCTGCATGCCAGCACTCATTGCCGCTTTGACAGCAACAATAATAATAAAAAAAAAAAAGTTTCCACGCCAGTACCTTCAAATGGGAATCGGTTTCCTCTTCCTGGGTGGAGCTGGAGGGAGAGGGCGTGGCTGATTTACTTCCTGGAGGTGAGGGGGAACCATGGGTAATAGCACTTCGCAGGCCAACCTGAGAGCTCAGCTGGGACAGGGCGCTCATGTGGTGGGGCAGTATCCTAGGTGATCTGTTTATCAGGGGGTTGTGGTGGACGGCATCATAATGTGAGCCATCTAGATGGGTCATCTCCTGGATCAGGGTGAGAGAAGAAGACGAACTTTACCAATTGTTCATTCCCAATTGTCTACTGTCAAGGCTGTGGCGTTTAAAAATGAGGTTTCTCCTTTTCTCGCCCTTGTCGCTAGAGGGCCAGGGAAGGACAAAATGGGGGGGTTCCCTCAGGCCACTTGCTCCCAGTTGCAATCCTATGCATGGTTGGACAAGTCACCCACTTTTCCCTCTCTCCTCAGGATAAAACTCAGCCGATGCAGACTCCCAGCCTATTCAGCCTCCTTGGATATAGACTACTCTGGCTGGCACTTTGTCAGCTAAAATGCAGTGCTGCCAACGGTAGGCTTTTACATGAGGCAAGTCAAGTGTTACCTGAAGACTGAATATTTACAAGGCGTTACATTCTGGCTGCTGCAAGTTCTTAATAAACCTCCCAGCTATCTGCAAATGCTACACTGGTCCAGCATAAAAGCACAGAATTTAAACATGACGGACATGTTTTTATAGGTTCCTGCTATTGACATGTTGAATGGCGCGGCTCCTTCATGTTTAACTGAAAGCTCTTCAAAGTCCTCCGCAACGGCTCCATTCACAAAGAGCAGATTATCTTTCACTCAGATGATCACAAAAAAATATATATGTATCAAACTGGTGGCAGAGTTTTCTCCTGGAGAGCCCTGCAGCTACAGAACATCTTATCCAATTTTATTGGAGGATCAGGCACTAAATCAGTGTTTCAATCTAGATTAAAAAGTCGAGCTTCGCCCATTGCTAGGAATATGTGCTGAGTTAAAGAGATTCATGACTGTTTCAGTAAGTGTTTCATACCTATGAAGAATTCAAGTGTGTTGGGTGCCTGATATCAATAATGAGATCTCATATGCTACCACAAATAGAGGTTTATATATTTTCCTGTGATAAGTTCTGTGTTCTATGAGTGCTATTAAATTAAGCAATTGATTTGTTTGTGGCTAAATTTGTTAGCAATGTAATAAAATTTACATTAAAAAATAGCTATTTAAACTTGGCAGTTTGTTAAATGTGATTGTTGTTTGGTAAACAGTAACATTTGCAAAATGCTTAATAACTGAATGCTGTATTTCCAAACAATTGCTATGGCACTTGGACAAAGCATAAAATAAATTCAGGCAGAAGGCAAATGTAACTTTTTAACCAAATTCACAAAGGCTGTTTGTTACCCTTTGGATCACAGATGGCAACAGTGCACCTTCATTTCTGGCTTCATAAAACTCCCCTAACGGCATTTACCCAAAGCATTCTATGAAATTAATAATGTCATTCCTGTGTATTTCTGTCCAAGGGGCAGATAATTAATTATATATCATCCGGAGTGCCTTGTAGCTACACTAAAAGGTAAAATACTGCCAGAAATAAAACAAACGGTATTTCCATAACTGTTATTTTTTTGTGAAATACCCATGATTCAGCCAGCCAAACAATGGCGCTAACAAAGTAATTATCATAGCTGCGCAAGTATTTGTTAATTTGTTAAAAAGGGTAATTGCATTAACATTGTCCAAATAAAATGAAGTTGGAAGATCCTGCTGGATCAGCATCTAATGAAGACTGGAAAAGAAGCTGTAACACACACACACAAATCCCCAGCCATTATAATCAGCCACGGTTAGCTATTGGAATAAAATATTAAGTAATGAGGCTAGGAAACCAAAACTATCATTAAACCAAGCCTATTTACACAGCCTCCATCCCCCTGCCTAGCTGTCAACAAAGGGGCTGTCTGAATGAGCAAGAACACTACTCATTTTTATCACCCATTCTGTAAGGGCTGCCCTGCAAATAAGGCAGAACCAATCTACCCACACATCCACCCACCCATCTTCAACCACTTGCCCAGTACGAGGTTGCAGGGAGAAACACAATCTACCAATTAAGGTATTAAGAGTAAGTTGTTCAGCTATTACGAATAAATTATTTATGCATCCATGCCTCATCCAGCCACTTATCCGGAGCAGGCTTGCAGGACTTATTTATATATTTACTGAATATTCTTTTCCTAAAGAAAAGATACAAATATTACAAATATGATATACATGAAATAAAATCCCAAAAATAGTGGTCACCTGACAAACATGACACCTGGGAATTTTACAGATACAATTCTTTGCCCTTGCATGATTAACCAAACGCCTGACAAACATGACACCTGGGAATACATGCGTTGAAAATTCCTGGTTTTAGCTCTATTTTAGAGAAGTTGTGGCTTCCTGTAGCCTTTCATCAGCTGACAGACATAAGAGCCATTCCTAACATCCATCTTTGAAAGGGAGATAAAGTGAGCAGGGAGACTGGCACACAAACACAACGGTTGCCATAGCAGTGCACGCTAATTGTTTTATAGTGTTGACCACAAAAGGAACTAATGTCCAGGCAAATTGCTTTGTTTGGCTAATAATGCTTCGCTTGCACAAGCCAATGGGAAACAGGTGTATATCAAATTAACTTCAACGGCGAAGACAAGGGGGAAAAGCGAATCTATTTTAAGTCCCATTGAAAGCCTCACATTTTCACTTGTCTTTTGTTCTCTCCATCTTGCCTCAGGGGAGATTTGATTTAATTTAAAGCATAAGAAACATTTTTTTTTTTGTATTTCAGACATGAAACATGACCCACCCTACCGCACCTCCTCCATGCACACCCAGGCTCTGAAGGAGGAAAATCAGGACATGTGAGATAAAGCCTTTGATTTATTGAAGGAAAAAAAATGCAGCGGCGTATTCAAAACACCGATGACAGCAAACAAATGGTATCCCTGAGAAGAACTGTTGAGAAATATTGTGCAGTCCCCGAATACAGGTCCTTTTGAAAGCATACCCTTAAACCCTAAATCAAAAGGGAATATTTGTTTTTACCATATTTTTTTTTTGTTCTGTACATGTGTTAATTTAATCTGAATGACTTCTGTTACCTAATCACGTTGCCACTGTTGAGGATAAACACATCTTTGCAAAAATAGCCATAGTATGGGCCCAGCTTAATTAGTAGGCTGTTAAGCAGATATTTGCATGCTCTGATATTTCATACCTCCAACCTAGAAGCATATAAACTAAGCTGCAAAGATGCAGGGTAGGGCATTGGAGAAGTCCTTCTTTTCAGATCCGTTCACCCTAAGTTGTTTCAGCTTACATAGTCTGCACCATATTTACCAAAATGGTTTTAAAAGTCCCCCGGCAAGTCTTCAAGGCTCCAAAGGCAACAGACAATAACAGCCACAGAAATGTATACATTTTGCTTGTCCTCCCATTCCTGTTTATGACAGCTCATGCACCGCCTTCAATAACACTGTCATCCGAGATCGCATGTAACAGGGGTCCATATATTATTACAAGAATTTCCCACAGGCTGACTTTAACGCAGAATGGTACCGATATTTAGTTAAACAATGCTTCGTATATGTATATACAAGGGGGACGGGGGACGGGGGGGTCACGCGGTGAAATTTAATGCCGAGCCCAGGCATGAACACTGTGGAGATGGCTGTTAGTAAATACCCTCCCTTTGCCTTATTGCGCTTGATGGCGACGGCATTCCCTCCTTTCAACCCAGCCGCCAGCGTTAAGTAAACACAGGCTTGTGTTTCTAAACACCGTCAGCAGCGCAGCCTAACTCCCAGGGACTGGAAACATCTTGTTGAGGCTAATAGCTTACTTGCCAGGTTCACGATCGCTATTGTAAAAATCACTGAGCATTTAATTGAAACAAATGACTATAATAATAGGACATTATCCCCGCAGGCTCAGGGCCGCGGCGGCTTTAATTATCGCTCCGCCGCGACGCAAATACCGGGGAAGGGAGCCGCAGACGCGTTTCGGGGAGCGCGGTGGGCGTCTCCTCCACCCCCAAGGAGATCACTGCCGACACTTCTTTTTCTGCCGTTGTTTCTGTTTGCACTCAGACCTGCCCCGTCCCCAAAAGATGTGTATAAACTGGGAACGCTGAGCATAAACAGATGGGATTTATAAGTCCGCTGTTTTAAGTGTTTCTAAACAAGCTAGGGCCACCTACGTTGCCAAATGTCATTTACATTAAATTAAACCTCCATATAAGACCACACACGCAATGCAATATAGTAACATATCTCTGAGCGTTCATTAGTTATACTCATATTGCACTCATATCAGGAGAGGAAAGAGAAACAAAATACGTTTTGAGGGACACAATAAAGTATTCCTGAATATATACCGTCTTTTATTAATACGTGATGCACAGTATGGAGGTTTTCCACAATTCTAGGGCTCAGAAGAATTGAAATCTTACTTCCTTTTGCAAATAGTGCTAATTTCCTCCAAATTAAACTCTGATGGAGCAATTAATAATTTATTTGCACTGCTCGTTCTAGGTAGGCAGCTGCTTAACCGTTCTGGTTTCCCTTAACATGTTGGCCGATTTTAATTATTCTTCAACATTAACAACAGTTGTTATACTCTATTCTGTTCCATTCAAATGAGCAATTAAGATGAATATTTATGAATATTCCGTGGTTCCACTTAATTTAATTTAATTAGTACTTAATATCCCTACCCTTTTGTAACAATACTAACTCCACTGATAAAAATAAAGCCTTTTATTTAAAATATCATTATTTTCCCCACAATACACTTTATCTTTTGTTCTTCTTATAATTAAATACTAGCACTGTAGCTTTTAAATGTAATTCAGTGTTAGTTATCACACAGCAATGCACATTTAACCTGCTCGTCTTTGGCATCTCATTTATTTTCGTACTACAGCCAGCCAATAAATATAGGGCTCGCATGCAACATAACACGAAATCCACAACATGAATGATACATTAAGCCACTTTTATTTATGCAAGTCATTTCTTCACCCAATTCCGCTTGTTCTAATCATTACAAACACAAAGGCAGTACCAATAACTTTATATGATGAGCAGCTAAGATTATTAAACATTGTGTGACACATATTCAGACTGTGAAGATAATGACAAATATGCCCATAGTTGCACCAATAAAAAAGTGGCTCTACCAAACCGCTTCCGCACCCCAGACCTCGCTCCATGTTTAAACAAGTTGGCCATGCCCCTTGGCAGTGCTTCACGTTCCTCATTACCGGGATTGTCAGGGCCGCCACCCTGTCAAGAGACATCAAACAGCTGCCTCCTGTTTCACGAAAGAACAGATCTGAGCCCTGCCCAATGCCATGAGTTGCAAATATCTTTGAAAAAAGCAGTGGCGGCGGCTGCAGCTGCAGACTCGCGGGGTGTAGGCCCGAAAGACACTGCATACGGAGATTTCTCCCTAATGAGGACGGCACCTCCAGTCATGTAAGTTTCGCCCCCTCGTGCCTCTTTTTCTCAGTGGAGGAGGGCGGCATGCTCAGCAACAATTAAAGCATTTGCACACGATTTCCAGGCCTGTTTGTCCTCCTGCGTTTTTGTCACGTTAGGAATTCCCTTGTGTCGGATGCCAGACTCATCTCTCTTGGATTTATGGGTTCACTGGGATTCCCAGGGTGACACGACAGTGGAAATGCAAATGTCTGATTGGCTCCTCCTCACTCAAGTGTTTTTTTTTTAATAGGTCAAAGGTAATCTTTTGTCTGAGGGAGGAAACCCGTGTGACACAGGGGAGAACATGGAACATGCAAACGCCACAGACACACCGAAGAAGTGAGATTCGGAGCCCCAACACTGGAAGCAAAATGATGCTTTATTTGACCACTACCACAGGTACACTGCAGTGCTTCCTTTCACGTACCCTATCTTGCTCTCCTTTGAGACATGCACATTTATATATACAGTTCAGAGCATAGCTTCCAGTCCAAGTGCAGGGTGAAGCCACTTATCCAGCACCCCCAGAGCATTTTTTGGAAGGGGTGGGTGGTTAAAGAGCCCAATGGAAGTTTACTACCCTACCAAGACTGGGACATGAACCACCATCCTTTCAAACACAAGGACAGAGGCTTCACCCTGTGGGCTACACATTGCCACCAAGCTGCCTGCTAATAATAATATCCATCCATCCATCTTTCCTTCCATCCTTCCTTCCTTCCTTCCTTCCTTCTCCCGTATAAGGTCAGGGTGAGCCTGGAACCCCTCCCAGGAAGTAAAATATAAAATAAATAAAACCTGAATAGGATGCCAGTCCATTTCTGGGCACATACAAAATCAAAACCTTGTACCCAATGTGTGTCCAGCAATTTTCACCCTGAGAAAGCTTGTTTCCTCAGAGTGTTTCAGAATGAGCTGGCAAACACTTTAAGACCAGCCCTTTCACAATGGAGAGGATTTTATTGAGTGATGAGCCGCAGAAGCGTATGGCCGAACGTGCTATAAAAGCATCTAACCTCGTAACTGTGTCCCAGGGAGCCCAATGTCTCCCACGGACGTTTCTGTGCTATTTTTTTTTAATTAATAGTTTGGCGCCGGTACACTGTACATACTGTAACACAATAAATTTATATTTAAAAAAGTGCTTTTGCAGGAGGATGCTTCCCAAAGCTACACAACTTACATAGAGCCGTGTTTGATCTGAATGCGTCGGGATGGAATGCGGGCGCTCGCCATAACACGCGATTCAAAGGCTGTAGGGCCTTCTGAGGTTTGCAAATCCCTGAGAGAAACTGGAATTTATTTAACTTTAATTTGCCTCAGAGCCTCATCCAGACATCTTACTGCCAATTTCAATCCTATCTTCATTTTTATGTTGGTTTTTGTTTTTTGGCCAAAAGAAAAATACTTGCATTCAGGTTTACACTAATCATGTAACATTACAGCGCAGACTGTCTCAGCCCACATCACCTATAAGCATAGCTGTTAAAGGGGAAATTAAACTAAATCTCATCCCCTGACTTACATATTCTTAAGGCTAATTGACTTCATTAAAAAGAAGATGAGTTGTGAGTCAGAAATGAAAAGCTTTTTGACATAATGAAACTGGAAATAACTTTCATTTCTTTAAAACATTTCTCAATACACAGCTCTACAGTTTTATATCATATTGCAACAGAAATAAGGCCCCTATTCCCCAGAGATAATAAAAAAAATTGAATTTTTTTCTTATCGGTCATCTATTTTTCCAGAGAAAGCTATTACTTGCTGCCCGTGGTTGCTAAGCAACAGGAAATATTAATAGCAGCTTTTATTGGGCTAGCTTTACCAGAGGAGTACTAAAACGGGGAAGTGGAAAACATGAATGTGTTAGATAAATCTTTAGACCTTTCAGGGGTTTGCACAAGTCTCTGTTTGTGCAATGATTTATTGTAATGATGGTTCATTTATGAGAATAGGCAGTGTGAAATAAGAAAATGGAACATTACCCCGAAGGGCTATTTGAAAATAAATAATTGCAAAGGTGGGAAGAGAGCTGTTTAAAGTCCATGTTTCTTATTCAGGTATTATATTGTCTTATTATACAGAAAGGGAAAAAAGACAATTTTACTTTTTTTACCTCTTTGAAAGTTGAAATGGATAATTATATGCGTTGAAATGGATAATTTGCAGTAATATGTTTTTGCACAACAACCATCGCGATTAAAAGCAGTATTTCCTCCAGCAAACGTCTAACCTTGAAACATTTTACACAGCAGTATTAGGAAATTGATAGTGAACTCTTTCCTCAAAATAGCATTTATTTAAAGAAAATGCAATTAGTGCTTACTGTAGCAAACCAGCAGTGTGTTTTCACTTTTCGTCATGGCCCTGTTCAGCAGTTATTGTTAAAAATGGCAAAATATCCTTTAACCTATAGGATGCTAAAATGATTCAATTAAGCTAAAAGAATAATGGTTCCCCTTTAAAGAAATCTAGATGTAAATTAAGGTTAAGGGGAGATAGGACCCAGTTCCTTCATTCTTTCTTTAGGTTTAACTCTGTTACAGCGACATGATATTATCCTCTCCCTGTAAGAAACTTATTACTGCCCATTCGGAACAGGACAGCTAAAAGTAAACACAGAGTTAACGTTCGGAATTTTAAGGCTGTTTGCTCTGGACAGTCACGCGCCTTGTTTCTCCTCTGCAAGACTTTAATTCCTTTTTTTTTTCACCATTAAAACCTACATATCATAACCCTCATTTCTCATTTATTGATATGTTCCCACAATTTTTTTTTAGATTTTTTTTTTGTTTTGCTGAGCAGATCAAAATTTTTTGCAATTTTAATAATTGATATTCCTAGTGCACTGGATAGCATTGTTGCCTCATACCTCCAGGGCTAGGGGTTCAATTCCTGCCTCTGCTGTGTTTATGGAGATTGTAGATCCATCCTGAACTGCGTGAGATTCTCCCTGCAGTCCAAAGGCATGCAGTCAGGCTAATCAGCAGCTCAAAATTGTATGTGTGCGCCCTGCGATGGAATGGCATCCACTTTATTATGAAACCCCTACCATACAAACCTTTCCAGGATAAGCTGCTGGAAAATGGATGGATACTCTGCAATGTTCTACGTGAACATTTCAGGCTAAGCAACGTGCTGAAGGCTGCAACGGCAGATTCGTTCACTTTTGATTGTCTTTGGGAATTAGCGTAGTTTAGCACCAGACAGGCTGTTATCATACTCTGCTCTGATATTCTTAACCATCTTTTTCGTTTAAAGAGAAGGTTTTAGTGTTGGAGCTGAGAGGGAAAAGCAACTTAGCCAGCAGTGAAGACCAACCCCTTTTGAAAATGGATATTCTATTTTCGGATATTGATCATTCAACAGGAATCATTAATCACCTTCAGTTTCAGTCAGATTTATGCAATACAATCAATTATACAAATGAGGCTTAATTGCTGGTGGCTCAGCACTGTAGCCTCTCACCTCCAGATTTGGTGGTTTGATTCTAAAAGCCCTGTTCTCAGTTTGGAGTTTGTTTGTTCTCACCAAGTCTGCACAGATTTCCTCCCCCTGGCTAAAAATGCAGTGAGGCAATATACATTTGGTTTTAAAATGCATCTTGAACAACTGGATCACAAAGGGACAGCGGCAACATATCACCATTTGCACCTGTAGAAGAGAGTTTGAGGGTCTGGGGGGGGGCAAAACTTAATCATTTAAACACAAGGGACTGTTTAAGAGGGGGTGGTGTTAATTAAGCCAAATTTAATATTGGAAAGGAGACGTCATCCCCCCCGGTTTTGGGGTCTATCATCTAGCATCTCCAAGGTGTTCGGCTAACTATTTGTGTTCAGGTTTTGTTACTGCCTACATAAAATGCCATATGGCCTCACACACAGTTATTGCGACGTCCTTGTCGGGGACGCATCAGGACCCATTAGCGTTTGCACTACAAAAGATATGTGGTCAAATGCGTCCCAGAGCACCTCGGCAAGTGGTTTGAGTGATCAGATCACAATATGTCTTTGTGGTCGTTTAAACTTGTATTTAGAGCATGTTCACTTATGATCTGATCGCCCATCTAGTATCTAGGCTCACAGTGCCCCTGTACTGGATGGATGTTTAATAGATGAAGGTAAAAACTGGAGGCTTAGCTTACACGCATCATGCAATGCATGCAGCTTCATGTCACGGTGGATGTAGCTCATCAAACGACTGCTTGGGCTCCCTCCGGCTCCCGGTCCGGTGAGTGATGTACATTTCGATACGAGCGCAACTGACCCAAATCCAACGTAAACAAGTAAATAAGTCTCCACAGACTGGGTGTTGACTTTCTACCACAACAACAGAGACTGCCTTGATCGCTCACCTGATATAAGGCTGCTGCAATAAAAACTAGGAAGATGTTAAGCTGTCTACGGAGCCATGGCTGAACTATGGGTGATGCGTGCACGGTGCCATTTAAGATTTTTTGTTCCCAAATTATTATTCTTTATTTGGTCATTATATTTATCGATAACATGAATGATGCTTACTGATTATCCAATACACAGTCTCAGCCCTAAACATTTACTGATAAAGTCACAATAATTCTTTTGCTTTTCATTGAAATGGCTAAAATATCTGTCATAATGATGCATTGAGTGTTTTATTGTCCTTAGGGATGGAAGATTGGCCAAATTAGATGAGAACGAGGCAAGGAAAAATAAGTATACTGATATTTAAGCTGAAATTGATACACTGGCTGTTTTTCGACATAAGACTCAAAGAAATAGTTTGTAAACATCTACAACGAGCAGTTCAGTGGCAGCTAACAGTTTTTTTTTTTTTTAACAAACTGTGATTGAACTCCTCAAGGACACCTGACAGTGATCACTCTGCATGATCCGCAGCTAAATGTGGCATCAGATTCCGTGTGTGATCTATGAGGGAACTTCATCGCTGCTCCATTTTAAAATAACCTCAACTTTCCCGGCATTGCGCTTTAATATTCTGAACAGGGTAATTATCAGAAATGTTAAAATTAGACAAAAAAGGCCATATTCACAAAGAACGTATTCATTCATCAAAGGATAAATGACCAGTAATTCGATAAGAGTTGGATTTGGACCTTAGAATAGCGCGCCCATAAATAGTCACAATGCAAGACGAGCTCATTGTCCCATGGCTATTTATGGAAGTGGAGTTCTAAATTCCAGTCCTGAGTCTTACCAAATTCCAGTTTTGTGAATATTTCTTCCTCCCTTCAAACCAAGGTAATTACATACATAGAAGAATGGTCATTGTGGTCACATAAGCCTGTGTTATGCATTACCAAGTCAAAAGCCAAGTCTGGATGGAAGGATATTTTATTTTCCCTCTACAGCCAACTGTAGCTTTGTGAATATTTTGATGAGAGAAGCACATACAGACTTTAAGGGACTTAAATGTACCAGACAACACTGACACAGAAAGACTTGCAATACGTGTATCTTTAAACCCTAAATTGTTTGCATCGCATGGACTGGTAAAACCTTTCTTTCCTGTTAAAGATCATCCCATGAAGCTTTACTGTTTGATTTGAATGTTGGTACTTGTTAAGCAATCGCCGGGATGTCACCAAGATCCAGAATGGATGGGACATATGAGAGGAGGCATCTGCAAGATTGCGAAAACGCTGCGGGGAGAAAAGTTTATGGGGTGCGCGGCGGCAGGGATGTCAGTCGCGCAGGAACGAATGCGTCCACCTGTGTGATTGACATGCAAGCGATGGGATCCATTAGCCACATTAGGGTGAATTAGTCTGCACATCAATTAGCACACCGCTAATGTTTTACATGAGGATCAAAGGAAGCGATTCTGTTTTTCCCAGCACATATCATGACTCTGTTACTTTGATATCATGACTCTTGACAGAAGGAGTGCGCACTTGCCTGCTTTTATACGCGCCCCTTTCTTTTTCGGAACCTCTTAGAGCCATTGTGACATGAAGGGTTTCCAAGGAAGCAACGGAGAGCTTCTAGAAAAAAATGAATGGCAGCCTTGTACAGGCAAACTGACCTGCGACAACGCCCTCAAGCCCTAAAGAGGTACACAGCACAAAAAGAAAGGATTTCCATAGTCCTGTTTGATTGGTAAAACTCTGATAATCATGCTTTTAATCCAGAGCTGGGTGTTTACACAGAGTCAAAGCAGAGAGTGTTCTCTATTTCTGCTTCATTTTGTTCCATTTTATTATTTCTCTTTCTTTCACTCCTGCTCCCCCCGTTATGCCACTTCATTTATATTTGATAAAAACAACTTATAGCCCCAGAGATTTTGGCAATAAGCAAGCCTAATTATTATTACATTTATCTCCAATTAATCACATTTCCAGCTAATGTCACCTCTTGGACCACCTCACTTAATGCTGGGTGACTGACCAGCTCCTGGGACCCTTGGACCTCCTCACTGGATGATTGACCAGCTCCAGTAAGCTCTGAACCTCCTCACATAATGCTGGGTGATTAACCAACTTATGGAACCTTTTGACCTTCTCACTTGATTCTGCATGACTGACCAACTCCTGGGCCCCTTGTACATCTTCACTGGATGATTGACCAGCTCCAGAAAGCTCTGGACCTCCTCACTTAATGCTGGGTGACTGACCAGCTCTTGCAGCCTCTGGATCTCCTCACTAAATGCTGGGTGATTGACCAGTTTCAGGAACCTCTGAACCTCTTAATGCTGTGTGATTGACCAGCTCCTGGAACCTCTGCACCTCCTCACTTAATGCTGGGTGAATGACCCGCTCCTGGAACCCTTTGGACCTCCTCACTAGATGATTGACCAGCTCCAGGAAGCTCTGAACCTCTTAATGTTGGGTGACTGACCAGCTCCGGTAGCCTCTGGATCTCCTCACTAAATGCTGGGTGACTGATAAAGCCATGAAACCTCTTGGAGTCTAGGTCTGTTCATTTAGGACTAATATAAAATGATCATAGTCTCAAATGATATTGACTATTTATTCTCAGAGTTTAACAGAGCTTAAAACACAACAGAGCAATTTGTCATGCTACATGAATGCTTGTCCAGATTTCCCTTTTTCATTTAGGCCTTATAACTGAGACACTTTTTGTCTCTTTTATTTTCCCGTTAAAGTGAAAAAATAACAAGACAATAGTGAAAACTTACAGAACAAGTCAGAGTTCTCACCCTTTGTAGTGACAGGGCTGTTTGTCTGGATTTGAACGTATGAACATGGAATCGTCACATCAAGAGGTCAGGCTTTCAGTAAACAGGTACTTTGTTCATAGACACAATAAAAAAAAACAGTGACTTCTTCATTGTGTCTTCTAATGGGTTACTAATTAGCATTTAAAGCCCCAATTGACTCTAAATATACAGTCACTTTCATTTCAGACTTTAGTTATAAAACGTGAGCATCAAGAACTAGATTAGCAAGGATCCGACATGCTAGCAGGTCATATCAGATTTAAATACTCTAAGCTAAATTAACACTTATTCTTCCAAGGATTCTGAGGTAACTTACAGAGGGCATTTGACTGGACAACAGGTGTCCATCCTGCGCCAGCATGTTGGACATCATGATGGCAGGCAGCTCTGGGTAGTTGTAAGGGTTTATCAGCCCATTGTGGGGCAGAGGGTGGCAGAAGTAGGCAGACTCGGGGTCCATCAGGTGCAGCAGGGAGGGGTCCGGATGGTTGGGAGGGGTAATGGGAGGAATCTCGTAGTCTTCGTCACCTCCGCCGCTTCCCCCGCCCTGACCAGAGTAGTTCTGGAAGAAGGGGAAATGAAGATTGTCAACCCACATCTCTGGAAAGTTTCTACCTGGAATCACAGTGAAGGTAAGACAAATAATAAGTTATATGTTCTCTTTAAAGATGTGTTTAAATACCCAGTAAGAAAATAATAGGATCCATAAAAAAGTAAAAGCTCAGTAGTAACATAAAATTCAAAGGAGCTTTCATCGCAAAACAGCAAACTACTGTTATGTCTCTCAAGCTGATGTTTTTGTTTCTGAGTACAGTAATAGGCAGGCAGCCCTAACTGCCCCCTGGGTGCTCCCTTGGTCCCTCATCTGGTGCTACGTCAATCACCCCAGCCTGCTTTAAAGGTAGCAGACGCTTACTATAGCCTGTCCAAATTGTCTCTGTGATGAGACAGAGCCACCCCTCCACATCTGTAACAGCTACTACCCAGTTCCTGTACTCTACTTGTGCTATTTAGTTAATGGGAACACATTTTTGGCTTTACTTCCTATTAGCATACGGTGCAACCTCAAGATTGACAGTTTCCTGTTACAATCTCTTGAAAACCTATAACTCTTTCAACCTAATATTTACCATAAGATGTGATTTCAATCTTTGTAACATTTTTAAACTGGTATGGGCGTCTGAAAGTTGTTTTTTTTATCAGCTACAACCATCCAGACATAGATATGTATAACGGAATATGAAAGTCTTCTCTTGAAAATTCATTGGGGAACTAAAGGCAATCCTGTCTGAGGCAATCTGACTCGACTCTGTTTATAATGACTGAGTCATATTAATCATCACAAAAAATATTCCAGTGTCAAGAATTCAAGAGGTTTTTAATAGAATTTTTATGATTCATGTCTTGCAGTATAAATCAAACAGTCAGCTCTTAAACATTTCAGAAATAAATTCAATATCATCTCTGTGCTGGCTGATATCCTCCACAGCAGACCAGCCATTCATCTTGAAAATAAATACTTTTAGCAAATAAATGAGCAAGATGAAATGAAAGCAAATTTTTCTTAGGGGCTGCCAGTTTTCCTTGTTCGTTAAGTGTGAAATACTCCTTAGCTACTTCGGAAAAAGAAAATGCTCAGAAACGGTGGATTATTTTTATTTGCTATTTTTGTCGTATGTTGTAAAAACATTGCTAGTGGTGATCATGGTTATTTTTAAGTTTGGGTTTAATGGGTTTTTTTCATGTTTTTTCATTAATATTTATAATACATGTTTTCCTTTGGTAATGCAACTATTTTTTACTTTCTATAATGGATAAAAACATGTAATGGTTCACTACATTTCAAATGCTATAAATCAGACTATGCACCCATAATGAAATAGCTAATGCCACTTAATCGTGCCTTCATTTTTAGATAGTCACCAAAAACTGCAGCAATTTGATTTGATTTTCCTACCTACTGTCTGATAAAAATTAAAGATTAATGTACTAGATTGTACTTTGAAGACATGTTTTTTCAGGCTTTCAATGGTACTGTTATTGTTTGGTCCAATGGACGAGAAAACTAACATTTCCTGATATTCAATTTCTTTCATAATTGTTGGAAGGAAACAAAAGTATCTGCTATAAACAGTGGGCGCTTTGTGTGCTGCAGCTTGCTGTCAGTGTCCTATGGGAGCCCCACATCTCCACGATCGCTCACAATACCATTGTGTTGTTGCATTCAGTGTGTTCCAGACATCAACTTCTGAGTCTGCCAGGGTTTAAGTATTGTGAGCACTGCTACTTAGGTCTGCTACTTCTCTCTAGTCTTGGGGGAACTTTTGTTTGAAGGACTGAATGTAGAGGACAGTATCTTCAGGTGTAGGAGGATATCTATTCCACTCTGAACATGCAGTATATATAGACCGTATATGCACGGTATATTCTATAGACAGCCTGTGTACCTTGTACATACCGTATGTATCTAAGGATTGATGACTGATAAACTTGCACCGTGGATTAATGAAGATGAATGAAGTTCCACTATAACTCTCCTGATCTCCCACAATTTGACTTTGTTGCATATCATGTGTCATAGAACCTAATGCACTTCCTGAATGTGTGTGGTGTAGTTTACAGATTCAACAGAAAGGGGATAAAAGGATACAAGCCGACATTCGGTTTATCAGAAAATTAAGACGGATGTGGAAAGAAACAAGGGGTGATGCTGTTCATGCCATTATAGGGAGAAGGTAAATCTCAAGGGCAAAGAATATATTCACAAATAAGTAATGCATGCAACTCTGTTCTGAGTGCAAGTGCACACACACATTAGATTAGACCTTTCTCCTGCTTAGAGATTTACATACAGTCTAGAGCAATATAGACCCACAGTTGGTCCATATTTTTGCTCTCTCCCAGCTCCCTGCTAGACAATCCACATTTTTGCTCCCTCCCAGCTCCCTACCAAGTTGAGAAGGAGCAAAAACGTGGACTGTCTGTGGGTCCTCGAGGACCAGATTCCTGTATTTTCTAATTTTATAATCTGTATTTTCCTATAGAGGTACTGGCTATGGGGATTCCTGCTTTGCTTATCGTCATGTAGAAGATCAGTATGGGGTCATAAACAGGTGACCCCACCTTCCATTGTTGAGACTGTAATCCCAGAAATGGCAAGGCTACTTACATTTGCACAATGAATTTTAGTAGCTGCCACTTGTGCATGCATGCTTTCCATCTTTTATGAGTCATGCAGGCAACATACACTCAGAGGCCAGTTTCTTAAGTATACCTGCTAGCCAATACTGACAGCTGACTCCTCCACCCAGTTAAAACCATATGGCTACAAGTAAATACATACAGCATGTAGACAGGGAGAAGAAGTTCAGTTATTGTGTGTGTAAGCATTAGCATGCCCGAGACACCAGATCTATATGATTAAGAACATGGTGAGATTGTTGGTGCCAGATGTTGGTGCTTCCTGCATCTCAGAAACAGACACCCTCTTGAGACCTTCACACAATACAGTGATTAGAGTAAACAGTGAATGGTGCGATGAACAAAAAACATTCAGTCAATGGCATTTCTGTCACCAAAAACATAATGTTAATGCGAGGTCAAAGAGAACAGCCAGATTGGTTAAAGCTAACAAGAACGAAGCAACACAAAAGCAACAACTTAGTACAACATTTGTATGCAGAACCCACCATTCATTTACTCTTGAAGCAGTTCTAGATACAAAAGTGGGTCCTACCCAGTACTAGCTAGGTATACCTAATAAAGGGACCACTGAGTCTATGTATGTGTGTAGTATACATAAAAGTACTACTGTATTAATCAGATGGAGATCTAAGGACATAGTACACAAGCAATCTGACACACTACACTTCTCATCAGCCTTAATCATTTATGTCACAGGATGCTATTGACGGGATCCTCCCACATCATTATTTGGCTGTCGGAATGGAAATAGGTGCAGCAGCCCAGTGATTACACAGGTTTTCCTGATAATAATTAATCCATTAATAATCTCTGCAATTTCTGCTTGTCTGCAATAGCTCTGAAACGCAGTGCTTTACAGGTCATCTGCTTATCCCGTTATTTTTGTTTTTCATGGATGGCTGTGGCCACGAGGAGCATTAACACGATATGGCTGACGTCCCTCAAGCAGTGAGCCCACAAGGGATTCCCAGTTCCACACATGGGGTCTAATGGCTGCCACACGTAGTCACCGACCTCGGTGCTCAACATGCAAGCAGCAAACTTCATCTTTCTATGTTGCCGGACATGGAAGGACCAGAGCTACAGTAATGTAGTTAAGCTGAAACGTAGAATGCAGATAATTCACAATGTACTGCTGTCACCTTATAATCCCTGGCCGTTATAATCACCTTTTCACCTGGTGGTAAACATTCTTAAATGAGGCTATTCACGCATCCACACATTACTATCAGTGATCATGCAATTAAGGGTACACTTTGAGTTTCCATAGTGACTGAGGGATCAGACCTCTTCTTCACCATCTGGAGGGAAAGTCTAACAGATGATAACAGATTGGCTTCGCCACTAGACTGGACATTAGCAGGTTATGATTTATGTTTATATTGGAGCCTGGAAGTGAGGTCTGGGTCAGCCATAAGTGCTTTCCAATCTGTTTTATTACTGGATTGAGATTTATCCAATCAGATAAAGGGTATCTCTTCCATTTTCATTCTCCTGACATTTCCCACCAAAAAAATGGACCAAACAAAACACTAAATTCACCATTTTTTACTTCAAAGAAGATAAAGTGTGAGCCAATACACACAAGTTTGGGAAGACGTTTTGAGCACAGGGTGCGGTAAGTTGGAATGACCAATAGACTTTACTGAAGTTATTTCGCATCATCAGCAGCTATCAACAGCTAACAACAACGTAACAAGCATGAAAAAATAGCCTGGCTTTTTGTTGTTTTTAACTACAGGCATGGGGATGCTGCCATACAGTACTCTGATACTGCATTACCACCAAGGACCAGAGGGGGTGCTGAAACATCCTCAGCACCCCTACTTGCAGTGCTAAACGTGTGCAAAACATGGGTCAGGTGTATATTCTTTGGATCAAACAGGAAGTCAAAAAAAAAAGAAAAAAAATCTCAGACTTAAAAAACTCAGTGGCCCTTGTCAAAAACACGCCCACTGAGCAATTATTCTAAAAGAAAGAAAACTTTGTGTGAAGTATTTGATTTTGCAGTAAGCGGTGCAATGAAACATATTATGAGTGAAATCATATGAACCGAATCACAGACGTTTTATCTCCAGCAGTCAAACCAAGTCACGGGTCACGTCGAAAGCTGTCCTATCAGCATGTTGCTGCGCCCAACGTGGGACGTCCTGTCACCGCCACCTGATACCTCCATTTTAGCTCCCAGGCAGAGTGTCGCTCCCACATGCCGTTCCACAGCTTCCTCACCGTGAACCACCATGGACCAAGCTGTTGAGTCTCCTCCTTGGATGCTACCAATGGCTATTTGTCAGCTATTCTGAGGTTACGGACCTCACACTGCATCTTTTACAATGTATCAGTCCACAATAGTCTTTTTGCGATAGATCCCGTAAACACTGTGGTCAGCGTGTGCACTGAATAAAAGCCTTGAAACTTAATCACCATTTCACTTCCATAAATACTACTTGCAGGGACACAGGTGTATGACGTTACTGTTCTCACTGTCGTTTGCTTTGCTACGTTCCTATCGGCTTCCCATCTGCTACACAACACTGACATGATATTAAGTGCCGAAGAAGACATTAACGAAGGGCGCTTTTTCACTGCCACCAACAACCAGGCCGTCCCCAAGCTGAACTGCAAACTGGCGATTTTCCATTGTAAAGTATACGAGTCGTACCCAATCTGTAACCACGCTACCATGGCCCTGCTTACTAACAGAGCCAAAAGCGTGACCAAACCGAGCTGGTCGCGTGACCACCATCTGGTCGAAATGCACAGAGATACCAGTGTTCTGTGCATGGATTATCTGAAGGAAAAAGGGTATATTCTATATATTATTCATTATTAGTGTCCCACATTGTGATGTATTGGTGCATTCCCGATAACTCGGACCTTAAAAAAACTACTTAAAAAAGTACTATAGACCAGATAAACCAAATTTATTCATAATGCAAAATTGCGCAAGTGAATGCTAATTCTGCTAGTGTTTGATGCTTGCATAAGACAGCAATTCTCACACACATGCTAAATCAGGATGTACAGTGTGTGAGCAGTAAATAAGCATCTCTTTATTTTCACATCACTGTTGCTCTCCAAACTCGACAACGCCTTTACAGAGCCGACCCTTCTGCAGTGGAAAACTGCAGTGAGCTGGAACCGCGCTGCAACTAGTCTCTGTTTGCAGTGCAGCTTGGGTCCGGATCGGTTCCTGTCTGCCATCGGAAGCGCCAAAAGCTAAAAATTTCAGTGTAATAATAAAATCATGAGGCAGCTAAAAGAAAAGCCACTGTGGACACCTCACTGGTACTTTTGCACATCTGATAATGCATAAAACATTTAGAGTGTTTTGTTATGGGCAGCATGGTGGACTGTCGCCCCGTGGGTGGCACTGCACCTGTAGTGTGCCCCGGATGGACTGGCATCCTGTCCACGGTGTTCTCCAGCCTTGCGCCCTGTGCTGCCTGTCTGACAGGCTCCAAGCCCCTATGTGACCCTAACTGGGATAAGAGGCTGGAAGATGAATAGACACAAGGATAGATGTATGTTATATATTATGCATGCATTATGGTAGCTTCAGTGTAACAGTGCTGAATTACAGCACTGTCAGTAAAAGTCTTAGAGACAGTTTTTGAGGGTCTCAGTCAGTGGTGCTGTGTCAGTCAGTGGTGCTGTGTCAGTCAGTGGTGCTGTCTCAGTCAGTGGTGCTGTGTCAAATCAGGGCTCAAGGCTGGCCTTTGGGTTTGAGTCCAAAATTGACACAGTGGAGTTTGCAAATTGTCTGGGTGGTTTCCATCCAAGTACCCCCCTCCCACTGTCGTTAAATTCGGTTAACTGTATCGGTGTGTCTACACTGCCCTCTCTGTTAGTGCCCTATGATGACCTAGTACCGCATCCAGGGCTTTCTCAGTGCATCCGGAGACAGACTCCGGTCTCAGAGAACAAGACAGAAGGCGGCTTTGAATATCCCCTACGCATACAGCGAGATTTAAACAGCGAGAGGAAGTTGTAAATTATAATCATAAGTTTAACTCAAAACAGCAGGAAAACGGCTAAAACAAGTGACTCAGAGCGACGGCAGTTTTAATCAGCGAAATGAGCCGATGATTTGAGTCTCAATCAATGTGTTTCCTGTCGATCACACTCAGTTTCACTCACAATCAACCCTGTGTGGCCCAGTTTTTGGTTTCCATCAGATATCCTGTTAAGACAGGAAGTGGAGAAAGCCTGGAAGAAGACATGTTTATTCAACTCAGAGAAATGGGTTTGAACCACCCCCCCCCCAACTCATAATTGTACTGCAGAGGCTGTAAGCGGTCTTGCTTATCGGCACTGCAGAGAAGTTAAAATAATTACATGCTTGCTGTGGAGGCAAATTCTTTTCCAGATGCTGACCGGACATATGTCACACATCAGTCATCACCAGTGAATGGACAAGAACGAAATCCATTGGGATTTTAAAATTAACCTGGTTTATTGGTGTAAGAGGTTGTGTTTCCTCTTTTGCTCTTGTAACATTGTATTTTATAATGAAGGAACCCAGAAACTTCACTTTTGAACCTTGATCTGTGCTTCTGTTATCATCATAAATCTTTGGCTGCTTTTCAGCATATAAGCAGTGTATAATATTAGTGAAGTACAGAGACAAACAGTGGACTATAGTGAACAAACTGATTCATAAAGTGCAGTTGAGTAATAATTACAGTAAGTAATCACAATTCTTCAAAAAATAGATCCTAAAAGAAATAAATAAAAAATCAACGTGATTACAAATTTTCAGTGCGATCTGTCATTTCTCTGTTTTGAGGCAACATCAGCCACCACAGGAGCTGAGGGTTAACTGGGTCCTTGTGTGATGTGGAGGGGCAACCAAAGGATGGCCACAATGCTAAAATTCATAAGCTTCTAATGTAACCTTCCACCTAACACGGAAACAGGCCCATATACATGCAAGTGAGATCAGTTAAACCACCAAATCTTATCCCACGTTTATTTCCGGTAGCTTTCAGAATCCTCTGCATGTCACGCGTGGATGCTGCCCATGCAGACAGAATGCGTTTTATCAAATGAATATAAATTGTGCACTGATCATGTGATGATTAATTAAGTCGTGTTAATTAATTGTCCATTTAATGTAATTACAACTGTATGGGCTGCCCTGTAAGTTAATTTGGAGAAGCGTTACTTAGGTGAGCAAGTGAAAATAATGGAAAGTTTTTCACACGCACGCACTCACGATAGCCCATGTTGAAGGATAACAAAGGGGCCAGTTGAGCAACAGCATGATAAGACATGGGGGGGGGTTGTTTTTGCATTTTTGCAGGTTTGTCATACACATTCTGCCTTTTAATTTTCCTGACTGTATAAGCGCTGCCCTTCAGCTCCCTGGCCGTGACCCAGCAGAGCACTTTTCGTACGAGCGACACAGTCGCCGCTGCTGTGGCAAAACTGGACCGCAGTTCAGTGAAAACAGGGAAACAGATGCCAGCTATGGACAACCGTGAGTGTGAGCTTCAGCTGCCCTGCCGCCACACGCCCATATACGTACTGTAACACCTCTACCTGCTTCCCCTTCATCATGGAGCCAAACCCCGGCCAAAGAGCCGTAATCCCCCACTGCCCTCTTAAATTAATTCTTACTTTTTTTAGAAAACCCAATGATACTGTTTGATATTAATTTCATGTTTTCAGACCAGTTTCTGCTTTAATCTCTTTCGCACCCTTTAGCCTGGTATATATTGGATCATCAAGTAAACTGTCAAAGCGTCAGCTGATAAACAATGTCTGTCTTCTTTAAAGCACATTGGCACGTGGCCAATTGTACACTTTGGGGCCAAGACAATGGAGATCTGACTTTCTAACTTCCTGCATTTTCCTGTGACTGGGTTTCACAATAACAGCACAACTGCAGCAGTTTCAGTCTGATGCATTTAATGCGTGCGGACAGAAACTCTCTGAAGCATTACATTAGACCTGGCACTTACACTCATGCACTCCATTTGTTAATATCTCTAGCATGTGTCATAGAAGAGACATCCACATATATGTATTAATCACCCTGCAATTAAATTCTGTGGTTTTGGGTCTGAGTAAATTGCAACTTTAACATTCATTTAAGAAGGGATTATTTCAAGGTTAATATGTGCCTAACAATCAAAACCTCTATTTGTCATCCTGGAGAAAGTATTTATCATTTAATAAGCTACATTCCAATTAAAAGTTCAGCAATATGTCAGCCAAAATGCATGCCAAAAGTGATACAATAATTCAGACTACATAATACCGCCATATAAAAAAATATCATAAAAGGCATGTTAAACCATTCAGGTCAAAGGAGCTCAGATTTTCAACAGAATTGCTAAACTGTTTAAAAACTAGAGATGCTTCTGTATAATTTAAATTTTTTAGCTCTGGAGATATTGGACACAATCCCAAACTGCCTGGGTATGTTTAAATAGCCTTAGCAGTAATGAAGTCAGACATTGGGATCTTATGAAATATTACAGCTGTTTGAATTAAGGTTTAACATACTGTCTTTCGTATTTGGCATGGAGGAAAAAATGAACCAAAAATGATGTCAAAAAGAAGGAAAATACCAGTTAATTTGTGAATTAAATTCAAATAAAGATCTAAATCCACGACAGGCCACATTAATCTTAAGTAAAAGCTGTATACTCTTATAGGAATATTATTGACTCACATCAAACTCAATTTCAGAACATTTTGAAAACCATAAATTAAAACTGCTTTGAGGCTAACAGCTAAGTTTCTTAGATTAATATTTTTTCCCCCCAAATGTACCACAAAGTACAGTTCAAAAACAACGGCAAAGAAACTTACTGAAGTCTAAAGCATCATATGTCCACAGAAATATATGTTTAGGTCATGACAATGAACTCCTGTAATGTCCCTAGGAAGTTCTAGGTTTGCCACAACCTTTCAAATAATCTTGTTTAATGGGCTTGCTTGAACACACGGATGTGTTTATCAGTCTCATCAACTTTTCAAAGAGATGGGTATTTTGGAAAATCGCTGCAAAATAATCCAAACTTGTGCACGGCAAATGCACAGTCTGTACCGTTAGCAGTAATAATTGAGGAAAAGTGTGACCATCTGAGAGCCCTGTTGCGGTTAGTGATTAAATGTCCACCAAGGACAACCAATAAAAGAAACAGTATCTAGAAACACAACAGGCCAAGAGAAGCTCAGACTGGGCATGTTCAGACTTAATGGTTTCGTAAATCAATGAACTTAAACTATGCAGTTAACAATCATGAATGTAATTCAGCTGCTTTATTTGTGAACTGCGCTGGACAGCAGCAGCGGAACCGAACATGCAGATATAACCAACCAAACTGTGTATGTTCAGTAATAAACTGGCTCAACGATCATGATTAACGCTATGGAAAGGCAAGCACGTTTTTTTCGTATTTAGTTTTCGGTTGACAGAGTGAGTCATTTTCTCCCTTTCTTTATGTAATGGCAAACCCGCCAAAATGGAGGCTTAAGTTCAGTTGTATGGAAGCAGCGTGCTGTGTGTCAGGTTTGATACTGAACGCTGTAAGCAGAGATTTTATATTTCATTTCACACTGCATTTTACTGTAATATCTATATGATATATATTGGAAGAACAAGATGCTGAAAGATTTGACAGTTGACAAGGGAGAGTTACCGTTTTCCCTTTCATACAACATGTAATCTTGCTGGGGAAATGCAGGGATGATACTCAGTCATACATAAAGCCATGTGGCAGGCTACATGGACTGCAGCCTGGCTGGGAAACCCTGCTGGCTCTGAGAACACGTTGCAGCGGTCCTGCATCCAGTAATCAAGATCACTGTGCCCTTTGAATTCTGCATACCAACATATTATTCAGATATTTTTCTGAAACTCACAAGGCTTTGGGGGGAGGTGGGTATTCGAAATGGGACACGGCACCAAAGAAC